>ML793415.1:156871-167475 GCA_009831015.1 Picea engelmannii
ATTAGTAATTCTCGCACTGTGTAACACTCTCAGCCTGCGAACCCATTTTTTCAAACTTTTGGATTTGAGTTTTGGCATCTTCAACTGCCCAGATCAGTCTAGGTGCCTCATAAGAGTTTCTTGGACCATTGATTGATGTCTTTATTGTCTTCATTTTCGTGCATGGATAGTCTTAGGATTTCCAAGGCTTTTCTTGTCACTTTAGGATTTCCAAGGCTTTTCTTGTCACTTCTGTCTTGACTTTCGTTTCTTAACTTTTCTTGGAAAAACCATACTCTCTGATTTCAGAATCTAAGTGTGTTTGATTAGTTAAGAACCGGTGATCGGTTGAAAGTTGGGTTTTCTTGGTCTTCATCATTTGCTTATTGTTTGAAAGATCACTTTTCTTATGCAATTGAAAAGACTAGATTGGTTTGCTTGTTATTTTTGTTTTCATTGAAAGAGTGATTTGGGTTTTTATCATTGCTTGTTCATTGTTTTTTGATTTTCTGTACTCTCACTATGATGGTGTTGGTCCTTTTTGAAAAGTGAACAAAAGTTTTTCTTTCAAAAAATATTTTTTGTCTTCGAAAACATTGAAAATCAATTGTTGAAATTATTGAAAAAGAAACAATAGAGAATTGTTGTTGATGCATGATTTTTTGTATTTGCACTTTAAAGGAAATTGTATTGTGGTTCAAGGTTGATCTGGAAAACTTTATCTTCCCCTCCCATACATAGGATTCATTGAATGAAAATTGCTACATTTCATTCTCATCCATGCATTGTTGGGTCAGAGTCATACAACATAAGTTTCATCTCCGTTTCCTTTGAGTAAACAACAGCTCTTAATAACACTGCGCAATTGTAAAATTTATATAGTAACTCTTTTCTAGGGATTTATTACACCAACATTTAGCTAGGCTAGTGCTTTGGAGTAGGAACAGAGATACACTCTCCAAAAGCACAAAACACACAATAACATCTTATGTTAGGGAGTGTTAAATTCCATTTGCAACATCTTGTCCTGGGAATCCCTTCTCACACAAGGGTCAAGCACGAGGTCGCATTGATATTGGCAGAGTTACTCACCCTGCTTTGTTGATATCAGTGTATAGATTGCACGTATTACGGGGATCACTCGGAGGTATACCCACAATGATGAGTGGAATCCTTTTGAGTTGATTCCGGGCTAGATACCCTACCCTTGCTTGTGGATCGGACTGTCGATTGTCCCCCCAGGATTTATTGTTGTTAGTGGTGGCCTTAGTGGCCTATCTTTCTAGGTTCTTACACGAGGTGACTGTGAAGGGGAAATTCTTCACGATACCTGGAATTGACGTTGACCAAACTCACTCGAGATCCTTGGAGGGTATACCCACGATTATGTGTGGGATCTTGCACCAGGGTGTAAGTCTGTTAAGCAGGTCGTCAGCGTAACTTTTCCACCCTAGCCTAGCCCCTTCTCGTCTCATTATTGCGACGTTGGATTTCATCACCAACTACTGGCTTCGAAATTAGAAGGTCTTGTTTGCTTGGTGTTGCTTCCTAGATTTTGTTTACTAGCGCATGTTGTTTGTTTCTCAAAGTTGACCATAGGATTTTCTTCGTGAAGTTTGTCACTTGTTTACAATAGCTCCTCCATGTCGTTCATGTAGAATGCAGGGTTTATATCCAGAGCATCTGGAAGGTTCTCAACCCTTGCCTACAAGTACACCTGAGGGCTCTCCTCGGAAAAGTGACGTCACAGTCGTCACCACACCACAAGTGGAATGCACTGACTCTCTAGAACATTTTCGAATTACAAATACTCGAGAGGACTTTCGACTTCACCCCGATTCTAAGAGACGTTTTATGCGAGCAAACTCTTCCGGAGACTTAATTGTTGTGTATTCTGGATCTCCGACTGGACCTGGGGACCAAGATCCTTTTTGGTCTACGGGCATTTTTCGACGGGACCTTTTTGGTCCAGGTTCACCTGTGATTTCTGAAATCAACCCACCTATGATTTTTGAAATCTCTAGTACAGAGACAGTACCGTTGACTATCGCTTATCACTTTACCGTCCCTGCCGAAATGGCCCATCTCACAGCTACTACGAGTGTTCCAACTGGGTTTATTGTGGTTAGTCTTGCTCCCATAAACACACCGCGAATGCCCAACGTCCCTCCAACACTGCCACCTGGATACCGTGCATTGAATGCTTCCATTCCTACTCCTGCACAAACCCCATCTCGCTCTCCTGGTGGTCCTTCTTCTTCTGGGCACTCTCTTCCTAGTTTTATTCCAACACTGCCTCAATTTCCTTTTGGAAGACCTTCTTCGTCTTCTACTGGCAATATTAATCCTAGTGGCACTATTCCGTCATTCACTCCAAATTACCAGTTTCCGATTGGTGGACAATTTCACCAAGGTGGTATGACTCAACCCCCTCTCAGTGGGAAAATTCCTTTTGGAACGCAAATCCCAATTGGAACACAAACCCCAATTGGAACATTTCCCCCAATTGGAACACCACCTTCGATGGGAGGACCGACCCCACCTTATGGGCAAAACATACCTCCCTCCTTGGCCCAGTATTGGAATTAGTTGATACAACATCCTCCTCAATCGACTGGGGGGCAGCAGTTTCCCGCTGCATCCGTAATACCTCCTACTATGGGCCAACCATATCCAAGTTTGTTCAATCCCATTTGGGGGGCGAATGCTCAAACTCAAGCCCTTGTTATAGGGTATACTCCTATGAGCTACTATCCTCTCCAACCACCACTGAATATGCCTGGGTCTTCACATTATATGCAGACTGCTTATGGTCCTACTGGTTTGGCGACAGGGCTTCCTCCCCAAAGCCACCAGTACCCGCGGGTGAATCGACAGTTACCCTTTCTCGCCACTTTGGATCTTCCGGATTTGTCAAGGATTTTAAATGATCCTATTCGTCACTCTCCCCAATGGCCTGTTATGCCAGCCAAGCTTCCATCGGATATTCCTAAATTCAATGGCAAAGTGGGAGAGGACCCCAACAATCACGTTATGAATTTTCACCTATGGTGTTCATCTAACTCATTGATGGATGACTCTATTCATTTACGTCTTTTTCAACGAACCCTCACAGGTTCTGCTGTGAAGTGGTATGTCAAATTGCCACAAGGTTTCTTCTCTGACTTCAACACCCTAGCTATGGCTTTCCTTACACATTACCAATTACTGATCCGTTATGACACAAGGACCGAGATTTTGACTTCCTTTAAACAGAACAAAGCTACTCATATATCCGATCACATCCATGAGTGGAAAAGGAGACAACGTCTCACTAAACTTGAGCTCCCCAATCAGTTTTTGGTAAAGTGGTTCACAAAGTCATTTGTAAACGACATCGGTAAGGACATTGCCATGGGTGATGTAGTCACGGAAGAGTAGGCTATAAGTCGTGCTCAATATCTTGACCTCGTTTACTCACAAATGAGAACCCTTTACGATTTACTACCTAACTTACCTCGTCCTAATACTTCCAGCACTTTAACTACTTCAGCTGCCTCGCATGTAGCTGACGGTGTGATTGGCTCTTCCCAAGCCCAACCACATTCTGCCTCAAGCACAAACCCCAAATATGCTTCTTCTAATGTTCAAAATGCTCCGTCTCCTACCCCTCCCACCAGAAAGACTTCTGAGGTAAATGCAGTCCAATCTACTCCAGTCGGTAAAAACAAATCTAAAAAGGAGAGAGGTAAGAATAAGGAGGGAAAAAACAATTCTCAAGAAGAGAAAACCAAAACTACCCATGTAAACGATCGGGATAAGTGCAAACCACGATACCCTTTTATTATATGTGGTGATGATCACTACACGAAGGATTTTCCATGACGTGCCGAGGTCACTAAGTTCCTTCAAGGAGCTCCAAAACCACCTGCATCGGTTGTCTTGTCCCAACCCTTCCCGTCTCAACAATAGGCTCAGTTGGTCATACATGACCAACCCTCATATTCTACCACCTCCTATGTTTTGATGTGTACTGGCGATTCTAAGCAGAGCAACATTGCACTCGCTACTCGAGCGAAAGATTATTCTCCCTCTAAGGAGAAGGTTGATGATTTACCCCCTTCCTTGTTACAACCTTCTCCCCCGACTCCACCTACCAACGGTCCTCTTCATCTCGAACGACCGAGCCTTGACATAGTTCTGCGACCCCCCCAAAGGGCGTCGTTTGGAAATCGGATTTCAATCCTTATGCTTGTGCTTCCCAGAACTACAACATTATTGAAGATCTAGTTCAAGCACCTTCTGCAATGTCAGCCCTCGAAGTCCTTCACACTTGTCCCGCACAACGGAAGGCACTGTTGAAATCTATCGGTGGAATTGACCGAACGGATACGAATTTAATAATCTTTGACTTAGAAGATCACATTCCAAGGTTACCCCCTCAACTCGCGTTCCAGATCCAAGTGATTGTCTCTGAAAAAAACATTTGTCGAACCGTTATCGACGAGGGTGCCTCGACGTGTGTCATGTCTCTTGCTTGCTGGAAATCCATTGGCTCTCCTTCTTTGAATGAATCCTAGGACACTCTTGAAGCCTTCAATGGCTCCATTTTTAAGCCCTACGGTGTTCTTCCTTCGTTTCCCATCACGTTATAAGGCAAAATGGTCCAAGTTGAAGTGGAAGTCTTTAACGCTACCCTTGATTATAATCTTCTACTTGGCCGTAGGTGAATCGATTCCATGCGGGTGTTTGTGTCGACCCTTTTGCGTGTGGTACGTTTCCCACATCAAGGTAAGGTTGTGTCACCGTCGATCAACTAGCCTTCTTCAATTCTGATACCCGTACCGGCAACGTACCGTTTATCACTAAAACCCCACCGGGTTATGAGAACGTCGGTGTAGGCCTTCTCAAGGACTCTTCGTTAATGGGTACTTTCCCCATTCCATCGGTCGATGTTCCACGCTCGTCGGTTTCTTCCATCAACATGATCTCCACCTTGCCTCACAAACTTCATGCGTCTAACGACCTCTGGATAGTACCTGACCCTGGAGATCATCTTCGTTTCGGCGACGAAATGTCGTTAAGTCCAGTTGAATCCGCCTATCAGGCCATTCAATCGGCAACACCTTCTACCACCTCTCTTGGTGATTTGTCTCCTGATCCTTTTCGTGTTATTTTTCCCACTAATGAGATGATCATGTCTGTCATGGAGGACACCCCTTGGGACGATGGGCATCATTGTTCCATCCTCTTTCTGGAGCAACATACTCTTCAGAGCTACCAACAGATTTTGACCCCGTCGACCGTTGTCGTCATCTTGACCGTTCCCGATTCTGCACACGATGTGTTTTCCGAAGGAAACTTAAGAAATATCTCCCCCACTATTCCCCTTGACATATCCATCAAACCTGGAATCGTCGAAAATGTCCATATTGGAGCTTCGTGTTCCCCTGACGAAATAGTCACCTATACTTCCCTTTTCAAAGAGGTTCGTGACATCTTCGCCTGGAGCTATGAAGAAATGTCGAGTATCGAAACTGAGATTGTGATACATGAGATAAAGACATATCCTGACGCTAAACCCGTCCGGCAATCCCTTCATCTATTTCACCCACGTAAAGTAGCTACTATAAAGCTCGAAGTCGAGAAACTTCTTAAAGCCGACTTTATTTATCCGGTGGCTCTCACAGACTGGGTTTCCAATCTTGTCCCGATTGACAAGAAACAAGGCACCATTAGTGTATGCGTTGATTATAGGGATATCAACAAAGCTTGTCCCAAAGACAACTTTCCTACCCCTTTCGTCGATCAGATTGTCGATGATTGCGTCGGAAGTGAAATTTTCTCTCTCATGGACGGTTTCTCTGGGTATAATCAAATCAACATTGTTCTCGATGATCAACATAAGACCGCTTTTATTTGTCCTTGGGGTACTTTTACCTATCAGAAACTTCCTTTCGGTCTTAAGAACGCTGGTGCAACTTTTCAACGCGCTATGTCTTATGCTTTCCATGATATCAAGCACATCGTTCAACCATATTTGGACGATTTACCCGCTCACTCAATGCGCTGAGTCGATCACCCAAAACACCTCCGAGCCATTTTCGTCCGTTGTTGGTTCTACCGTATACGTTTGAATCCTCATAAGTGTGTTTTCTGCATGGAATCCAGCTGACTTCTAGGTTTTATCGTTTCACGTCAGGGGATCTGGGTGGATCCTTTAAAGGTTGAGGCGATCCTTAATTTCCCTCATCCTTCTACACTTCGCCAGTTGCAAAGTTTGCAGGGGAAAGAAAACTTTCTTCGTTGTTTTATCCCAAATTACGCCAAGATAACTCATGGATTTACGCGGCTATTAAAGAAGGATTCAGAGTTCGTCTGGGATACCATTGCCAACAACGATTTTGAAGCTTTGAAATTGTCCCTAACATGTGCTCTGCTTCTCTTTCCCCCTGATTACAGTCGTGATTATTTCCTTTATCATGCTGCCTCAGAGTACACTATTGGTATGGTCCTCGTCCAAGAGGATGATGATAACGACAAACATGTTATCTACTACTTGAGTCGAAGTCTCACGCCTATTGAAATAAAGTATTTACATGTCGAAAAACTGGCCTGGGTTGTCGTTCAAGCCGTCCAGCGCTTCCGGCACTATATTCTCTCACGCAAGACTACGGTGATTTCTCATTGCAACCCTATGCAACACATTCTAACACGTCAATTGCTAGGGGGAAAATACTCCAAATGGATTGTGATACTCCAAGAGTTTGACTTGGAATTCGAACGCGCCAAGTCCAAGAAGTCCTTAGTTTTTGCTGAGTTGATATGCGACTTTCCCCATTCTGCAACGGAAAGTGTAGCAGCTGATTCATTACCTGATGAATCTATTTTCCTTATTAGCACTGATGATCTTTAGTATGGGGATATCATTATATATCTCCAAACCCAGACTTTCCGACCAACTTTATCTAGTACTGACCGACGTCGCATACGCTATCAAGCTCGTCAATACATTATCCTTGGGGATACTCTTTATCGTCAGGGGATTGACTCTGTTTTTTGACGTTGCCTAACGTTTGACGAAGCCGAGAAAGCTCTGAATGACTGCCATTCTAGAGCATGTGGTGGTCATATTTCTGGGTATGCTACTGCCCAGAAGATCTTACGCGCAGGGTATTTTTGGCCTTCTTTTTTTAACGACTGCATCATCACCGTTCAGAAATGCCATGCTTGCCAGACCTATAATCAGAAGATACGGTCACATTCTGCTCCTCTTCACCCTGTGGTCTCAGTTGGTCCCTTTGCGAAATGGGGCATCAATTTCATGACATGTCACCCTCACTCCGTCGGGGGGCATGGTTACATCATTGTAGCCATTGATTAATTTACGAAATGGGCCGAGGCGATGCCGACATTTGACAACATTGGAAAGACCGTAAAATTATTCATTTTTAATCACGTCATAGCTCATTTTGGTGTTCCCCAAGCTATCGTCATCGATCAAGGTAGCCACTTCATAAACTTCATGATGTCTGAACTTACAGAAAAGTTGGGTCTTCGCCATGATAACTCAACGCCCTATTATCCACAAGCCAACGGACAAGTCGAAGCGATTAACAAAGTTCTCATAACTATGCTTCGACGAATGATAGGGATTCATAAAACAAGTTGGCACACAATGTTATTTTCAGCATTGTGGGTGTACCGGACATCCGTCAAGTCCGCTATTGGGTTTACACCTTTTCGGTTAGTCTATGGTGTGGAAGCCATTCTCCCTATTGAATGCGAGATACCCTCTTTAAAACTAGTTGTTGAACTCCTACCCAACACTTCTGCTGAGGAAGAATGTCTATTGTATCTTATGCGATTAGACAAAACTCGACGTGATTCCACCCTAGTCATAGAAGCTCAGAAAAATCATGTCAAGCCCCAATACGACAAACATGTCAAGCCTCGTGTTTTCTCGGAAGGAGATCTCGTTCTCCTATATGATCAAGATCGAGATCTGCTAGAAGCTGGAAAATTCGAAGCCATGTAGCGAGGTCCTTATATCGTTCGACGAGTTTTGGAAAAAGGAGCTTATGAGTTAGTATATTATGATGGTATCCCTTTGAGTGAACCCAGGAATGGGTTGTACTTGAAGAAGTACTATGCATAAAATCATCTGTGCACAAGTACTTGTATTTGTATTGTATCATACTTCTTGTGTGTTACTATAGCTTGCTTTTGTTGTTATCTGGTCTCTACCCTTATGTGATGTTGTGTTTGATTTCCAGATGTTGGAGTCTTCGCTACCCTATATTGGCTTCGCTGATGGCACTAGCTGTAGTACTCAGAACCTTGCTTCTGTTGCATGGGCAATTTACGCCCCTACAAACGAACTTGTCTCCTTACGAGGTGTGTGCCTCAATCGTGCAACCAACAACATTGCAGAGTATAGCACCGTTATTGAATTATTGGTTGATGTTATCTCACTCAGAATTCATCATTTGGTTGTGCGACTTGATTCGCAGCTTGTAGTACTACAGTTAAGTAACGTCTATACTATTCGAAGTCCTACTTTGTTACTGGTGCATTTGCGAATTCGCCTCTTGGAACGTTATTTTGATTACATTGAATATCAACATATTCCTAGATGTTTAAATACATTAACAGATGCATTGGCTAATTATGTATTAGACAGACATTTGAATCATTTATAAATCAATCACATCAATATTCACACAATACAAGGTAAACCGGTAGAAGTCGTTTGTATATATAACGATCAAAAGAGTTTTCTTTTTACAAAAAGTTTGTCCGAAGACCAAAATGTAGATACAAAGTGTCATCATGGATGATGTTCACGGTAACACACAACTACCCGAGCAACCCTACGGAGCAGTCGACTCATAGAACTTGACACTCCTACAGTATGACGTTGATCGCGTCGTGGAACCTCTTCAAGAGACATTTCTGGAATATCTGCGGTCAGGCCCTCTAGATTTTGTTCCACTACTTGATAATCCTCGGCATATTGTGGCACTGCCACTACCTCTCCTCACCACTGAATGGGAGAAGTACCAGGAGGTCGATAAGGTCCAACATCTGTTTCATCAAAAACGAATTTTGTTTTTAGTCTTTGGACGAACTTATAAAACAAAAACATTTGAATATGATAAAAATTCACAAAAACATTTAAAAAGAAAAAAAATGTGTGTACTTCTTACCAAGTTCCCCCCACTGAGCATCCTCTGGCAATACTAAGTCCGGATCTCCTCATAAATCCAACCGGGCATAAGCATAGTCGTCAACCATCAAAATCTGTGGTTGAAGCCAGTCAAAGAAAGTATCATCATACTTGATGATCAGTCCAGCTACGTGTCGGGCCATGAGCCGACACCATCTCAACATCCTTGGATCCCTAGGAGCCGGTAAATTCCACTCAACCTGCAGCCTTAGTAATGGAACCTTCTCAAGGAAGAAGGACACTAACAAAGATCCGTACCCGAATTGCTTTAGGTCGCCTTGTCTGCATTTGGTCAACTGCTTTTTTATACTACGAAGCACAACATCTGCCCAGTTGAAAACCCGAGGTTCAGTACACTCTATAGCATACTGGAAGTAACTTTGTAGCGCCATGTGAGGAGCAGAGCTCCCCGCCATCCGAGCTATGGTGAAAAAGATAGTACGGAGGGTCAAATCTCGTACCCCCCAAATAGCTATTTTTCCTTTCTTTCTCTCTGCCTCGGGAACACAGTGTAAACGGCAATACTCACTCATGGGCAGCCCACCACCTCTGCCACCAGTCAGGCTCATGTAGTGTCCACGCCGTGAAAGTCCAGTAAAAAAGTAAATGTCCTCAATATCTAAGGACAGTGTGTGGCACCCTACATGAAATACCTGCTGATCGGGATCCCACATACGCACAAGGTACTCTAATAACCTAACTTGGGCCCTCATGCCCGGGATACGAAAGTACTTCAGGAGGCCACAGTTTCTCAAAGAAGCAATAGTAGGTGGATGATTTCCGGCAATTGCATTGTCTTCTTCGTGATCCCTTTCACGCCATTCAAGAACCATTTTGATGGCCAATTACCTGCATAGGAAGCACAAAGAGAATATTAGCAACTCTATTCCTTAATTGGTTCTTTTTTCATTGAGTAAAATTTAAAAAACTTTTGTGCTTTGCGGTTCTCGCAGGTTCCCTTTGGGAACAGTGCGAGAACCTCACAGGCTGTTGTGGGATCACCTGCGAGAATCACCCATTCTCACAGGCCCCGTCTAGCCCACCTGCGAGAATGGTTGAGCGCAAGTAGGGCTCATAAAATCAACTTAAAAATGAATTTTTAACCAATGAAAATGAAAAATTAAACCATGAAAGAGTAGAGGACAAAGATCCTACCTCACTGTCGATGACGGATCGACGAATGGACGCTCGTAACTCTTGCAACCTAACGCCGAACTTTGAGGGTAAAAGAGGGGTTTTTTTAGCTCAAATAGTGGAAAAGTAAAAATGATATGTTAAAAAGAGTTTTTACTCCTTTTTATTTACTTTTACTATGTCATTTGGTTTTTTATGATTATTTATCTATTAAACCCTAATCCCTAATGTCCTTTTGAGTGTAACTTTTGCAGGCGTAATGACTTCGATGTTCCTAAACAGG
>ML793415.1:186808-226498 GCA_009831015.1 Picea engelmannii
AAGGAAAGAACTGAGGACCTAAATCAACTTGAAGCATAATTTGGTGAAGAAGGAAGAAGACTTGAAAAGGAAACCATCTCCTTGAATATCCAACTTGAAGAAGCAAAGTGAATAAAAGAATTCATGGAGTCATATTATGAAGAAAGAAGAATAGGTTGAGAAGCTTGAAGAACAAGTTGTCACATTGAGAGCCAAAATCATCAAGCTCAACAAGAATGTTGAAGAGAAAAAAAAATCCACATCGTTCATAGAAAATGTTGAAGAGAAGCACTCCAAGTTGCCAGAAAAGAAGAATGAGGAAAAAATTAAGAGTTATATAGAAGTACTCAAAGGAAGGAATCATGGTCAACCAGAATCAAAGACAAATGATAGAGAATCAGGTAATCCTTCCCAGATGAAATCCATTGTTATTTTGTTGTTTCTTTTCAATTCCTTCTTGGTTTTTTTTTTTGGTTTCTTTGTAGCAGTGTATCCAGTAACAACTGAGTACCAAACATCATATCCCCATGCCTTCAAAAAAAAATTCAGTATGTTGCCCCACATCTCATACTACAGACCATTCTGACCATCAAACTGTGGTATTCCATTTCTATACAAATCGTTGCTCTCCATGATCTTCCTTCCAGTGGTTAAACTATTTTCTTGAAGGACCTAATCTTATACCAATTGTTGGAATACTGAGAGGGGGGAGGTGACTCAGTGTTCCAAAACTTATTTAATAATAACAAACATAGTGGACCTAGTTCACTTTACATTGAATGGACACCATAATTGCACTATTATCAGTCTAGTGGAACCCCCCATTACACCCCTGTGGAGGATCCCAACATTCCATCCCCCTTTGAAAATCATTGTCATCAACATTTGTAGTGAGGATATATAACCACAAACTAGGGTCCCATGTACAAGTGTTGACCATAACGTTAAAGTAGTCCAACGAACCAAGGTACCATGTACAAGGGTTCGTCACAATGCAAAAGTAGTCAAAGAAGGTCATACATAAACTTGGGTCCCATGTACGAGTGTTGACCTCAAGGATGAATTCATCCTAGAATCTCATCCATGAGTCAGGTCTCATGTACAAGTACTAGTCTGAATGTATTAGTGGTCCAAGAAGCTTTTCCATAAACATGGGTCCCATGTCTAGGTGTTCATGCTAACTTACAACTAATGACTCCTTAGCTTCATGAATGATTGAATATTCTACTCCAAATACCCATTGTTATCAAAACAATATTGCACCTTACTGCAAATCATTCACAAGGTTCAAAATGAGTGGATCACTATAAGTGCTACCACTATCACCTAGGCAACAACTTCCCTCATTTTAATGAAGGATAAATCCAACACAAGGGAGGTTTCCCTAGTAGCTTCAAGGACTCCCATGGAAATACATAATCAAGTCTAAGACCTCCTATTTAGATACCTAATTTTACCAAAAAATAGGCATATCAAACAAGTTAAGGACTGTGTGATTATTCAAGGTAAATTCCATACATTTCTTATTGGGGAAACACTTTAAAATGTTCACAGATCACTCAACCCTAAAATATCTAGTCAACAAGCCAGTGTTGGGGGGGATAATCTGTCGATGGTTACTACCATTCCAAGAATTTGATTTTGAAGTAATCGTCAAACCAGGAAAGATAAATGTAGGACCTGACCACCTATCAAGGGTCACAAATGGAGAAGAACCTATGAATTTAGAAGACAAATTTCCAGATGCACGACTATTCTCAATTCATATCGCTAATGAATACTTCGCAGACATCATTCAGTACTTGAGCACAGGTACTGTGTTGCAAGAGTATAATATTGTGCAGAAGAAAAACATGGTATTCTACGCTATTGACTATCAATTGATTGCAGGAAATATATATAAGATGGGCGTAGATAGCATCTTGCAAAGGTATATGTTAGAGCACGAAAGACCAAGAGTTTTATCAGAATCCCATGAAGGGATAGCAGGAGGAAACTACATAGGTAAAGCTACCATGCAGAAGGTATTGCGCACAGGACTATGGTGGCTAACGATTCATAGAGACTCGAAGGAATACTATCAAAAATGCGATGTATGTCAAAGGGTAGGCAAACCCAACATGAGGGACGAGATGCCATTACGACCACAAGTAAAACTCCAAGCATTTGATAAATGGGTAATAGATTTTTTGGGACCAATAAACCCACCAGCAAAAAGAACAGGATCAAGGTACATTATCACTGCGACGGAATACCTAACAAGATGGACGGAAGCCACACCATTGAAGGATTGCAGCGCAGAAACAACAACTTATTTTTTATTCGAACAAGTAATCACTAGATTTGGGTGTCCAAGAATTTTAATGAGCGACCAAGGCACACACTTCATAAACAGCACCATCAGCACTATGACTGAAGAGTTTGAAATCCATCATCAGAAGAGCACACCATATCACCTACATGCAAATGTTACTGTGGAAGCATTTAATAAAATCCTAGAGAACATGCTGACAAAGATCTATAACGTCAACAGGGGCGACTGGGATCTCAAAGTACCAGCAATATTATGGGCCTACAGGACTACATGCAAAACATTGATAGGGCACACACCATTTAGACTGGTTTATGGCCAAGAAGCAGTGCTAACATTAGAATTTCTAGTACCAATATTGTGCGTAGCAGCAATTACACAAATGATAGAACAAGGCACAATACAGGAGAGACTGAACCAGTTAATGACCATGGAGGAAGACCGGATCTTAGCAGGATTCCACCAACAAGTTCACAAAGCAAGAGATAAATCTTGGAACGATCAACACATCAAGAAGAAGATGTTCAAGGAAGGACACCTAGTACTAATGTATGACAACAAATTGTTTCAGCACCCGGGTAAGCTCAAAATGCATTGGTTAGGACCATCTGTAGTAAAACTTTTCACAGATGAAGGATATGTACAATTAAGAGACTTATCAGGCGTGGAGCCGACTAAATCTCTACAAGGACAGTCAATCAGCCACAGCGCAGTAAAAACAAAAAAAAAGGAAAGAAACAAAAAGGAAACAGTGCATTGGATAAAGAAATATCAAGCACACGGAGGAACACAAACTCAGCAAGGATAAGGACAGCAGTCACATACAAAGGGAAAAAATCAGGAAAATTAAAGTTGGAAAAAGCAGGATGACATGACAACACTAGGAGGAATTAAAGGACGGCAAGGACCGATGGAACGCCACATTAAACGCACCAATTGAAGACGGCAAGGCAGAGTAATGTAAAGTACGAAAACATCAAAGATGCATTGAACCCATAGTTAAGGTGCATTAAAACCCATAATGAATGAAGTGTCATCAACAAGCTTCATGGAAAACCCATACAACACACAAACACGGGAGAAAACAATTTATTCGCTAAGAAGAGCAGATAGAGAGGAATAGAAGAAGAAAATCACATAGTGAGTTCACAGAGGTCACAGAGACCATTTGAACCCAGAAAATTGTCAACATTCACTGCCATGACACCTCCCAAGAAAGCAGAAGCGAGCCAGACCACTAGAAAAAACAGATTTCAGACTAGGTCACAAGGACAGGTGAAAGAAGGTGAACAAAAACCATCGGAGATCATCAACATCGACGAAATCCCATCCCCAAAAACAACATCAGTGCACTTGACACCCATATTGGAATAAATCCAACATCCAGGCACCATAGGGAACGAATACAGACATACCGACAGAAGTACAGAAGATGCAAAACCAGAAAGCAAAAACCCTAAAGGAGGTACAACCATAGAACACCGGACCAATTCCAGAAGGCAATGGAACGAAGTCGAATCGGGACACACCAATCGAGCTAGACGAGTCTCAAATGACCATATCATACCACCCACCGGAGGGAGCGGTCAAGGATATCATGGGTCAACCGGAATGGTAGACTGAGGAACAAACGAAAGTCGCAGGAACTTTGAGCCAGCCACCACCATCAAGGAAAGACAAGATACAGATACCCAGATCACCTCGTAAGAAATTGGAAGTAGAAATCATTCTACCATGCATACCAGATGGGGTACAAGTAGGACTAGAGCTACTGGGTCACTTCAGGAAGCTCAAATACTCGGACCACGATATAACAGATGAAGACAAGTTCCTGGAACTTGAAAAAAGAGTATACATGGAGACAGTGTGCACGAGTTGGTTTGGGGAATCGCTTGATCAGCCACTCCAATGGGCAACCGGGTTGCAGAAGATAGGAATTTTAGGTCTTGTGGACCTACCACATTTGGCAGGGGTCAACATGCAACAGCATGCGTCAAGCAACTGCTAGCAGTCACACATGGCGGGGACATCTGGTTGGACAAGCTCAGATCGATAGACGTAGATATTATCGTGAACATAACAGGATTTCCAACTCAGGGCATGGATCCCACACAGTTTCTGGATGACAAAGCCAGGGAGAAAGCGCTAGCATAATACATGAATAAAAACTATGGCACTGACAGGGGAACAAGAAGGATCATTATCAAGAGGATCAATTATGTCACAACACAATTGGGCGCAAAGATCTTAGCCTGCAAGATGCTAAGAAAATACCATAGGGAGGAAGTCCTAGATGGAGTCATTGTAGCTACAACTCAGTGCGCAGAAGGCACCTCAATGAGCTAGGCACCATATCTCTTGAACCTATTCCTGGTTGATTGCAAGGATGTGCATGATCTAGGAACATAGTTCAACTATTCATGGTTGATCACACTAATATCCTTCATGGGATGGGGAGAGACAATGTACGTAGTGTTTGCCACTAGACCCAAACCAAATCAAGGGGTGAGATATTTGTTTCTCAGAGCCAGGCCAGAGGCCAGGAGAAAAAAGGTGAACGGGTCTATATTTGAAGGATACCTACGTGATCTACAAGAATCCATCTCCAAGATGTGGAGAATAACACCAGAAGTTGTCGCGCGATATGGGGACATCACCAACTTCTAGGCCACACGACATACAATGTAGATACAGGAAAGGAAGGATCCGGATAAACAGTGGCTGCAAATGTGCTACTGTATCATAGAGGGGGACATCGACATGGTCATCAATGAATGGGACGATGAGTGGAAGACTCTCGTCCTTACCCAGGAAATACCAGAAAGAACAACAGAAGAAGAGGCAGGGCAGGGAGAGACCTAGCCAAGGGAAATTCAAGTGCCCAAGAGACAAAGAACAGGCCAGGGAAAAGAAACATAGACAAAACAAGGGCCAACGAAGACAGGGACATAGAACAGAAATAAAGATAATACATAGTCGGCTAAGGAGAAGAAGAAACAAGTCGAGCCCACGCAAGAGACCAGAGTAAATCCCAAGACAGAAGAACTGGGGGGAAACAAGAGCCCATCCACGTAGATAGGAGGAACGTGCAAGACATAAAAGACATAAAGAACACCGCCAAAGTATACGATCACGGATGACGATGAGGAAATGATAGCCTGAATGGTCCAGAATTGTCTATCCAAGGACATCGACCATGTTGCACACCACAAAAATAGGATTGAAGAGTAATTGGTAGACATATGTCATCTCCTCAAGAAAATTAGGGAAGGGAAGCCAGCAAGCAGTAGGGGACTTGAACCATTAGCACCGCAGATAGAAGGAAGAGTGCAAGAAGAGGAACAGGAGTCAGTCCAGGCAATACTGCAGTTGCACGTAACATTCCATATCAACCCTAGTATGTTTGTGGGGAAGACACCCTTGAAGGACTTAAGCCAAATCCAACTTATGTTGACAAGGATACCATTAGGGGCACTACACAGGTTGTAGGTTAGTGTAAACCACGACGTACAGTCTCGCGCACACAAACACATAATTGAATTGAAGTAGGCAACAAAGAAAAGGGATGCGCTGGAAATAGTTTATGAGCATGCTAAATCTGAGACCCAAGAGGAAAGGGAGTGCATAAAAGGATTGGAGCATAAAGTGGTAGGAACTTATGAGAAGATTCCATAGGCCCTGCAAGGAGATGAAATCACAGTAGTAGAAAAGATTGATCGGATTGCGCAGGAAATCGATCGATATCAGAAAGAGATCGAGAATCTCGGAGAACAACTCATACCAGCCAATCCACCAGCAGTCAAGGAGCAAAGAAAGCAACAAGCAACAACGCAACTACAGGAAGTAGAGAATTAGGTCAGTACAGTCGTTGACTTGTTTGATAAAGCAGCGCATCTTTGGATGAAGTTAGAGGAGGATCAGCAGGTCCAAAAGTGGGATAAGGAAGAAGAAATGATCAATGCATTGATCCAAGAAATCAAACAGAGGTAGAAGACAATGTCAATTACAGAACGCGTCAAGGAAACACAGGAGATGAAGAAATTATAGGCAGAGCTCACTACCGCGCAAACACATAAACATGATTGGTAGGCTCAAATGGAACCGTTGCAAGAACAGGTAGCAGAAGTCCTGGCACAAGCAGAGGAAGCCAAGGAACATATAGCACAGACCCAGGAAGAGTGAGTGGAACTAATCAATGATGAAATTTCAGTCCAGATAGTGGACACACTCAAGGAGAAGACTATGCAAGCACAGACACAAGCAGCAGAGCTCAGGGAAAAGTTTCAGACAATCACCAAGGAGGTCGAAGAAGCGCACAAAGGATAGGTGGCTCGGGACGAGCCACATGTCAATTTTGGGGGCCTTTTGGAGGCAAGCCAAAGGCCAAAGTGGAAAAGCATGGCATTTTTGGGAAAGAAATCATGCACGAGCAAAGCGACAACTGGAAGAGAGAACAGCATGTGCATGTGCAAGGGAAAGCAAAATATGGAAGGAAGAACATCATGCACGCATGGGAGGAAGACCTAATGATGGTAGGGTTAGGGTTTTGATAAGGTATTGTAAACGGATGAAGAGCCTGAAATGTATAAATAGCGATACATAGGTATCATAGGGGGTTATCTTTTGTGTGGTTTGGTTCAATTGGGGACGAATTACTATTATGCTATTGTAAGTTACGCATGATTTGATGCGATATGTAATGTTTTGTTGTAAGACCTATTTTGTATAAGTTGTTGAGATAGTGAGGATGAGGGAGGGTATATCTTGAGGGTTAGATCGCAGGCTGTGGATCCTGGTGTGATCTAGTCCACCTCATATAGATCTCACCCGACTGAAAAGAGTTGTAAGTGTGCGTCACTATAGATGCGAACATAATATAATAAAAGAGATGAGAGACAAATCTTTGTGGACGTAGTCCCATGATGGGGTGAACCACGGTAACATCTGTGTTATGTGATGAATGTTTGCATATCTTATTTTCTGAAGCCTTTATTATTGTGTTGAATAAATTAGTTATTCTATTGCTTGTTTAGTGTTGTTGCGATATTAAGGGAATACGCCTATGGATTTATTCCATAAGTCATGAATAACAGTACGTTGCATTGACTAGTCAAAATAATGGTTCAATATCTAGCTGGCTTATCTCCCACTCAATCCTAGGTTGTAAACACCTAAGTATTACAGCCACCCATTAAAGTTATCTCGGGTGAGACTGTGCAGCGCATTCTGTGTGTTGTGTTGCCTTCTAGTTTACCAAGAGGGTTGATAGTTTTAGAGGCTTTGTTGGAAACCCGAACAGACATGAACCCTGGGTCAATAAACTCGGACAGTATAGGAGAGAAGTAACTAACACATCACAACAATTGTGTAAGCTTGATTGTTATCGACCAACAACGCTTTGTAGGAGTGTCACTGTGGCAGAATTGATCCAACATCCTACCTTGACCAAATCAACTAAAAGATAATTGGAAACAAAATCATGATAGAAGTAAAAAATGCAGAAATTAAAACAGCAGCAACAAGAGACAAAAATGAAGAAAACAACAAGAAAAGTTTTAACCCAGGAAACCGAAGTCAAATTACTATAAAGCAGAAAAAGAATTACAAAAAAAGAAAGCAGGGCTAGGCTACTATTATACGGAAAATCCAGATAGCATCAGATATTTTCACGTTGGTCCCTTGCAATATTTCAAGTGAGGGCTATTAGCGTTGTAGGAAAACAATTGCTTCTGTAATTTCTTTAAAATGTAAGAATTAGTGTCCAATACAAAATAAATATGAAAAGGACCCAACACTTGGAATCCTAATGTAATTATCAACCCCTGGACGCACATGATTAGATCATCAAGATAGAGATGGAGACTAACCAATTCATCAAAAGTCATGTGCATAGGTCTTCTAAAAGCGGTACTTACAAAAAGTAAGCTAGAAAGAAAGCATTGGTCAGAAATGGTACCCCAATTAGTGATAAGAGTGGTTTTGTGAGCATCTTCCCCTTTTACCTTGATTTTCTTGCAGCCCAACAAACTGTCAAGAAAGGGCCTTAACTGTGACTCTACAACCTGCTGTAGAACCATTTCCATACTGAGAGGAGGAAAAGGGTTTCTCATAAAAGCTTGCCTGAAATTTCGAATATTGATACAGGTTTTAATATTCTCAGTGGTCCTCGAAGCAGGTTCCCAATTGGAAACCCATTCAAGATGGACTAAAAAAATAATCCTAACCCTTAAGAATTTTCCCAACTCCCTTTGAAAGGTTTCCTTAAAAGCAGAGTTAATAGATCTTTGTTCTTGCATAATTGGTTTCATGCATTCCTTGATGGAAATAGCATTTTGTAAAAAAACAATATCAAAACCACAAAGATCCTTATAAGGCCAAGCAAAAACCTTTTGAAATTCACCAAGTTTCTTGGAAAAATTCATTTTTCTGATATCATAACATTAGGTACTTACGTTAATGTTCCTTGAAGATTTGAGTGCCCAAATGTCCATAGAGATGGTTTCACCTACCTCCCTTCGTATCTCCTCCTCTTTCTGTTTTTCTTTGTTGCCTACAACACTTAATGAAAACGAGTCATCTGGAGGGGTCAAGCTCTCGTAAATCTTATCATTTCCTATGGAAATAATTTCCTCGGGCTTCATAGGTTCATCTTGAATGACAACACAAATGTTCTCATTATTAGGGAGGGCCTGCCAAGATTCTACAGATATACAGACGATATAGAGATTGAAAAGAACAATCAGGCCTATGAGGTGAAAGTTGTTGATTAGGAGAGGCTGCAAAGGTGCCTAACCAATCGGCCATTGAATTAAAATCCCTCTTAACATGAGTGATGTTGAAAGATAGAAGGTTTGAGACAAGTGCCCAAACAGTTTGGGAGTATCGTTCCATCATCTTTTTGCTAGGAGAGCATATCTTACGTATCAGGTTCACAACAAGATCAGAATTTCCAAAAACTGAAAGGTGACCACAACCAAGATTAAGGGAATTTTCAATGCCTAATAATAAAGCTTTGACTTCAGCGACATCATTTGAACAAGCAAACTCTAACTTGTAAGACATATTATGGACTTTTCCTGCAGGAGAAACCAAGATAATTCCAACCCCATTACCTTCATTAGAGCATGAACCATAAAAGTGCATATGCCACATATCATCATCTAAATCGATTTGTTCCAAAGGAATATTATCCGACAAATATGGAATACACTCCTAGTTCTTCTTGGATATAGTTTACGCGAGATTGCGGAACATTCTCTATATAGGGTGAAATCCTTCCCTTTTTAAGGGCTATAATGTTCTTACCATTTCGAGGAATGAACAAATGTGTCCCGTCAAGTGAGAGGTATCCACCTATTGAGGCTTGCCAATCTCTCCCCAAGATAATTGAGTAATTTCTTATAGGCATATCAATCACCTAAATGCTGAGGGTTTTCCTTATCTCAAGATGAGTGCATAAAACCAAGGTTACATCCTTAATCTCGCCTATGGTTGTTTGTTGTATACTATTATAGGAGAGTATGCTTTTGTCGTTTTCATTTGTACAAGACAAGCCTAGTTCTTCTATAATAATCTTTGACATCACACTTGGGCCCGAACCACCATCGATGAGGCAACAATGGGCAATCTTATCCATGATCTTTACAGAAATATAAAAATGGGGATTTTTTACAGGGTATCTAAAGTTATTTACACCTACTTTATTTTCAAAATAATCCTCTTCGCTTACCTCTTCGGAAAGATTGGCTACAACAAAATATTTTCCTTCCATGAATTGTTTCGGATGCATCTGTTGTTCAGGGATGGAAACCATGTCTAGAAGGGTTGCATCTGCTTTGATGTTGTCCAACTAATTCAAGATATTATATTTGGAAGAGAAGAGAGGGGGAATGATCCCTTGACTCTCGGGAACTTTACAAACCTAGGGATTAGCAGTGGGTGAGGATGAGCTCGACGTAGAAGAACTGCGAGGAGAATCAAATTTTCCCTTGGAAGCGTAGGCTTTGTTCCTAGTGTTGATGAAGATGACATCTTCTGGATCTACAAAATCTAGGACAACGATAGTAGCTTCTGGTATTTTACCAAAGATCTTATCTCTGGCACTCTTCTTTACCTCACATGTGGTTTCCTCGTGGTGTTCCTCACAAAAGTTACACCAACTCTGAGGTAGGATAGCTTTAGGTTGAATTTTTTTCAACCGGATTTCTAAAGGGGGGTGCAGAAGAGGATGAAGCTCCAGGGGTGTGAGGGGAGACAATACCCTTCCTCTCAAATGTTATCATACGGTTGATCATATCGTGTACTAGATATAAGAGAGCGGACATGTATGTCTGTCTAACTGATTCTCTCTGGGGAAGACTAGTTCTTTCAAGTTGTTCTTCATACTCTTAACAAGCATGCAGAGAAGAACCAATATTATCAATGGATTTTTCTTCAAGCCTATGACAGTAGGGGGAAGGAAATGCATTGTAATAATTCATGAAAGCAGCTTGGTTTAGAGGGGGGATAAGTCTGATGATTTTATTGTATAACTTGGTGAAATGTAAGTTGAAAGACTTGATGGTCTCACCATCCTTATAGTTGACATTATTGTATTCCCTTAACTTCTTGGCGGGGCTTTTGGATTTCCCACAAGTGGATTGGAACCAATAGATTAACTCCTCCCAAGTAGATAGAATCTTAGGATGAAGTTCAAAGAAGTCGGTTGCGGCCTTTCCTTCCAAGGAATTGACAAATAGGCGCCTGCAGGTATCATTGTCGTTGGCCCCTATGTTATGACAAACATTGGAAAATGCCACCAAGTGTTTGTTTGTACTGACAGTGTTATTTCTTAAAAACTTAGGCAAGTGATCTTTAAAATTCGGAAGTGGATGAGTAGTAGGTGCTAAGTTAAGAGGAGAGGACACATGCCATAGTGTGGTTGTGGAGTCTTCTTCGAATTGAAAAATCCCATACTTTTTAATGACTTTGGTGGGGTTTGTAGTGGATTGGACAAGGATATGGTGGCTATATAAGCTACCAATCATTGATGATGATGAAGATTGAGAATATGGAGCACTTCTAGTGCCACCAAAGCCACCACTATATTCCATCTTGTGGATGATAGCTGAGGGAAAGAAATACGAGCTAGATGAATCAGATAAAGTTCTCCTTAGAGCACTTTGTTGGGAAGACAACACAATGTTCCTTCTTCCTATTTCAGCAATAGGATCAATTTCAAGTGGCATGCCCCTTCTTATTCTAGAAGCACGAGAGTCTAAGGACATGAAACAAAGGCCAAAACTAAACAAACAAAAAGGTTATTGTTGATTTCTAGGCTGTCTACGTCTAGCTTCCAATCATTCTTGAGCACTAATATCTCATTCAATTGCTTCCCAAGAATGGTTAAGTTCAACACGGGTATTGGCAGTGTCTAGAATGGTATTAAATAGATTCAAAGCAATATTGGTCTGGTCTTGAAGACCGGGCTCAATATTGGGTTTCCTTGCAACAAGCACAGTCATTAAGAAACAAAATAGTCAAAGAATCAATATCAGTAAAAGATGTATTGATGAAAATCAAGTATAAATTTAACCAGAGAGATATCGAAGATCTCCCCAATATAGTCGCCAAATAAATGTTGAGGAAAAGATATGGAATGATCTTACTCAAGCATTTTCAGATTCTTCTTGGCTAAAGAAAAATAGACAGGAATATCACCCTATGTTTATAGAAAACAAAAATAACATCTTAACTCACAAGTATTAGTTACAAGTGTTTAGGCTAGTCTTTTCTCAACAAAAAGCTAGCTGGAATTTTACTTTTTATGTAATTTTCTGAACATATCATTTGTTGAAATAAATGTAAAGATAGAAGTAAAGTCACCAAGATGATAATCAAGATAGATGAGACATAAAGAAATCCTTTATTTCATTCAATTTCACCAAAGAGTCATTTTATTCACAAAATCTCATGCAGAAACTTTGGACCAAAGTCAAACTTAGACATCCTCGATGGAACATACAAAAGGACCTCTGACAGAAAACCAAAACTGAACTCTAAAAGTTGGATCAGCTTGCCACAGATTGTTTCCCACTCGACTCTGCACAATAGCCTTTGTCAGTCACGAAAACTAATTCACAAACAAACAAGTCTACACAGACTATCAAAGATAGATCAACACCTCTGAAAAACAAGTGTTTGAATGATGTGATTCAGCCCTTAATATTGTTGTCTACAATAAGACCCCTATCATAAAAGAGAATTAGGCTTGTGATGAATAATGAATGAATGAAAACTAAACTATCTCAACATAAACTCAAAGAGAAAACCTTAGTATGCTTATGCTTCTACCCTCCCTTGTTCCTCCCTTTCTTTTTGCTTTTAAACAATTAGAATTGGTTGAAGTAGTTGAACCAACTCATTAGTTAAGTTAATTAAAAGACTCAACCAAATTTTAGTTAGGGGGAAAAGTAATAATCATAATAAGGGTTATAAATAAATAATAACTAGTAGGTAGGACCCCTTGTGACTCCCTTTAGCTCATAACAATCATAACCTAACTAGTTAGTTAAGAAAAATACACCTCCTTGTGACTCCCCATCAACATATTCACATTTGACAATTTAGCTCATGATTTTTTAGATTATTTTCAAAAAACATTACTCATAAATCCAAAATAAAACATGTTGTCCAAAGATTCCTGAAATTAAATGTCATAAACAATAGATAAAATAAAAACTCAAAAGCCATATTTCTCGGTTTGTGAGGCAATCTTTCCCTTGTTGATGCTATCATATTTTAGTCCTTCTGCACCTACCTTAGGCCGTGTGGAATACTTAAGACTCATCTTGTTGATCACGTGGTAACAATCGTCCTTACAATGCAAGTGGGAGGACACAGATTTTCCAGAATTATCTGAAGATGTGGAAGGGGCAGTAGCGGCCTTCTCTTTGACAGAGGCCTAATAGGCCTTTGTTTTCAACCTTTTATTTGAATAGCTCATCCCTGCATGCCTGATTCATTAGAAAATAATCTTTTAAATAACCATACATGACAACTCTTTTAGAAATATGAAACAGATTTTGGCTCAGCAACATATTGGACTCATGCAATCCAATCCATACCAATTGCTAAATTGTTTGTCGAAGAGCAGGGGGTGACAAAGGGTTCTGGGATATGCAAAGGGTTTTTATTGAGAGAAACATGATATAATGAGGGGGGAGGGGGTGGAATACAGTTACTGCTCAACGAAAAAAACAATCAACTGTTATGCAAACAAAAGAAAACATCATTGTAATCCAACCAAAACATTGCCACTTCCAACTGCTTCAACACAAAAATTCTCCTTATTGTAATCAATTTTAGAACAAGGAGTGAAAAATGAATATGGGAAGGCGAGGGGGTTGTAATTAGCGGAAATTGAAATAATGGTGGGGAAAGAGAGCGGATATTGTCCATAAAATCAATTAACTAATCCATATAATCATTTTTTCCAAGGAAATACACCGACTGAATGACCATTGTGACCCAACTAACAACCATTGTGCATAGTCAAACAACTATGTTCATTAACTAGCCCACTGTGCATAATTAAATATTTAATACAGTGTCATTAAATCAGGACAATATGCATTCTACAAAAAAATGTAAGGGAACTCTACTTGTATTCATTAATATTTGGGCAATTTCCCAAATGAATACACAGTCAATTTCTCCCACTCTTCTCATCAACTACTGCCAACCATTCAATCATCAAATGTAGACATAAAAAATCGTGCTTGATTATGTCTCTTAATTCATTTAACAATTAAATTGCATACATAATGGACAGTCAACCAAGGATTCATATTCATCTTGCCAAGATCCTGGCTTGCTAATTAAACACGATGATAATCAATCATCACTCCGACTCATACTCTGTTGTGAAGTAAACAACCATTCGTCAAAACGAAATTGCATTTTTGTGGTTGTACAGGCCCAAATTTCCTTTGACTCTACACATTCAAAATACTGGGATATCCATCTAGCACGAGGCAACAATAGCATACCTGACCTCATAATACAATAATCAAATTGCAAAAAATCCATAAAAAACTCTTGTGATTATCTCTGAGTGTGTAACCCAAAAACAAATATCCATAGCATACACAGTGGGCAGCCATACCATAAACACCACAATGCGACATTCTCTTCTGACAATTCTAAACACACAGTCACGGTATCATTAACTCATCCTATCATGCTGAATTAACAATCAACACAAGGAGATAGCAACAGAATTGCATAAATCAATCAAACTGCAATCCAACCATACTGAGTAAACCCAGGCTCATCCTTGACGACGCAATTGGATAACATACTTATACAATGAATGGAACTGTCATAAACTCCCCAATTTTCAACGATCATCATGCCATTAGAACACACAGTTACAGTAAACATTGAGTCATGCTATAGGAATGCCACTCATACCAATGTATTAAGCGTGAAAAAACTTCCAGGTTACCCATTCAATAAACACAAGCAGATAGCAATTGGAATTAATAGTTCATTCTAATTAACCATGCCAAGCTTATACACTCAATAATAACAATTGCAGTGACTAGATTCTAAACCTACACCACTATCATACAATCCACTTTGGTCGAGACGTTTAATTACTTCTGTCAACAATACATAACAACCAATAGTAAACCCGACAGGCAACAACGGTCTTCTCTGTCAACCCTCAGACTTGTGAGTGAAGGGTTTGCCCCGTGGCCAACACAGAGTGACTGAGGTCGATTCTCCTCAATGGCGAAAACCTCCGGGACCAATGGTGTACACACAGAAAATGACACAATTTACTTCGTGGCGAGGGTGATGAATCCCATGACACGAGAGCTATGAGCAGAGGATCCAGGCTCCATTTGGGATTTATAATGACTTAGTGCATGCATGGTATAACCCTCGAGGTTCTCTCAACCAACCAACTAACAACGTTGATAAGAAGAAGAGCCGAGAAGAAGCAACATAACCTACTACACGACCAATAAAAGCATGAACAACCCAATGCCTAGAATAATGCACAATGTGACCAGGCATCCCAAACCCATTAAACCCCATAAAAGCCGAGACTAGGCATGGTAATATAAAATGTGTGAAGACAACCAGTCACTCCAGACCAAACGAAAACCCTTCAACTAAACCAGCAAGGACGACAGAGAGCCCTTATGGATGCTAATACATCAAGGTGACCAGTAACGTTGTAACTTCAAACATTTTTGCAGAGAAAACCATCAACACTTCATCCCAAAATCACAATTTCACACAGTTTCCATACTCAAGGAGAACACAACCCAATACATTCAAGCCAATATCCATTTCATAACCAGAATAGAATCATGGATGGAAAAAAAAAGACATACCTCTAATCAAACACCTTAAGATGCGAGTTGTCTGAGTGGTTCCTTTATGCTAGGAAGTCGGAGCATAACTATAGCAACAAAATTGAACAATAGCCCGATTAGAGTGGCAGCCAGCGAAGGAGTAAGAGTGACGTGCAGTAAATGCACGTTGCCTCCATTCACAGTGAATTCATTTCTTAGTACATGACATCGAGCTTTCCATCAACACAATTAATCAAACCATGTATTGAAACCATCACCCATTAAAACCAATAGCATGGCCATATCACATTTCCAACTTATGCCATAACATAATTCAACCAAGTTCTATATAATTCAACAATTCGCATCACCATTATCATCTACTACCTTGTCAAATGTGCCACCAACATTCTATCCATCCAAATATACCATATGCATATTAACCATGTAACTCAATCAAATCATATAACTATTACTTGCTAGCTAGGATTTAACCATAATCATTTAAATCTTTCATGCATTTATTATAGCATCTAGCATAGTTAACCTCCTCCCCTTTGCATTTGTTGCATTGTTTTCATTTCTTTTCAATTGCTTGTATGTGTTATTTAATTTTTTTCAACTGCCTTTTATGTATTGTTACTAGCATGTTTGTTTTGAAAGTGTTCCAAGAACACGTAGAAGTGGTGTCAATGAATAGCATAGGCCTTAGTAACATAAAGAACCAATACTTCATAAGCCCAAACCATAGCCAATAAAAACAAGATCTCATCAACCATGTAAGTCATGTCAAACATCATCACGAACATCAAATATGGACAGATCTGATCTCCAATCTACAAGGGGGTCCCACCTACTAGTATTATTTAGCTTTTATAGTAATGGGCTTTAGCAACATTTCGCGGGAAAAACTTCATTGTGATTTTAATCGTCAATACGCGGGAAGTATTGATGATAGGAAAAGTACAAGTGGAGGAGCATTCTTTCTAGGCAATGGTCTAGTGTCTTAGTTGAGCAAGAAACAACCTTTAGTTTCTCTATATACAATAGAGGCCAAGTATATAGCAGAAACATCATGTTGCACACAAGTTCTTTGGATGAAGCAAACATTGATAGATGTTAAAGTAGAATATGATCATCCAATATCAATCATTTGTGACAACACAAGTGCAATAAATATTTCAAAGAATCTTGTTATACATTAAAAATTAAATAATAATCCAATCAAGTATCACTTCTTAAGAGAACAAGTAGCAGAACAAAATGTCAAGTTGGAATATATTGTCACCAAATAACATATTGCGTATATTTTCACAAAACCTCTTCCCARGGAGACATTTGAATATCTCAAATAGAAATAGGGATAATATCCATCTCATCAGTAGGTGCTTAAGGAGAAGCACAAGCTTGGGGGGGGGAGCGGGCATCCCTTTTCCATTGATGTCAAAGGGGGAGAATTGCAGATAGGGGGGGGRATTATTTCTATGCCCARTGGACTATGTGTTTCGTTGCAGGRTTTCCATCAATGACAAARAGGAAGATTGTTGGAATTATTATCTTTGATGTCAAAGGATTAATGTTTTCATTAATGTCATCTTACAKCTTTACAAATACACACATCATTTCCAAGATTGATTTATATATAGGTTTACAAGTATATTAAAAAAAGGGGTGCAGTGAAAAGGTAAAAAGTGAAATCGTGGTTTCAAACCCATGGTATTTGGAAAAGTGAAGTAAAAAAAGGGGAATTAATTATTTAATCAATGGGTGTCATGTCTTTTAAAATTAACATGGCCCTTCATGAAGGGTTATGATAACGTATAAAAAGAGAAAGTATTGAGATAATGTGTGTGGGTGAAAAATGTTATAACATTTTAAGAAGTGGATGAGCAAAGATACAATATCATTCCAAAAGGGGAGA
This sequence comes from Picea engelmannii, assembly GCA_009831015.1. Lineage (NCBI taxonomy): Eukaryota > Viridiplantae > Streptophyta > Pinopsida > Pinales > Pinaceae > Picea > Picea engelmannii. The sequence continues at coordinate 204,369 of ML793415.1, forward strand.
GTTGTGAAATAAATTTCAGGTTAGCTTGGCATTTTCATGATAACTTATTTTCTGGGATGTTTCAAACTGTGAAATTTTGAGGAGACAGAGGTGAGATCTTTATATACATGTGGTCAAAATTTTGGACATTGGTTCACTATACTTTCTTATATATACCTTGTGGAATTTAGGGTTTCTGAATAGTCCTGAAATCAGTTTCAAACATGTCAGTTTGCCATTTTCACTATAACTTATTTTCTGGGACTTTTCAGACTGTGAAATTTTCACGAATCTGAGAGACATGGGAAAGTACCTCAGGTAAAAAATTTAGACTTTGGTTTTCTATACCTTATGATATTTACCCTGTGGAGTCTAGGGTTTCTGAATGGTCCTGAAATCAGTTTCAAACAAGTCAACTTAGCATTTTCTCTATAACTTCTTTTATGGGACTTTTCAGACTGCGAAATTTTCAAGGATCTGAGGAGACACACCGAAGTACCTCAAGCAAAAATTTCAGAACTAGATTTGAAAAATTGGATACATGGCATGATGTATAAGTTCGTTCTTTGGAAGAGGCCAAAAAAAACAAGCTTTGGGAAAGTTACCATGAATTTCATTTGGAAATTCAAATTTTGGTTAGACCTGGTGAAGAAAGAAGTAGAAGCAAAATTGGTGAAGGTAATGTGAATTTTATCATCTTTTGAAGAATTCATATGTACTAAATTGTAACTTGAATGTTGGAGCCGCTCAAACAAATAGATTTCTATCTCTTGCTAAGTTAGTGTTTAGCGGTGGGGATTGGTGTCTACGAAGATGTATAAGAGTAGGTTGGTTCCTACCAGGGTTTGTACTAGTGGATATGTTGGAAGTATTGTTTTCATTGATGTCAAATACAATGGTAGACTACAAATGTCCAAGATATAGATTGAAAGATGGAGATTGTTGGAAATATTGTCTTTTGATTTTTTATGTTAAGTTTGGATACCATATATTTGAAGGCCTTTTTCTCTCTAAATACCTACCTCAAATGAGAGCATAGGACATATGGTTGAAAATATTATTATGATACATTTCCACTGGTATATGGCACTCTCTCTAACTCCATATGAATGAGGAGATATGAAATATTTTGTCAAGTCAACCCAGCTAAAAATTATAGCTCGGCCCAGCCAATTTTACAAGTCATCCCCATAAGTGAACGTAAAAACACTATAAATATAGGATATATGTGTGCATTTGAAGTGTATCTAAGAAAGAAGAGTAAATACAAGTGCACAAAAGCGATATGAGGTGCGCAAGAGGAGTTGGGTAGTATTCATAGGGTCTAAAGGTGCGCAAGAAGAGTTTTCTTGGAGTTTTAAGGGTGCACCATGAAGGACTAAAGTCTATGATGCTGGAAAGTGAATTTTTTTGAGATTGTGATGTTTCATTCTGGAATTATATTTTTGGAATAATGTTATGAGTTTTACTAGGGAATGAAGGATAAATCTTATTAGGGTGTGAAGCTATCTCTGGGGTATGAACCAAGGAGAGGCGTTGGATCATGAAAGTTAAGGGTATGATGATGTTGTGAAAAGCATGAAGTATGAAGCATGCATGTGAAGTCAGAAGTACTATGTGTATGAAGATATGGGATTGGTGCCTATACAGGTCTTACTAAGTTGGTGCTCAACTGAAGAGATTGGTGTCTCTAGTAGGTTGGTGCCTACGAAATATCTTGTTGAGTTGGTGCTTAAATGAATAGATTGGTGTCTCTAGTAGGTTGGAGCCTACAAGATTTGTAATAGTAGGTTGGTGCCTATAAACATTTATAAAGATAATTTTTTGTGGCGTTCTCCCACAAGGTTTTCCAAATTAAAATTTGTCTATTGTGATTTGATTTTATATGCATTTACTATTAATGAATGATTGATGAATTTTCATCTAAAGTAAAAAGAATCTTATACTTATTCACCCCCCTATCATTATAAGCATAAGTTCAACAATTGGTATCAAAGTAGGTTCCTTTGGAAACAGTATAACTACTAGAAGAAAGATCTCGGGAGAACACATGGATAGTAAAGAATAATTCATCTTCATGGCCATGGACACAAAGTCTACTAATATAGAAAATGAAGACAATTAGAAATAAAAATAAAATTTAGAATAAGAATACATTGATCGAGAAGTGAATCTTTAAGAATAAATCGTTAGTGCCTTAAAAGAAATAGACAGAATCAGGGGAAAGAACAAAAAACAGAAAGAGAAATTACAAAAATATGAAAATAAGGATCATGATCTTGATCAAAAAAAAAAAAAGTTATCATCCTCAAGACTCGACTAGAAAAGGAAAAAATGATAGAAGAAGTGGTGAGAAGCCAACTGAAAGAGAAGGAAGAAAATTGTGAGAATTTATATGCTAAAATCGTTTCCTTAAAAAAGGAACTAGAGAAAATAACTAATCAATTCAGTCTAAGCTTGAAGTTTGGAAAAAGTACTGAAATATTAGATAATATGCTTAGTAACCAAAGGTCATCATTCATCAAGATAGGTCTTGGCTACAACAAAAAACAAAATACCCTCAAGGGAGATGCAAGCACTAAGGTCACAAAGCCATCAGAAAAGGAAAATGAAGAAAATCCTAAAAGTTATGTTAATATTCGCAAAGGCTCCATCAACAATGAAAAAAACAACATGAAAGGAAATTATGACCAGCAGAAACCTGATTCTTCTTACAAGAACAACAAGAATGAGTTCAAAAGAGTTTTTCCACCAAGAAGGCCTTTCACAACTCGGTACCAAAATCTATTTCTTGGCTATTGTTTTTCTTGCAAAAATTTTGGTCTTAAATTAATAGATTGTAAAGATTATGCAAGAAGTGATCATGTGAGAGATATAAATAGATGTTCTTATAAGACCTCAAAGAATGATTATGTGAGCAACAAAACCAGAAGTTCTCATGGGTTTGTTGATAGAAATCACAATTCATTTGCTCCCCTTCTTGATTACAATATTGAATGTTATAAGTGAAATAACTATGGGCACATAGCACGTGATTGTAGAAGCAACATAATAAAGTCTCCTAAACAAAATAGGGAAGAAGATGTTCTTTCCAAGCATAGAGAAGAATACACAAAGGTGTGGAAAAGGAAGCAAGAAGAACCAAATAAGGAATAATGTGGACTTGCAATGTATGCTAAAGAAAAAGGAAGCCAATGGTACATTGATAGTGGATGTTCAAAATACATGACAGGGGATCAACAAAAATTAATTTCCCTAAAGGAAGAAAAAGGAGGTAGTGTTACCTTTGGGGATAATGCTTCTACAAGAATAGTTGGAAAAGGTACCATTAGTTTTGATGATGGAAAGACTAAAACACAGAATGTCTTGTATGTTGAAGGGTTAAAACAAAATCTTCTAAGTGTCAATCAAATGTTTGATCAAGGTTAAAACCTCACATTTCATTCTAAAGGATGTGAGATAAGGAAAGCAGGTTCAAGAAGATTAATGGAAAATGAAAAAAGAACATTGAGAAATGTATATGTTCTCAATGAAGTCAAAGGAGAAAAATGTTGTATGGGACAAGTAAATGAAATTTTGTTATGGCATAGAAGGATGGGTCATACAAATTTTGACAATCTAGTAAAACTCAGCAAGACACAAGTAGTGAAAGATATGCCAAGGATGTCAAAACCTACCGATACTATTTGACATCCATGTCAGCACAAGAAGAAAACAAGAGTTAGTTTCAGAAAAAAGAGTACACATTAAAGCCATTGGAAATTGTACATGCATACCTCTATGGACCAACAAGAACACAAACTTTAAAAGGTGAGAGTTATTTTATGTTTCTTATTAATGATTACACAAGAATGAAATGGGTTACATTTCTTAAAGAAAAAGCTAAATCATTTGAGAAGTTTAAATATTTCAAATCCCTAGTTGAAAACAAGAGTGATCTAAAAATCAAGTGCTTAATATCATATAGAGGAGTTGAGTTTACCTCTTATGAATTTTATGAACTATGAGAATCATGGAATCAAGAGACATTTTTTGACAGCAAGGACTCCAAGTCAAAATGGATTTGTAGAAAGGAAGAATAGAACTATACAAGAAATGGATAGAACAATGTTGAATGAATCCAAACTACTGGACACCTTTTGGAGAGAAGCAGTGAACACAATAGTTTACATTTTGAATAGAGAACAAATTAGAGTTAACAATAGAAAGACACATTATGAATTATGGAAATGTATACCATCTGCAGTGAAATACTTAAGAGTATTTTGGAGCAAGTGCTATATAAAGAGAAATGAAGATAATTTAGGAAAATTTGATTCCAAAACAGATGAAGGTATATTTCTTGGATATGCATTTGGAAGCAAGGCCTACAAATGCTACAACAAAATATTGTGCAAGGATGTAGATAGTATCGTTGTAAGAGTGGATTAATCAATACCTCAAAAGGAAAAGTCACAAACAAATGAATATCCAGAGGAGACAACCTACAGAGAACGAGAAAAGGAAGAAAAAGAGGAAGAAGAAAAGAAAGAACAAGGAGAAATAGAATGCCAATATCCAAAGACACCATCCATATTTGTTCAAAAGCATCATCCAAAAAGTAAAATTCTTGGTGATATAAATATAGGAGTTCAGACTAGAAGAATATTGAATTTTTCTCTACTATCTAAAATAGAGCCCAAGAAATTCACACAAGCTAGTGAAGATAAGCATTGGGTTAATTCTATGAAAGAATAATTAAATCAAATTGAGCAGAATGAGACATGGGAACTTATGCCCGAGACAAAAGACAAGAATATGATTGACATCGAATGGGTCTTCATAAACAAATTGGATGAATCTAGATAAATAGTATGAAATAAAGAAATATTGGTCTTTAAAGGGTATGCTCAAGTTGAGGGTATTAAATTTGAAGAATCCTTTGCTACAATTGCAATATTACAAGCAATCGGAATGTTTTTGACATTTGTGTGTTTCAAGAACTTCAAAGTCTATCAAATGGATTTCAAATCAGTCTTTCTAAGTGGAAATTTAAAATAAGAATAATATATTGAACATCCATAAGGATTTGAATTATCAGAAAACAAAGATCATGTATGCAGATTGAACAAAGCAGTCTATGGACTAAAGAAAGCTCCCGGAGCTTGGTATTAAAGACTTGACAAATACCTACAACAATAAGGTATCAAAAGAGGAGTTACAAACAACAATATTTACATCAAAACAAACAATGGAAATATGTCAATCATTGTGTTTTATGTTGATGATATCATATTTGGAAGTAATGATGATAGAATGAGCCAAAATTTTGTAGAAGAAATGCAAAAAGAATTTGAGATGCCCATGCTTGGAGACTTGTCATTCTTTATAGGGTTGTATATTTCTCAATGCAACAAAGACATATTAATTTCTCAAACCAAATATATCAAGGAAATGTTGTATATAGTTGAAATGGAATACTTTTCACCTGTCATTACACCCATGATCAGAAGATGTAAGTTGAGAAAATATGATGAATCTCTAGAAGCAAATCAAACATTGTATAAGTCAATTATTGGCAACCTATTATATGTGACAACATCAAGGACAGAAATCATTCAAGCGGTAGTATTGGTTGCAATATTTCAATCTACACCAAAGGAAACACATGTGCAAGTAGTAAAAAGAATATTAAGATATATGAAGGGCACATTGGACTTTGGATTGTGGTATTCAAGAAGTAAGAACTTCACTCTAACAACATTTATAGATGCAGATTGGGAAATAAGTATTGATGACAAGAAAGTACAAGTGGAGGATCATTATTTCTAGGAAACTATCTCGTATCATGGTTGAGCAAGAAGCAAACTTCAATCTCTCTATCCACGACAAAAGTTAAACATGTTGTAGCAGCAACATGTTGCACACAAGTTCTATGGATGAAGCAGACACTAAATGATATCAAGGTATAATATAATCATCCAATCTCAATCATCAATGATAATACAAGTGTGATCAACATTTCAAAGAGTCTTGTTATGCACTCAAAGATGAAGCATATTCCCATCAAGTACCACTTCCGAAGAGAACATGTAGCCGAGCAAAGTGTAAAGATGGAATACATTTCCACCAAAGAACATGTTGTATATATTTTTACCAAACCCCTTCCTAGAGACACATTTGAATATCTCAGACAGAAGCTAGGAGTAATATGCCTCTCATCTCATCAATAAAAGGAAGCACAATCTCAGGGGGAGCAACTCTTTACCATTGATGTCAAAGGGAAAGAAGTTGTAGATAGAGGAATAATTGTAGACACAAGGAGAGTTGTAGATAGGGGGAGTATTACAAAATTGGCTAAGGGTTTCCATGAATGACACAGGGGAAGATTGTTGGAAATATTGTTGTCATTGATTTCAAAGACAGGGAGAGACTGCATATGTCCAAGATAAATATTGCAAGATAGATATTGTTGGAAATATTTTTTCATTGATGTCAAAGATGGGGAGAGACTACATATGTCCAAGATAAATATTGCAAGATGGAGATTGTTGGAAATATTATTTTTTGATTTTTGTTGCTAAGTTTGGATACCCTATCTTTGAAGTCCTTTTTACTCTGAATACCTAGAACAAATGGGAGCATGTGATATATGGTTGAAAATATTATTATGAGACCTTTCCAATAGTATATGGCACTCACTCTAACTCTATAGGAATGAGGATATATGAAAGATTCCATCAGGTTAACCCAGCCAAAAAGTACAAGTCATCCTAGCCAATTTTACAAGTTGACCCCATAAGTGAATGTAGAAACATTATAAATACAGGATAGATGTGTACATTAGAAGTGTATTTACGCAATAAGATAAGGTACAAGTGCGGAGAATAGACCTGAGGTGCACAAGAGGATATGGGTAGTATTCTTGGCGTCTAAAGGTGCACAAGAGAAGTTTTCTTGGAGTTTTAAGGGTTCTCCATGAAGGACTAAGGTCTATGATGTTTCAAAGTGCATTGTTTTGAGGTTGTGATGCTACAGTTTGGAATTATATTTTTGGAATAATGTTATGAGGTTCTCTAGGGCATGAAGGATAAATCTGACTAGGGTTTGAAGCTATGCCTGGGGTATGAAGCAAGGAGAGGTGTTGGAGCATGAAAGTTAAGGGTGTGATGATGCTATGGAATGCATTAAGTATAAAGCATGCAAGTGAATTCAAAAGTAATATGTGTATGAAGATCTTGGATTGGCACCTATACATGTCTTACTAAGTTGGTGCTTAGCTAAAGAGATAGGTGTCTCTAGTATGTTGGTGCCTACACAATATCTTGTTAAGTTGGTGCTTAACTGAAGAGATTTGTGTCTCTAGTAGGTTGGTGCATACACAATATCTTCTTGAGTTGGTGCTCAGATGAAGATATTGGTGTAATTAGTAGGTTGGTGCCTACAATCTTTGTAATATTAGGTTTGTGCCTACAAACATTTATAAAGATAATTTTTTGTGGTTTTATCCCACAAGGGTTTCCAAATTAAACGTTGTGTATTGTGATTTGAGTTTATATGCATTTATTGTTAATGAATGACTGATGAATACTAATATAAAGTAAAAAAATATCTTATATTGATTCACCCCCCCTCTCAGAATAAGCATAAGTTCAATATGGGATTGTTTTCTCCAGTAGGTTGGTGTCTACAAATACTTGTAATAGTAGGTTGGTGCCTACAAAGAATTATAAAGAGAAGTTTTGTGGTTTTCTCCCAAAAGGATTTCCACACAAATCTTGTGTTCCATGCTCTATAGTTAATAGATATCATATGTGATTGTTTTTCTATGGTTGATGAATGTTTGAAAATTAAAAAATATATATATTATATTGATTCAACCCCTCCCTCAGTATAAGTGTGTGATCAACAATGATTGGACACCTCTTGGAAAGATGATGGACACTTTGTTCACATTGGACATTGGGTTTTTCCACCTTGGACGTTGAGCATATGATGATGACATCACATGCTATGATGATTTGATGATGGTGGGTGCAACCTACCATTAGGTAATCTATTTTGATGATGAGTTGGGGTCTTTTGACGATGAGACGTGACCTTTGATGAGGAGATGTGACTTTTCACCATGTTTTGCACCTTTTTATGATGAGACGTAGCCTTTGGAGACCCTTTCACCCTTCTAGAGCATGACATCACCCTCATTGTGGTATATTACTCTCAAACATGTCACTTTTGAGGGAACGTTCTAGTGTATTAGCATGTTTTATTTATGTTTGAGGTTATTTTGGGGGTTGTCAATGACCTATCCAACTTGTATCATGGATAGTTTATGTTTTTATGGGATTTAAGGGTTTATAGCTATAGGATTTCCTTGTATAATAAGGCTAGCACTACCTCATTGTTAAATCATAAATCACAGTTGTGGAGAATCACTTATATAGCTCTCTTCTCCTCTTTTTCATTATGGAGTACTTGTGCACACCTCTTGGAGATTAGTCTTGTTGATGATTTTCTTGTTTTTGTGGGTGATTCATGAAACTAGGGTTTCCTCGTGCATAGCGACTTGGTATAGTAAGTTTTATTTCCAATTTTAAGTGTGTGTTCTTGGTATATTTCAGTTAATGCTCTATCTAATTGTTGATAAGTTGCATTTTATCTTGTATCCTTGAATTATCTTATTAGAAACCCTAAGGAAGGATTAAGATTGTTTATCCTCTTCCCTTGTTTTATACATCTCAATTTCTTGAAGCATATAAGGTCAAGTTCGGGATTATGATTGTATATCCCCCTAACCTTGTCCTTACTAGTTGAAATCTAGGGTTTATGATTGTATAAACTCTAGGGTTTGACTTATTTCCACTTGATCCTCTTGCTAGACACCATAGAAGAAGTAGGACACACCTAGGGTTTATGATTGTATAAACTTTAGGGTTTCCTTCCTAGAGGGTTAAGCCTAGGCTTATGATGGTATAATCCTAGGGTTTTGATCTTCAAGTCTTCTCTTGGTTTTAGCCTCCATTGACGTTGTTGCATTGACTCCATATGCCCAAGGATTGAAGATGATACTAATCTTCTTGTAAAAAGTGATAAAACCCTAGCTTAAGCTCTCCTGGTATCTCAATGTTTTGTGTTAGTTTAGGACCTTTTTCATTTGCATCTTCATTTACTATCGTTTTAGTCTAATGCCTTGCATTGGTTATTTAGAATAGTCTCTAACAAAGTCATTGTTGCAATAATTGCATTAGAGCTTTTCATATTACATCTAATTAACATAGTTTAAATTTATTTCATTCAAGTAATCATTGTTTGATGGTTTATATGTCTTTTACTTGGAATTTGGCATACTTTCCATAGTCTTATTACTGATTTTTGAGTTGTTTTATCGTTGTTGTTATAAAATTGTTACATGCTTAATCATCTTATCTTTCATACAAGTTTTACTACAACATTAATTTTTATTTTGATAGCTATAGTTTTGGGGAATTTACTTTACTTTGTTAGATTAATAAACATCATTAATTATCTTACAAACATCACTCACATGTGCACAATCAACTTGCCTTGTCTTATCCATATTAACCTCACCCTTGACCTTGACCTAGTTAATCAAGAAGCCAAGATAAGGGGTTGTAGACTTACCTTTATCTTGTTATACGATCCCTTGAGGTTGTTAGGGAAGCCTCCCTTGTGTTGGATCCTCATCCCTCACTAAAACAAGGGATGTACTAGCTTAGGTGGCAGTGGAAATTACTTCCATATGTTACACTAGTCAAGCATCATGTGAAGGCTTTGCACAAGTGCTAGATTATGTGATAATAGGGCCGACCTAGCATTTATGACAATGATTGGGCATATTTTTCATGGTGTGAGGTGACCTTTTGATGAGGAGACATGGCCCTTCATGATGCTTTGCACCTTTCATGGATTGATGTGACTTTTGGAGCTCTTATACCCCTTAAGGAGATGGAATCACCCTCTTTTGACGTTCTATAATCACACGTGTGGCTTATTTAGAGGATGTTTTCATGTTTTAGCATTATATTTTCATTTTAGAGGATTTTTGGGGGTCGATTTGAGGAATATACACCGTTTGTCATCGATTATTGTTTTTTAGGGGCTTCTGGAGAGGTAAAGTGCGAGGGTTTCCTCATATACAGCTCAAGTAATAGAGGTTAGAGTAAGTAATATTTATAGGTTGCAGGGTGAATCTATTTGAGACCTAGTTCATAACAGTGACAAGTTGTGTGAGTTGTGGCACAAGAGGATGGGGCACCTAAATCATAGGATGTTTCCTGTTATGAGGGAGTTAGTCATGGGTATTCTAGAGTTCAACACTTACCAACCGTGAGTATGAAAAAAGTGCACACTTGGAAAGCATGTTGAGGTTTCTTCCCCAATAATTGAGCATAGGTATAAGGCGATTCTAGACCTAGTACATTTGAATGTTTGTGGACCAATGTTAGTAACATCAAGTACAAGAAGCATGTATTATGTTTCCTTCATTGATGAATTCTCTCACAAAACTAGGATCTACTTCCTAAAGACCAAGGATGAGGTCCTCAATAGGTTTCTTAAGTTCAAATCTCTTATTGAAAACTCGCCGGAGAAGAATATCAAAATATTAAGATCAAACAATGGGGGAGAGTATACCTCCAAGGAGTTCGATGGTTTTTGCAAGGAGGTATGAATCAAGAGGGATCTTAATATTCCGTACAAACCATAGAATAATAGGGTTGTAGAGAAGAAAAATTGATCCATCATAAGGGTTTCTAATGCCATGATTCATGACCATGACTTATCAATGTTTCTTTTGGCAGAGGCTTGCAACACAATATTCTACATCCATAACGGGTATCCTCGTAGGATCTTGGAGGAAAAGACACTAGAGGAGGAATTCACTGGAGTCAAGCCATATGTGATTCATTTTTTCATCTTTGGTTGTCTAGTTTATATCCATGTATCGATAGAAAATATGACTAAGTTGGAACCCTCCAATAGGAAGGGTTTATTTGTAGGTTACAATGATACATCAAAGGCTTAAAAATTCTATATTACAAAGAAGAGGAAGATGGTAGTGAGAAGGGATGTAAATTTTGAGGAAGATTTTGCATCGAGGAAGTCCCATGAGCCTATTCTAGTGATAGAGGATGAGAATTAGGAAGCTCAAAAGGTTGAGATCGGGTCACCGGTGATTTCTAGAGAAGTACAACAACCTTTAGGTGAAGAGGAGATGACAATAACCCCTTCCACTTCTGTCGGGAGACCTTAATGGTTCACCTAGACATTAAGAGATGGTCATGAATATGTTGATGCTCCTGGGAGAAAATTTAGAGAGAGTAGACCTCCAAAGAAGTTTCCATACTACATAGCATTGATGAGCAACATCATAGATTCCAATCCTTTTAGCTTTCAGGAGGTAATAGATCAATAGGTATGGAGGTTGGTGGAGGAGTGCACTTCCATCACAAAGAATGATGTTTGGTACATAGTGCCAAAATAAGAGCAGAAGTTAGTAGTGGGTTACAAGTGGCTCTACAAGATCAGACATGCAACATATGGCATTATTGAGAAGTTCAAAGTGAGGTTCATTGCAAAACGATTCTCCCAGAAAGAGGGAATGGACAATGAGGAGACATTTTATCCAGTCACTCGGTACACTTCCATCAGAGCAATTATTTATTTAGTTTCATTTATGGGATGGATGATATGTCAGATGGATGTGAAGACAACTTTCATTAATGGGATCGTTGAGGAAGAAGTGTGTACATAGAGAAACCTCGGGGCTTTGAGGTAAACGTGAGAGATTCCCATGTTTGTAGGATTAAAAAATCCTTGTATTGAATCAAGAAAGCATTGAGGGCATGGTATTCCATAATAAATGGATATCTACAAAGTATGGGCTTCATCAAAATCAAATAAGATCCTAACTTATATTATATATTTGTTGGGATTAATTTGCTCATTTTGGTGTTGTATGTAGATGACTTGTTTCTTATAGGTATAGAGAATCTCACTGCAAGGTGAAAAGAAAATATGGAAGTTGAGTTTGAGATGAAGGACATTGGCATGATGCATTACTTCTTGGGTTTGGAGGTTTGGCAGAGACTAGGGGAGATTTTCCTTAGGCAAGGTAAGAACGTAGTTGAAATCCCGAAGAGGTTTTGGATGGAGGACTATAGACCTATGGACACACTATTGAACACTAATTTGAATAAGGTGACAATTTCATATTTAGAGTCAATGGATCCCATGTTGTATAGGTATTTGATGGATCCCTTGATGTATTTGGTGAACACCAAACAAGATATATGTTTTGCAGTGAACACCTTGAGCCAGTTCATGGTGGAGCTAAGGAAGGAGCATTAGGTAGAATCAAAACATGTGCTCAAATACTTGATGGGAATAGTAGGGTATGGTTTGATATATCTTAGATATGGTGAAGTGAAGTTGCAAGGGTATTCATACTTAGATTGGGCAGGTAGTGTAGTAGACAAGAAGAGCACCTCATGGTGTTGTTTTAGCTTGGGATCAATGATGATATCTTGTTTTAGTAGGAAGCAGACTTTTGTGGCACTTAGCTTGGTCGAGGCATAATACATGGCAACTAATATTACTAGTTATGAGGCCACCTGGATTCACAAGGTACTTGCAGAATTGTTTAAACAGTAACTAGACCCCATAGTCATTTATTGTGATAAACAAATTTTTATGAAAGCCTCTGAGAATTTTGTGTTTCACGACAACTCCAAACACATATAGATCATATATCACTTGATAAGAGACATGATTCAAAAGGGAACAATGAAGCTCCAATATATTCCCACAAATCAATAAGTAGTTGATATCCTAACCAAGCCCATAGTGGAAGGGAAGTTTGAAGCATTATGAGACAGACTTGGATTGATGTACAATTCCTTCCTCACTAAGAGGGGATGTTGAGAAATATAGCTCAAGTAGGAACTTCTTGCATAAGTTTAGTGTGAATGTGTAGAAAGTGGTTCGAGACATCTCTTTGGTGACCACCTTGGAAATGTGATCACCAATTCTAACTTGTAGTTTCATTTAGAAAAAGTGAAAGTTTAATGTTTTGATGTCAACTAGACTTAGAAATATAAATGAAATGTTATGGAATTTTTAGAATATTAGTGCCTTCGATTAGGATTTGCTATTAGTCGTATATCTCATGGCTGAGATAGGTGGCAATTAGGATTAAGGAGATTAGTTATCTTGTCTCAAAGCATAAATAGGACAAGATAGGAGAGATCTCATACACATTAAAAGAGAGCAAGAGGGATGAAGGAAGGAAGAGTGCATCAAGAAGAAGAGGAGCAGATTTGCTAAAGATATCAACAACATATCAATGAGACGTGCAAGTTGTACCACTATTGCAGTTGTCCTTTTTGTGTGCATAAGTTGTATAGCCTCAGATCTAGGTGATTTAATGATTGTACAACTATTGGTTTTAAACGGGTTGCAGAGGTCACCTTGCAAACTTTTCTTTTTGCACTGGATGTGAGAATGTTGAAACTCGACCATGGGGAGAAAGAGAAACGAGACTTCACATTTTGCATGCAGAATGCACAAATGAAGATATATAAAAGAAAATAAAAACAACTTGCAGAATGCGAATATGCAAAAATATAGAAAAGAAAAGAAAAACAACTTTTATTATCATTTCCATTGTTATATCCTAATCGCATAGGCTAAATTGATATATTGATATTTTGATCAAATATTTTAATATCAAAGACCAACATAGGAAAAATCTTTAAAGGTTTGACATATAGCCTAGTAAGAATGTACATTTTTGTACTAATTAATATATGAGTAGCTAAATCTACAACAACAAAAAACAATGTTGTACCCTAGACCTTCGGTATATTGTTCAAATGTTCCAATATTTAAAAAAGAAAGTGTAACAACACACCCAGACTCTACTTGTAAATGGGTGTTTATTTAAAAAAAAATGTGTTTTTAATTGTTGTTCATTCTATGGAATTGAAAGCGACGAATTGCATCAATGTAAGTAAAATTGTAATCACCATGACTAAAATTGCAATTATTATTAGTAAAATCATAATTAGTGAATAATAGTTTCTCGCTTATATAAAAATTTGAATATTTATAAAAATGAGTTATATTTATATTTAAAATAAATTAAATGATAGTTTTATTTTATTTACTAACAATTAGAACATGTGTATTGAGCATAATTATAGTGTTAGGATATCTAGACACTTAGGAGTTAGTTAAGATCAACTTGGTCTAATGTGCCATTAGTAAAAGTGTGTTTCTTAGTGTGTTTCTTTAGTATGCATTTGTATTTAGGTAATATGATGGTCACAATATGTTCCCGACATAGAGTGATCCGACGGATCATATTCTTCCCAATCTTAATTACTACATTGATTCATGGCTTAACACTTGATTAGTCCATGATCTTTATTTAAAGAGCAGGGAGGGTCATTTTCTGATGATCAATTTTGAGAAACTCTCTTGTAAATCTCTCTGTAAAATTTTATTTTTCATTAATAAATTGCTACAAGTGACCACGTTGGTTGGGTCCATGGATGTTTCTCCCTAGGGGTTTTACCACGTCAATACATTGGTGTGTTGATCTTTGATCTGGTTGTCTGAGTGGTTATTGAATTTGTTCATCCTCTATTGGAATACATGTGTGGTCTAACATGGTATCAGAGCGCATTTGAAGACCCGCTCCCGTTGTATATCGAGATTGTGAAGCCATGTTTCCTCATCTCTTTTGTTTTCCTTTTCCATACATTTTTGAGCTTAGAGGACTATTCCATTGCATCTAGAGTGCTCTTTTTAGTTAGGAATGCCTTTCATATCACTCGAAAAGGCTTATGTTTACCCAAGATACGGTCATTTCAGTCAAAACCGAAGGTATAAAGCTCGAATATGTCATTTTTCATTTTTGTAAAGTTATTATTTTAGTTTTCTATTCTTTATTTCCGGGTTGCTACTCCTTTGGATCTGTGTATTCTCTTTTCCATATGCCCTATGTGATCTTGACAAATCAAAAACATATCGGAAAGGTTTTTCTTATCAACGCATGCTATTTGTCATGTGCTTTGTTCGATCTCAGTAAATGAGAAATAGAGGGAAATTTGCATTTGCTGGGGAAGCTAACGGAGATCTAACTCTTGTTCTTGTCGAGAAGAGAAAAAAAAACTCTTGTGTGAAGTTATTTTTTTATGAGCACGCTTTCCAACAACAACAACAATCCTCCTTCTAAACAATATAATATGTTTTGCACTATCTCAATGATTAAAAGTTACTTTATTAAGTAAGAGGTCCGAGTTCAAATCTCGTTTTTGTTACTTTTTTTTTGAAGTTAATGCATCCTTTGTAAATTGTATTTCACTTAATTTATAAAAGTGAATCACTATAAGTAGCTTTAATATTTTATTTTAAAGTTATTTATTTTGCATGCAACTTTTTTTTATAAAGTTACTTCATTGTAAAAGTGATTCTCACTTGTTATATAAAGTGAGACATTTCATAAGTAACTTATTTAAAAAGTGAACTTATAGGTACAGTTAGAAAGAGTATCACCGCGTGGACCAACTTCTACTTGCCACGTGGCTCTTTGGTTATCGTTTATGTTTTCTTTTCAAAATGGCATAAATTTCACATCCAAAGTCTGTTTTCAGTGTCGTTTTTTTTTAAACAACCTATTTTTCAAGATCTTTCTATCCAAACCATTAGTGTCAATTTATAAATCCACATTATATACATATTTAATATGGCTTCTTCTATTAATCTTTTTCTTACCAATTCCAACTACTTCCAATGGAAATCTCATATGGAGGATTTCTTAAAAAGTAAAGGATTGTATCGGATTACCATGAGGAAAGAGCTAGAACCTATTGATGATGAAAAGAAATTCAAATGGGAAAATAAGAATGACAAAGCATGTGTATTGGTTGGAATGTCCATATCTCCTTATTTAAGGTTTCACCTTCAAGGAATTGATCACCATGATGATGCTTTGTAAAAGATTGAATCTGTGTTTGGTAAACATAATATTATTCAATCCCACCAGATAGAAAATTAGATAATTAATTTAAGTCCAAATGATTTTTATTGCATTGAAGACTATTTATCTAAGTTCAAAATGCTTAGAATTTTATGTGAACAATGTAACATAAAGTTGAACAATGAGCATTGCATATAAATTATTCTTTCTAATCTTGGCAGTGCATATTTTATTTTCATATCTATTTTTTATGCCACCAGAGAAGCTCTAGGGACTGCTTATAAAAATATCTCTCTTAATTCCTTTTTTGATGGTTTGATTAGAGAGCAAGATAAGCTTGTGCAACCTGGAGTGATCAACACTACAGGCACCTCCAACAAATCCTTAGTGTCCTATCATAAATATAAACCCAAGAATCCCAAGAAGAAACATCCTCGCCACAACAACAAGCAAGACAAGGGTCCCAAACCCTCTCATCCAACTTTATTTCCTAATTGTGACAAAAGAACAAAATCTAAAAGTAAGAAGACTAACATACATTGCAACTTTTGTGGTAAACATGGTCATGATCAGTCAAAATGTTTTAAAAAGATGACATCTTTAGAAGCAGCAATGAAGAAGCACAACATCAGTATTAATTCTAGTTCTTCTTCTTCTTCTCATGGACATGAAATTTTTTCTTTTCGTTTCTCCTTCATTGCAACTTCTACTTCTTCTTTTGATGAGTGGCTTATTTATTTTGGATCATCTTGTCATATGGCTAAGGATAAAGCCATATTTCCTGCTCTAAATGAATGTAACACCAAAAAAATATTTGTTGGTGATGATAGATCTCTTAGTGTTGTAAGGTATGGAACAGTTCCCATAGATAATGGTCATTTCAATGATGTATTATGTGTTCCAAGTCTTTCTTGCAACCTTCTATTACTTTATCAAATCACTCATTCAGGTGAAGGTAAAACCGTAGAGTTTTCACCTCACCAAGTTGTAATCAAGGATCTAAAATATCCTCAACACATTCTTGCAATTGGCATTATTGATGATATTAGTAGGTTGTACAAGTTTAACAACTTTGGGTCATCATCTTTTCCATCATTTTTTGTTTTCCATGGAGAGGACTTGAGAAAACTTTGGCATGAGTGGTTTGGTCATCTAAAATATTGTTCATTGCAACAAATATGTAATCAGCATATGGTGATTGGTCTTCCTCTTGTTTCATGTAGAGATGGATTGTGTGCCAGTTGTGTCCTTAACAAACATCATTAGGAATGTTGTGTCTATTTCATCACTTGGGTGAGAAAAACAAGGGCACTTACAAGTCTAGTTGGGCCTGCTAGAAAAGACATAGGTTAGTGTATGAATTAAACAATCCAAGCACATGAAATAAACAAACAACTAAGCTAGAAACAACTAAGGAAATAAATCTAAAATGCATAAGAAACTTTGAACCAAAATCAATCAACCAAATGACCAATGATTATGCCACCAATGGATAACTATATTAGTTGGCAAACACCATAGAGAAAGGAGGACTTATGGATCCCCTCTTCCTCCTTGGGAGGGCTCTTGAGTCCCCTATTTGAGATCTCTTCTTACAATGATAAACTATAAAGCAAATGGTGAAGAAATCCAAACATATTCCTTCAAGAGGTGAGGTAAATAGATTATTGAGATGTTGCTAGAATGCTCCAAGAAGAAAAGAGGTTTCTTGAGGGAGGATAGAGGCAGCATAACAATACTATGAGATTCTTAAATTCTTAGCGCACCCATGGCCTCCATTTATAGCATGTCTTTGAGGCAATATCCAATTGGTTCTTAGTGTGGAAAAGGGGCCCTTTAGGGCACCCTTAGGTCTTTGACTAGCCCCCCATTCGGATTCAACTCAGATTTGAGGGTCAAATCAAGTTGGGAGTTGGTCCAGAAGTGGGTGAGGGGCCGACAAGAACCATAAATGTGTCATTCACAGGAGTGTGCGGCTTTTGTCGTACACGGTCACGCATACGGTGCATGTGCGCTCTACAGGCTTCTTTGGTCCGCACATTGTGTGCGCGCTTCCTTTAGTGGTTCAACGCATGTCAATTTTTGTCCAATTGTATAGTTTTTTCCCCTTGGAAATGAATTTTTGGTGTTGCGGGTGAACTAATAGATGTTTGGAGATGTTGTATTCCTATAACCATTTGCATGCAATGTTGCGGATGAAATTTCAATGATAACAGATGCCCCCTGATGTATGAGGTTAGGATCATATGTATAGTCGAAATACATCAATGTTTCTTCTATTGAGAGTACCATTGTAAGGAAGAGTGTTGAGAGGAACTACAAAACCGATCCGTCGAAGGGAGGGGGGAAGTTGTGGGACCCAAACCTTTCTCTAGGTAGAGGAATAAAATTTGTATACAAACGAGGTGTGCATGCCCCATGCTTGTTTCATGTAACTCAAAAATGTAAGACAATAACTGAAGTTGTATTCTGATGTAGATAACTGCAGTGCCCTCCGGGGCAGTTTGATAACGGCAGATGACAATTATGATGGTGAACATACCCTGAAAAGAGGCAAGGACACCTGGAAGAAGTTTCGATGACTCATAGGAATTGATGGCCTAACAATATTCAGAGGTCTTTGGTTAGTATGAAACAACTGCAAGTCACATAGTAAGACCCACCGTAACATGAGATTTTGTTGAAGTTGAATGTTATGGGGGTCAACAACATCAGAGAGAAATGATGGTTTTCTCTATGTCATCCGAGAATCTTCATTGTAAAGGTAATGAGAGTCAATATACTGTCGCCCTTCTGGAAACTATGTTGATGTCAACGGAAAGGGAGACGCGACTCCAAGAAGAAAAGGGCTTCATGAAATCCACTAGGTAAGATCTAGAACCGATAAGGAACATGAGCAAAGTCAAGATACGGTGAGACTCAAGACTGCTCTTGGTTGGGGGTATGTTTGAAGGGTGATTGGCAACAACAATGAAACTTTATCTAGTGTCGGGGGGATGACCTGACATGGGTTTAAACTGTGCCAGAGTCATGACAAAGTGGACAAACTCAGAGATCAGGGGTACATGGGTTGTGGGATACTCGGGGTTTATGGATGATGTCAATATGATACAGAAGAAGGTGCCAAAGTGCAAGATGGATTGGCCTGTGAAGGCGCAAGTTGTGTGGAGAACTGGTGGAGGGTGGGAGGGGCATGGGTGGGTTTCTGTATGAGGTAAATGAATGGGAGGAAATTCGTAGATGGGAAAATTGATTGTGTATGAAATGGAGGGTTAATGATACTGCGGAGGTGCAGTCAAAATAGAACTATGATGAGGTAACCTGGGAGTCCATTAGGAAATCTAGAAAAATGATGAGAAGGAGTATGTGGTTGATTCTCGGGAATGTGTAAGACTATCGGGACTCCCATCCCTAGGATGGTGAAAGTAGAATGAGTTTCAAAGTGCCAAGGGGGGTCATGAATGGGAAAACTCATGTGGGGGAGAGTGCTATCAGGTGACAGTACCAAACTGCAATGGAGGTGACAGTACTGCAGAGTTGGATGTAGGGACCCTAAAGGCAAATGTCAAAGGGTGTGACTGGGAAATGCAATTGATATTCAGAAGGAAAGATTACATGCCAGTGTCAATCATATACCTGAAGGGGCTGCCCTGGGTTGTGATGACCAATTACCTACACACATTAAAACCAAATACCCAACGTGAAAAATATTTGAAGATAAAGAACGTATAACAGTTATTTGATAATTTTTAACATGAGCATGTGTACCTGGACATGATGTGAGAAAAATGCTCCCTCGGGGCCGAGTGTAGATGGTGACCTAGGGAATGTGACTATGTAGGCGATGGGACCCTGTCCCATGGCTGAAGACGAATCGGAAAACAAAGACTCAAAGCTCCTGTAATTAAGCGTGGAAGTTGGGAAAAAGGGCCTATATATGGATGGTGGGCCCACAATGACACCTCATTTGCACTGACACTATTTGTGATCTGGTGAGAGTGTTGTGAGGTGCTTTGGAAGATTACGGGAGCTTGGGGATATCGATCAGGCGGGTGAAATACCTCTTGTGGGAGAAAAAATGCTCGATGATGGAGCGTATTCCAAGGGCAATCAAGGGTAGTCAGTTCCTCCAATATGTCTTCATCACAGTGGAAAATGAGAGAACACAGTGGATCCTGGGAGGTGACAGGAGGAACCGTCAATGGGTAGGTGTTATTGTCTTCAAGTGGTGATTACGTAGATGGGATATCGTGTACAGGGTGTGAGGGAACGCTGGATATAAACCAAATGTCCAGACACTTTGGAGGATAAACTGTGGTAGGGGGTAATATTTCCTGTGGGAAATGAACCGAAGAATTGGGAGGATTTGGGGGAATATCCTCAAACAGTCTATCCATGAACCATGGAGGGGTGGGAAGTGACTCAGGTTTGGGGGAGGAGATATGGAAAGTATATGGAGAAGAGATAGGGGGAGTAACTTGCATCACATGAGGTGAGGTAGTCGAATGATTTTGAATAAGGGCTAATTGACAATGCATGTAGTCAATATCAAAGGACACTGGTATGTGTAATGAGCAAGTGAGTCACAAAGAGAGCAATGGCATCTCATCCATTTGGGAACTAAGGTAGAGACATAATGGATGTCAGTGACGTGGGTACCTGAAAGTGGTGGTGGAGAGGGTTCTTGCTGAAAGGTTTGGCATATTTTCGTTAGTGTCTGGCGAAACTGAGGCAGAGCGAGGCAATGATGAGTGTAGTGGCCATTCTCTGAATAAATGGCACACGTGAATTTGGTTCGTAGCCCTTTACTTCCTATAGTAGGGGACATTGTGGTAGTACTAGGTGGGCTTGGTGAAGCGATGAGCGATGTGGTTGCTGGAGGGAGTTGGATCAGATTGCGTAACTCAGGAAGAAAAGGACATCTATTAATGGAGTGTCCCTCTCGTTCACATAGTGCGCAAGGAGGTTGAACTCGGGGAGGAAGTGGAGTGGCGGGCTCTTTCTTCTTTTGTTTGCCCCTAGCCGTAGTAGTGGTGCTGGCGATTGGGGGTGAGGGTGGTGTGGTCGGGGTAAGTACTGGAATATGCATCGAAATTCCCTATGATTGGGGAGGTAGGGATGGTTGAGGAGCCATTGCGGGTGGGTGTAGATATCATACCAGAATAACGAGCACCATGTTGGGAAGGATAAGCGTTGCGGCTACCTTGAAAGATTGTACTCCCGGTGGGGGGTAGAAGAAGGGAATATGAGTAATGGCTTGGGGGATTGTTTCCCAAACTGGGATTTTCCCCTGGGGAAGGGTGAAATTGGGGGTAAGTGGTGTCGAAGGGTTCTCAGGGAATTTCTAAGGTAAAGTTTCTTCAATTGGCGGGACATCGAGGGGTGGAGAAGCCTTAGTGGGAGGGATTATATCTCCAGTTTCGCTTTATTTAGAAGATACGACACACACTTGTGCTAAGGGGTGTATGAGAGGTAGTGCTCCATGGTATGCCCTCAGCAAGGATGGGTCCTTGAAAATTATGGGGCCCATATCCATGAGTGGATATGCATTGTAACTAGTGCAAACAAGAGGTAAGATGTTATCAATGTTGGAGGAATGGTTGGGCTTGTAATGTGAAACATGGTCGATGGTAGTGATCTTCCAATTGTGAGGGAACATCATCATTTGAAACACAGAACAGGCCATTGCCTTCATAGTGTACATGTAGCTACGTCCAAACAAGATGTTTTAATTGAGCGAGGCGTCGATAACCTCAATGTCGATAAGGATGGTTTTCCCCCAAGTTCAACGGGGAAATTTTGAAAGATCCCTTCAGGAGAGAATGGTCGTCCATCATAAGATCTCAAAGTGATGGTGGATGGTATTAGATCAGATGAGCCAAGTTTCCGCCAGAAAATTTTGGACATGATTCATGTGGATGCACCTTCATCAATAATACAGAGATGAACTGTGATGTTATGAATCTTGACTGGTATTTGGAAAGCTACCAAAGCGGGGAGACGAGGTTCCCCACAATCTAGATCAAATGTGATGAGTCTAATATCAGTTGGCTCGACTGCCCCCAAGGCCGAAAGCAAGGATTTTCGTTGAGTTGGACAAGTTTGGAGGACTTACAATACTGACATGGTTGCAGGGGATTGTGCCAAGTCATCGACCAGACTATAATTG
>ML793415.1:239784-294947 GCA_009831015.1 Picea engelmannii
TCATACTGCAACAAAAATGGCACCATTTATGGCACTTTATGGATACCACCCTCCTCCCATCACTTCTTCTCTAAAAAAAAAATCTAAGGTTCAAGCAGTGGAAGATCACATCGAGAATCAACAACAAGTTCTCCAAATCTTAAAGGACAACCTGACCATGGCACAGAATCACATGAAACAACAAGCAAATCAACATCGTAGTGAAAGAATTTTTGAAGTAGGGTATTGGATATTTTTAAGACTACAACCATACAAACAAATGTCCCTCAAGCAAGCCAAGAAGGATAATAAATTATCACCAAAGTACTATGGCCCTTATAAGGTGTTGCAAAAGATTGGTACTATGGCATACAAATTGGAGCTGCCTACATATTCACGAGTACACCCAGTTTTCCATGTTTCATGCTTAAAGAAGGTTATAGGCGACAAGATCCCAGTTCAAACTATATTGCCAGAACTTGATGAGGAAGGAAAAATCATATTGGAGCCTGAAACCATCACTGACATGAGAATTTTCCAGCTGAGGAATAGATCCATTTCAGAGTATCTCATTAAATGGAGGAAACTATCGGCTGAAGATTCCACTTGGGAAGATGAGTCTTTTATATAGAAGCATCCAAAGTTACTCAAGCATTGCAGACAACACTTGTCTCAAGGGGAGAGGCATGTTAAGCCCTAATATTGGGTCATTACCCCTTAATTGGGGCATATTATATTAGTAATGTTATTTTATTTATGTCGGCTTTAGGCCATTAGTTGTAATTATACCTCCTAGTTTCCTATATATACCAAGCAGACATTTTCATTTTGAATCATCTTTTACTTGAACATTTAAGTGGGGTAAAAGGAGGTTGCCCCCTCGAAGAGGCTTATTATCTGAAATTATCTCTTTTGTAAGGCGTTGAGTAGTTTTTCTGAGGTTTTTCTATGCTATATTGATATTTGGTTCTTAACAAAAACCCCCTATGGACTACACTATGGTTCAACATGTAGGAATATCTAACCATCTAAAAGTCTTCTACTTTTCTAACTACCCCGAACATACCCCAAATTCATACATGAAAGACAAAGTGAAAAGATCAAGTAACTTTACCTTTTACTCCATGTTCAGTGTCGATCCTCTCGCGTTCAATAGCTCCAGTGATTGCAAGCCTCCTCCCAAGGCTGACCTGCATTTACAAATAGATAAACAGGAAACTACAAACGTGCATCTCATATACAACTCATGGGTTAGATGTTAGAATAAATCAAATACAAAGATTTGAGACATCATATTTCAGGACAGAAAAAGTATTCCTTTTATTGATATCACAATGTTCACTTACAAGAAGGTCGACGACTGCTCCACGAACCTGGTCCGAGCTCCTCTTCACCAAGCTCCAAGTGTGCCGCCACGTATCTTTATCCTCTCAACCTCTCTCTATGGAAATGGAATAGGCTTATGATGGATGAAAAAGGCAAAAATGGGAAATTCTGATGCAAATCTCACAAGGTGGCTGCAATTTCTTGGGGAAAGGAGGGGATGTGAAACGGGAAGAGTTTCATTGTTCTTATGATTAGATTTGGAATGAGACCTCAACACCTCCTTTTATATGACAAAAGGATGGTTATTCGGTTGGGTGACGGGCTATAGGCGGTGGGACAGTTGGGAAACTACCCAATAGCCTGTAATCTCAACGAATTCCTTGCAACTTTTTAATTTTTGCAACTTTTGTGAGTATACATGGGCTATAGTGATGCAGCTAGCATACATACGTGGGCTATAGTGGTGTAGCACACATGTGTACATGGGCAGTAGTGGTGCAGGGCACGTGCATCTTCAAAAATAGTGTTTTTAAGAAGAGCAACTCAGTGATGGCTTGGAAAAAATGGAAAGTAAGAGGGCCCGATGCTAGGTATGCACATGTAGAGAAATTTAGGGTTATAACAAATGCCCCATAATGTGTGATGTCAGAAGAGCATCTGATGTCCGAAATACATTACAAATATTCACCAATGTATGAAGCGAGTGAGCCCGAACCAATGTTCAAGAGGTGTCATCTGCAAAAATAACAATTGTCTCTCTAAGGCGGGCATACGCATGCTCGGGATGAAATAAATCATGGTTTCCAATCAAATACACTATAGATCCATGTCATATAACTATATAAAGTGTCGCCGCGAGCAATACATAACGGATCTACATCTCAAAATCAAAATATATACATGTATAGTATCCATATTTAAGAAGCCAATGACACCCGATGGCTGGATATGAGGCCTTCAGAGCTTGAGAAACAACTTTAAGATCTTCAAACTCAAGTAGGAGTGTAATGTGACTGTACGAATCCACTACCCAGAGGTCTTCGACGGCTCCTCGGTAACAGACAAGAGGATTTCGGTGATCAGGGAGAGAATTTCATTGATTTCGAACAAGGAATTGATAGGACCTTGGGGATGGTCGAGCATGAGGTCAAGAGCCAAACTACAGAAAGGCCGACTCAGGTTGGGTAAAACTCCCCTCGGACAATATCACGACAGATGATCAGACTCAGGCAACATGACATTGACATAAGTTCACGATGCAGGAGGCAACACAAACTCTCCATGTGTTTGGAAGAATAACCAAACGGAGGAGGACACAGCTCTATGTAGTGAGAACAACTTCCTAAGGTCATATTAAATCCCAAAACTTTCCGAACAAATGGAAGGATGTGATTTTTCCAAGGGTGACTCATTGTGCTTCCATAAAAAGAAAATATATTTCTCGTACTCTTTTTGGGGGTTTTTTCATTTTTTTGTCTTTTTCAATATTTTTAAAGAGATTGAAAAAGAATAAAAGAATGCTACGTTACAAAGGAGGAATGAGTGTCGTAAGCATACTATTTCCAAGCACAAGGAACACACTAATGCTCATAGCAAGGAGACATGTGCAAGAAAAGGACACTCGGGAAAATTCCTCCATGGTTCAAGGTGTCAAGACACAGAGGCAAAGTGCTACAAGGCTTGCATATAAGGCATGCTTAAAAGGTTCAGTTGAGAGCAACATGGAGCCGACATTAGGCCAAAGACATAGGGATGTAAATGTGATTAATAAGACACAATGAAAACCCCCTTCAATGTAATTTTGACGAGCCCAGAGAAGGTAAGCTTGGTAGTTTTTTCACGTTTACAGAGTCTGAAAAAACGTAAAAGAAGACTCTACTGGGGTACCTTTTTCGAAGATAGTCTATTCGGTTTGAAAAAGGGGTAAACTAGCACCGAAAATACGTCTATTCAAAACGATTTTAACGAGTGTGACAAATACAATATCACTCGGCAATCTTTTCAATTTTAATGAGTCTGAAAAGAGATTAACTATGGACTCGTAGCCTTTTTCTAGATTTAGTCTCCTTAGCCTGAAAAAGTATAAAATCTACTTAGGAGAACTCTCCTGACAAGATGAATCTCCAGAGGTGTACCTTTTTCCTCCTTAATCTACAGGCCGAAAAAAGGGGTAAACTCATGCCCGTAGATTTTTTCTGGACCAATTTAATGAGTGTGAAATAAAAAGGTCACTCGACGATCTTTTCAATTTTAAGGAGTCTGAAAAGAGATTAATTATGGACTCTGTAGGGGATGTTCTTCTGGACCAGTTTAAGGAATGTGAAATAACAAGGTCACTCGACGATCTTTTCAATTTTAGGGAGTCTGAAAAGAGATTAAATATGGACTCCGTGGGGGTTCCTTTTTCATAAATTTAGTCCCTCAGGCCCGAAAAAGGGTTAAACGTATACATGAGAATACTCTTCTAGGGAACCAAAGTTCCTAGAGTATACCATTATTCGTAAAATTGACCATCTGGACCGAAAAAGGGGTGAAATACCGCCGGACAGACATGCCTTCCATTTTTAGTTTGGTGAGCGTGAAGGACAACAAGATCGCTCGACAATATTTTTGTGTTTAGAGATTTTGAAAAGGGATTAAAATAAGACTCATTTTTGGGAGTCCTGAGGGTGAGGCCAAGAGTGATGACACATCAGACGTATGAGGCTCAATCTCATAATCAGGACAGTACTAACAAGGACTCCCAAGCCTCAAGTCATTAACAACGGCATGGACACCAAAAATGAAATAAGGATCTAAGGCAGTACCAGCAACAGCCGGACCAGAAGTAGCAGCAGGGGGGCCTTCAGTCGGAGAGGCTGAGAGATTTTTGAGACAAGTGGAGCGGAACCTCACCACGCTCACTCGTGCAGTTCCCATGGCCGAGACCGAGGATCTCCCGCCATCGATGCAACCTCATGTATTTGGGGTGCCACGGAACTGGGTCCAACTCTTTCGACATTTGGCGAACGTCATTTTTCACTATGGTAGGGCCAACAGGCCCTGTGCTTAGCTAGGATAGACCACTTACATGCCAAGGGCACTCTTTTGTATGTTTTTTAGGGAATAATCCCTGCGACGTATAATGGATATGTACTTTTGAGGCATTCGTGCCCACCTATGTACTCTGAGACTTTTGATATATGTGTGTGTGTGTGTGTGTGTGTGTGTATTTACATCGTTTATGTCTTATGGATCACATTTTTACAATGTATGTACATGTGTCTGTGTGTGCTTCTTTTTATGTGTGTGCAATATTCCAATCTAATACTTGATTAGCTAGAGTATCTATCATTTGATTTAATGTCCTAGGAACATGGATATATGTAATGTAATCATAGCATCGTTCTAAGAGACGTACCCTAAGGAATCGTCGGTGTAGAGTAGGATCATAAACGTCGTAAACCCCATTTAACTGGGACCAACCAGTTGAGCATATAAGTAGACCCGAAGGTGAGAGATACCATGCAACAAAGCGTCACAAAGAAACTCTATCATTGCATTGTATTCAGTGGCATTGTTTGTGGCGTCACCTAAATAGATACCTCTAGAAGATAACAACTGGCCTTGAGGCGTGAAAATCACCCAAGATGCGAAATAAATCCTCCAAGTGTGTTGGCTAGCATCGTCCGTGAACCCAACAAATGCCTCTGATTCACTTGATATCTTCCACAGTGAAAAACATGACATAAATAAAGACATGTTCATAAAACAAATAATTGTATAAGAACTATACATATGTACAAGAAGTCACCCACGTGACCAACCTACGAGTAATACTTCTTGAGGTAGAGCCCATTTCTAGGCTTCGCCAAAGAATTTCCCTCAAAGTCAACTAAATGATAAGTGCCCTTCTTTAATACCTCCCTCACTATGAAAGTTCTGAATCACGTGGGTTTGAACTCACCTACCCCCAGGGGATCCTTATCTTGGTCGTAGACTAGGACAAGGTCACCTTCGAAGAAAATACGAGGACGAACGGAACGATCATATTGACACTTGACTCATTTCTTGTGAGCCTCATTAGCCAAGGTTGCATCACTGTGTTTCTCATCAAGTTGCTCGAGATATAATAAGCATTCCTCAAGCAATGAAGTGTCTGGAAATAACTCTATTGCCAACTTTAGAGATGGGATTTCGCACTCTATTGGCAAGACTGCTTCCACCCCGTAAATGAGTTGAAAAGGTGAGAAACCACTGGCAGTATTTACAGATGTTCGGTAGGCCCACAATGTCAAGTAAAACATCAAATGCCAATTTGACTTGGCAGAATTGATCGTTTTCTACATAATAGTCTTGAGAGACTTATTCACATCTTCCACCTGACCATTTGCTTGTGGGTAGTAAGGTGATGAATGCTCTTGCCTCAACCCAAGATCTGATGTTAACTCGAACATCATTTTGTTCTAAAAGTGATTGCCATGGTCAGTAAAAATCTCCTTCAGGATGCCGAACCTTGCTAATATCTGGTTAAAAATAAAGAGAGTTGTTATTTCTCCATCATTATTGAACATTGGCATAGCTTCGACCCGCATTGTGAAGTAGTCTACCGCTACGATGATATAATGATGCCCCTTGGCTGAAGTCGAGTGGCATGTAATATAATCAATCCCCCACTTGGTGAAGGGACCAACAGCAATGACGGGAAACATGGGAGCAGGATGTGCCCTCATCTTCTGAGAGAAGATCTGACATGGGTGGAACTTCTTGACCGACTCAACACAATCCTTGATTAGCATAGGCCAAAAGTAATCGGCTCGTAGAATCTTTTGGGTAGTTTCCAACCCAGAAAAATGAACACCACATGCTCTAGTGTTGCAGTTATTAACAACAAGTTTCGCTTCTTCATGAGTGAGGCACCCACGAAGGATGCAATATACACCTCGACGATACAAAGTGCCATCGAGTATGAGATAGTTTTTTTCCTGATGGCGTATACGTCGATGCTCATCGCAAGAAGCAGAGATCGGACACTTCAAAGTCTAAAAATAGACTAGTATATCTCCATACAAGGGGTTTGAAGATGAAATTAGAAAAATATCTCCTTTAATCAGTGATTCTTCAAGCATAACATCACCTGATTTGACTGAACGTTTCGAGATAAGTTCCGCAAAGACTAGCGAATTTTTGGATTTCGCAGAAACAAAATCCAAGTCAAATTACTAGAGGATAAAAATCCATCTACTGATCTTTCTGTTGATTACACGTCATGTCAAAACGTATTGGAACGGATTCACAATGGCAATGAAGGTGGTCTTGCAAAGTAGGATATAATGACGGAACTATTGGACATCATGCATTGTTGCCAACGCAAGCTTCTCAACATGGGAGTAGTTGATTTTCGGTCCAACCAGGCCTCGGTTTAGGTAATAAATCACATGCTCTTTGAGGAGATCGTCCTCTTGAACCAATATCACACCGATGGTCGACTCTGTGTTGGCCAAGTACAATAAGAAATATTTATTATGATTGGGAGGCTGGAGTAGAGAGGAAGATGTGAGGGCGCGTTTCAACGCTTTGAAAGAGCATTGAGCGGCTTCGTCCCAATAAAAAGGGACTCCCTTTTTTAGTAAATGCATGAACCCTTTAGTGATCTCAGCATAGTTTGCGATAAAACGCCGAAGAAAGTTCACTTTTCCCTGTAAACTCTAAAGTTGAGAGACTATGCACATGGGAGGCAACTGAACTATCACCTCAACCTTTTGAGGATCGACCGTGATCCTTGTTTTTGAAACTATGAAACCTAAAAGATGACCCGACATCACGCAAAAACTGCATTTGTTGGGATTCAAGCGAATCTGATAGTAGAAACATCACTCAAAGATAAGTCGGAGCTTTGTGGGATGATCATCTCTCCTACGAGATCGTGAGGCTAAATCATCGAGATAAGCCTCAACTATATGTTTGAGATCGTGGAAAGAAAAATACATAGCTTGTTGAAAGGTCTCTCCGGAATTCTTCAGGCCAAAAGGCATCTTACGATATGCAAAAGTTCCCCTCTGACAGATAAAAGTTGTTTTATTTTGGTCCTCAGGTTTGATCTGAATCTGGTTATATCTCGAGAAACCATCCATGAATGAAAAGACCTCACATCCTATGCATTCATCGAAAATCTGATCAATGAATGGGGTGGGGAAATTATCCTTTGGATAGGCCTTGTTCAAATCACGGAATTCCATGCACACTTGAATCGTACCATGTTTTTTGTTAACCGGAACGGGATTTGACACCCATTTCATCAATTGTACGGGGTAGATGAAACCATCTTTAAGCAATTTCTCCACTTCAACCTTAATAGCTGTTGTTTTCTGAGGATTCACTGGACGAAGATTTTGTCGGACAAACTTGGCGTCAGGATAAGTCATTATCTCATGTTCGATGATTCTTGGATCAATGCCTAGAATTTCCTCGTAAGACTAGGCAAAAACATCGCAAAATTCCTTAAATAAATCTGTGTAGATTTGAATCTCCTCGGGGGAGCAATCTGCTCCGACGAAGACATTCTCCATGATGTCAGGGGTTCTGGAGATGTCAATAGGTATTGTTTCAGCGATATTTTCCATATTACCCTCGACATAAACTGTGTGCATAGCCAAAGGATTAATAGGACAAGACCTATCTCCAGTCATAGTCAACACGAATTCACCTACCTCTATTCTTTTTAACACCGGGAGAAAATAAGATCTGTGATGGAGATCATCCCGAGCTCTGTTCGAACCAGTCAATGCCTCTATAATCGCCTCGTCAGAGGGAAAGACCAAGTCTAAAGAGTCTATAGCGGTGAGGGAATATTGAGCCCGGGTAGGCTAGATAACTGGATCTAACTCTTGTGCGAGAGCCGGATCGGGGTCGACTGAAGCTTGCTGGACAATAGAGTACACAACTTTTTTTGCGGACAAGGGCATGTCCATGCTAGGATGCCCTATCCCTTCCATCATGGTCGATGGGGAAGGAAGAGTCCATGGATCGTGAAAGTAAGTCATTCATAACGATGACACTTGAAATATTTCAACCCTAGTTTGGTCGAGGAAAGACGGTATGAGCTTGACATTGCCAAAAGGAGGCGAGTAATCGAAGGTACCCATCAAAGGCGGGCACAAACCAACCCATACATTGACGACGTCAAGCTGAGGATTATCAATCATCGGGACTGTGGATGCCCCCGATGAAGGGTCAATATGGGAGAAAGACAATTGATCAATGGATATGATCTGGCCCTCGTGTGGAAACAACAAGACCCCAAAAATTGTGGCAACCACTACATGCATAGCATAGGTCCAAGTCCTTTATAAAAGAAGGTTGTAATCGAGAGGCGCATCGACCACTTCAACTTCGACGCACACGGTCTTCTATCCTAACTACACGGGGAAAGAAGGGATGATTCCATGTGGTCTAAAAGAATGATCGTTGAAAGAAGCAAGCAGAGTAGGTGATGGAGACAAGATGGGCTGGCCAACAGCCTTCCAACACGCCAACGACATCATGCATGTTGAGGCACCCTCATCAACCACTGTATGGAAAATGTTTCGTGTAAAATATTTTGTGGGGTAATCCACTACTATCTAAAATGCGACGTGGTAAGGGAGATGAGGTTTTAAGTCGGCCATATCGAGAACGATCGTTCCCAGATTACAAGTCTCTGTGGAACCCAAGGCGGATAACAGAGCCTTTCTCTGTGAAGGGCAGATCCAGAGGACCTCCAAAGAGGACATCGCATAAGGGGGTTGTGACCAATCCACCACCACAGAGTAATTATGGGCTTCCCTCGCGTTTGGATTATGAGAATCTTTCTTGAACGCCCCTTTCAGGATGTGTGTCGTTGTTTCACCCATCATCTTCTCAATTTGGAGAGGAACAGACGGGTTTACGACTTCCTTACCACTTTCAGCAGATTCTAGCATTATGTAATCATGTGCCCTATTCGCTATCTAAGCATCACCTTTCATCATGTAAACATTCGCAGTTGAGAGATTACTAGAAGATGGAGGGGGTCCCTGACTTCCCCCATCCGTGCTCGAAGAGGCTTGAGTCATATTTTTCCCATGTGGAAATGGGTTTGTTCACACAGTAGGTTGTTGTTGTGCCAATAACTTCTTGGCCTCTGCAAGCTGAGGGCACAGGTGAGTCGGGTGGTCCTCCGTGCAAAGGTTACATAGATACTTTGACTTTATTTTCTTTGTGTTTCTCCTGCTAACATTGTTGGTGGGTTTCTTATCCCCCTTACCCTTCTTGTTTCGTTGTTTTTTCTTTCCGTCGGGCTTCTGGTTGGCCTTCGGGTTCGTCGATTGTACATTGTGTACGTCCGACATTTGAGTAGGGGGAGCAGCCGAACCGGGGGTTTGGCTGGCCGCTATCTTTTGTATCGACAACTGTTGCAATTCATTTGACGGTTGATCACTGGGCTTTGCTTGTGCTGAACCAACTATACCATCGGCATGTGGTTTAGACTTGTGTCTGGCCTTGTCAAGGATGGACCGTGCCGCATCTAGTAAAACCTCATAGAGTAAACCAGACTGAGAGTATATCAATTCAAGCTGTTGAGCTCTCATTATCGCCTCTTCCTCAGAAAACACTCTCGACGTTGCAACGTCCTTGGATAACTGAGGTACCAAAGACTTAAGGAACCACTCCAGCAGGAAATCCATAGGGACTGGTACTTTTACCAAACTCTTTCGATGTCGCCATTATTGGATGTGATCCAAGATATGACCGGCCTTTGTTTGCTCAAAATTTGATAGTAATTCGGTGTTGGCATCGTATCTCACAGGTAGTTGAAAATGGTTTAGGAAAACCATTTCCAAATCACTAAAGTAAGAGTATCTTGAGCGGTCGACCTCGATGTACCATTTTGCGGCACTCCCGATAAGAGTGCGTTGAAATAGGCGCAACTGTATGGAGTCGTCTCGCAGTGAGTTTGACGAGCACCATAGGTGAAAAGTGGTTGCGTGATCACATGGATCTTCGTTAGGCTTACCTTCGAACTTTGGAATGTCTGAGGGAAACTTAGTTGGCATGGGAGGCCAACGCAGATCATGACAGATTGAGTCATTTAACAACATTGACAAGTTTGGCAAATGTAATGTCGCCAGAAATGGTAGTTTGGGCTATTGACTATGTACAAGAAGAAAGGATACTGGAGTTTGACTGGCACCAGGTTGCCAAGAAAAGTTGGGTTGTTGACGAGGGTTCTGGTAAATACTGTGGCATTGGCCAGCGGATGGATATTGTGTTTGTTGGGACATCATTGGTTTATTCTTGTACTTGGACATTGAGGGTTGGGCAGGGATTTCTCCCTGCGTTGTGTTCCAAAGATTATGGAAAGGGTTTCCCCTGTTGATCCTACGGGCATAGATATTGAGCCTTGTCTGGGGTTCCATTGACCATGGAAGGGGTTTCCCCTGGTCGGAATCACTGACGAGGGAATTGATCCTTGTCATGGATTCCAGAGTCCTCGTGAGGAGAAGACTCATGTGTTTTCCCCTTGTGTAGGAATAGTACCCTGCACAGGATTCTGTTGTCCAAAACCAGGGTTGCCCCTGGTCAAGACAGCAGCTGACGAGAAAGCGTTGTTTCCAAACGTGTCAAACAAAGAGAACAGAATTGAACCCATCGACGTGATGTAGGAATAAGTTCCTAGACAACCTTCCCCATAGAATTTTTAGTTCATGTTTGGCCCAATGGGTTGTTGGGGAGCACTGTCAAGCGAGGGGGACGAAGGAGGTATATGACCCTCGTCGTAAGGGATAGCATTATAGGGGGCTGAGGTGCCCCTCATGGACCCTTGCAAAGGAGTGTTTGAGCTACCTGCCCCTAGACCCATGGTCTGTAGGGTGGAGTAGGTGAGGATAGAGTTTGTATCAAAGTCGAGCATCCCATATGAAAACGGAGGGTCCGTCGCACTCTTGGTGAACGGAGCGGTGATTTCTGCGATAGACGGAATAAGACTGCTGCCCAAAGTAGAGGTGGTCGATACCATTGTGGTCTAGACCGAAAAAGGTGGGTTAGGAGGTGGAATGCCCCCAATGGTGGCAGTCATTGAGGGAGTGTGAGGACTCCCATTCGAAGTAGTAGTATTTGCTTCCATCATCGCTTGCAGGACTATCTGACGCTCATGATGTGTTACTCTTGGAGGGGCAACTTGTATCAAAATTGGAATCAACAAGTCAGTGATCAGAGGGTTAAACAGCCCGAGATCTTCTTCTCCAAGGTCAGAAATAGTCAGTTCCTTCGGATTTGAGTGTTCTCCTCTTGGGGATGGCTCAGGCACAGTTTCCTACGGCCTGGTCGCCTCAAATGACCCTTGTTGGTCAAGTCTTCGTCGTAACGGTGGCGGTGGTGGCTCCAATGTAACTGACAATAGCCCCTGAATCCTTCACGACTGGCAAAGATACCAATCTTCCACTTTGTGAAAAGATCAGCGACACAGTAAGGCTTTTACTAACATTGAAAACCAGCACACACTAGAAAATTTCCTTTGAGATAAATGAAGAAAACCACTATCTAGTTGTAAGAATAGTTATGCCAGCCAACAATAGAGAAACTTACCAGTGAAAGTGCAACTCGAATACGGAAGAACCCTCTGGTTATACTCTGCAAAGTGTGGCCCAACGTGTGCCCTAGGTATCGCGGTATACCCCCACAGTCACCTGTGTAAGTCAATATAATAAAGGCAATTAGGGTTCCAGCTCGCGAACAGTCACCAGGCGAGTACAATCGATAGTCGAGTGGACCGCAATGAGCAGGGTATCAAGCTCGATAACTATCGAGGGTATTGAAAGCAAGTGGTCTGGAAGACAATTGAGGACCTCGAACGAATTTGAGGTCCACGAAGCTCCGTAGGCAAAGGCAAGCGACAGTATCCCATGACAAATCCTCTATATGTGTTCCCCACTATGCTTGGTCCAGCTTTGGAGGGGTTATCTCCACTACCTTTCTACACGTGACCTTGTGTTTAGCCCCTGTATTAGAGGGGGATCCCGAATAACTTTCATGTTTACTGGAATTTTTACACTCCCTAGAACTGACTCCAATGTTTGTTTGTAAGCCTTGAAGAGTTTCCTCTCCAACCTAAATCAAGGCTCTAGCCTAGACTAATTGATTGACCCTACAAACATAAAGTCTAGTTGATTTTAAATTAGTGTTAATTTTAAGTGGCTTGTTTTAAGTCAAGGAAACGACAATGAAACTAGTGGTGTGTTTTGAGAGACGAAGAATGAGAAATAAACGAAACTGAAAGAAAAATTACTTCTATTTGACAAATAAAGATTTGCAACTAACTCTTTAACCAACTTTTCATAACTACTTTTTCTAAGATCTTTTAAAGGAAAACCAAAAACGAAATTTCGCTCCACTACGAGCTACTTAATGTTCTAAGAAATTAGTAAAGAACTTAAGAAAATAACTCTTTTTCCTAACAAGCAAAATAATCAACCCAACTACTTAACCAAACTAAGGAATGAAAACTTTTTTTTTTTTTAAATGCTTCAAACAAGAAAACTCGAAATAAATCTTTTTTGTTTTCTTTAAATCAAATGAAAGGCAAAAAGTAAAAAACAAGACAAGACCAAAACTAACCTATAGCCCATTGCGGATCGCAGGGAGTCACTGAAGACACCAAACAAGCTGATCAAAGACTCACAAACTCGTCTAAAACCCTTTCAAATAAAACACAAGAAATATTTAAAAAGATAATCAAATTGGCATCAAACCCAGGCCATGACTGTAACAACAAAGACACTGTACTTGATCAAGAAACCCTGAAAAGTATGACTTCAATCAGGGAAGAGGTTGATTGTCTCTTCTTAAAGGAAAAATTTATTGACACAAGCACTCTACTGACACTTAAGCAGCCTGCATATGTATGTGGGTTGTCTATAGAGCAGGGCACATATGTATGCGTGCAGACCCACAACAAGTCGCGTACACCTCTGCAAATTCTCAAAAAAAGAAAAAAAACAGGCAGACTGACAGGGCACGGAGAACTGGTATGGCACCAACAGGTGACCAGAATCCCTTAAAGACTCAACAGACTTGCAGAAACTCAAAAAGGTAATAAAACCAATTAAACACCCAAAACAATATCCCCTAAAACCCTAGAGGCTTCCTCAGTATGGTCGCCAATTCTGCTATAGCAGGAAAACCCCCCTATGGATTACACTAGGGTTCAACATGTAGGCAAATCTAACCGTCTAAAAGTCTCCTACTTTTTTAACTACCTCAAACATA
This sequence comes from Picea engelmannii, assembly GCA_009831015.1. Taxonomy (NCBI): domain Eukaryota; kingdom Viridiplantae; phylum Streptophyta; class Pinopsida; order Pinales; family Pinaceae; genus Picea; species Picea engelmannii. The sequence goes on from ML793415.1 coordinate 253,354, forward strand.
CCCCAAATTCATACATGAAAGACAAGGTGAAAAGATCAAGTAACTTTACCTTTTACTCTATGTCCAGTGTCGATCCTCTCGTGTTCGATACCTCCACTGACAACAAGCCTCCTCCCAAGGCTAACCTGCATTCACAAACAGATAAACAGGAAACTACAAGCATGCATCTCATATATAAATCATGGGTTAGATGTTAGAATAAAACATAAATCAAATACAAATATTTGAGACATCATATTTCGGGATAGAAAAAGTATTCATTTTATTGATATCACAATGTTTACTTACAACAAGGTCGTTGACTGCTCCACGAACCTGGTCCGGGATCCTCTCCACCAAGCTCCAACTGCGCTTCCACGTATATTTCTCCTCTCAACTTCTCTCTAGTGAAATGGAATAGTATTATGATGGAGGTAAAAGGAAAAAATGGGAAATTATGATGCAAATCTCACAAGGTGGATGCAATTTCTTGGGGCAAGGAGGGGATGTGAAACGGGCAGAGTTTAACTGTTCTATTTCTTAGCTTCGAAATGAAAACTCAACACCTCCTTTATATGACAAAAGTATGGTTATTCGATTGGGTGACGGGCTATAGGTGATGGGACAGTTGGGAAACTACCCAATACCCCGTAATCTCAACGAATTCCTTGCAACATTTTAATTTTTGCAACTTTTGCGAGTATATGCGGGCTGTAGTGATGAAGCTAGCGTACATACGCGGGTTGTAGTGGTGCAACAGGCGTGTTTACGCGAGCAGTAGTGGTGCAGGGCACGTACATCTTAAAAAATATTGTTTTTGAGAAGAGAAACTCAATGATGGCTTGGAAAAAATGGCAAGTAAGAGAGCCTGATGTCAGGTATGCACATGTAGAGCAATTTAGAGATATAACAACCGGACTTCTAAGGTTTTGATAGTGTCCCATTTTTGGTGGGGAAGGATACATTTCTTGTTGAGTATTCATCACACCTTGGTGTGGAATAGGGTTTTGCAACATAACCGGGGGTGGTTGTTGTAAATATTGTTGTGGGGCCTACTGAGGGGCAGACGATGTTGGAGAACGTGGCATGTTCATGGAATATTTCATCCATTTGAAGTCGTCAATTTGGGGGCAATAGTGAGTTTAATGGCCATTCTCACCACAAAGAGTGCAAGGGAAGTTCATCTGGAGGTTGTTGTTTTTGTTCCTCCCTTGGCGTTTGTTGTTATTTTCCCCTTGGGGGTTTTGGTTACCTTGATTCTGGTTGCCCCCAGTAGGTTGGTTTTGTTGGGGGTTATTTCCTCCTGGTCTTGGGTTATAATTGTTTCGGTTTTTCCCTTTCTTCTTGGCATTATTTGACTGATGGGCTAGATTTTTCGTATTCATTTGTTCAAAATTTTGAAATTACTAAATGTGAGAGGGTTGAACAAATTTAACACCTGTGTGTGGTTTTCCTTGTGGAGGAAAAATCGAATGTGGAGGACCAATAAATGGAAAATACAGATTGTTTTGTGGCAACGATCTATAGGGTGCATAGGAAGGCATAGCACTTTCACTAGTGCCCGGGTTATAAGTTGAGGTAGAAGGGGCACCTGAACTTGGTTTGAGAAGTTGGGCACATGATGGGTGTTGGCAAGGGTCCACTCATGGGTGGAGGGAGAGCAACAGGATATGGTTGTTGGTAAAGGGGAGGAGGGTAATAAGACAGCCCCCCATATATCGGTGGATATTGGGGTGTATTGTACATAGGTGGTGGTTGGACGTACGGATTGTGGTGTGTTGTGGTACTAATCAATCCATCCGGCACATGAGACATCCCAGGTTTGTCTTGACCGAATGGTATGGGTCTCGTTGCATCGGGTATTACTGTGTATAAGTAACTCAACTGAGCATAAATGAGGTCATATTGTTGGGCCTTTCTAATGGCTTCCTCTTCAGATTGGGGGAAGGTGGATGCCACATCTTTGGAAAGGATAGAGACGAGTGATTTGAGAAACCAATCGAGATGTTGTTCTTTGGTGGTTTCTGCTTTACATAAACTACATCGTCGACGCCATTCGTGAATGTGGTCAGCAATGTGTGTAGCCGAGGTTTGTTTGCACTCAGAGAGTAGTTTTAGGCCAGTTTCATGATGAACTAGTAGTTGAAAGAAGGCCAAGAATGCTTTGGCCGAGGATTCGAAAGTCACGTGGGACCTTGGTTTTTCGTCCACATACCACTTGATTGATGGGCCAATGAGTGTGCGTTGAAATAACCTTAAGTGTATGGAGTCATCCATGATGATATTTGAATATCACCATAAGTGGAAGGTCATGACATGGTTGGCGGGGTCCTCCTCGGATTTTCCTTCAAATTTTGGAATATCTGAAGGTAGTTTTGTAGGAACAGAGGGCCAAGTGGGGTCATGCAATATAGCTTCATTTGTGAGTTTACTCAAATCAGGGATGTTGAGGGATGCCAAATATGGCAAGGGGGGTGGTGGTGGAGGATTAGTTCCATCCATGGTTGTACTTCTCCTTTAGGAGGAAGTTTTCCCCCCACCTCCTTGTGAAGGAGAGCTAGTGGATGGTTGGCCTTGGGAATTGGAACCAAGCCAGGTTGATCCCAAAATAGTATCAGTCACAGGGGTATGAGATGGTTGATACTATAAGTTGGCAAGACTAGGAACTCCTCCTAGGATAGGAGGGATATTTTGCAAGTGTCTAGAACGACGGGGATTTTGTGGGTCCCCTATGATGTCCGACTAGCAAAGTGGATGTGTGCAAATGGTGAGGAGAGCAATAAATAAACAAGAGACTTGTATAATTTGGACCTTCACAATATATCTCACAATCGCACATAATCAAATGAGCATCATACATAAATAAAAAAATAAGCATACATGTGGGTAGGTGGATTTTTCCCGCGTGGGAGAACAAAGAAAAAAAATGCTCGTGTCCTAAAAAGACATAACTTCCTTCCTCTCAAATAGCATTGGACTTTCCAATAGTACTCAAACAGTGGGATCTAAAGCCACCGGAAGAGGAACTAGTGAAGGATGAAACTATTAGTTATAATGAGGGGTAGAGGGTGCATATCCCGAAAGAGCTGGCGATATTTCCCAATAGCCACACAAAATCTGATCAAGGTGCAGTTGCAGCCCACAATTTCCACCTGGGTAGATGTCCTAAAATTGGCCACTAGGTACCTCAATCAAAGTGCGGCATTTATATTTTCGACCTCATAAATGAGTCATGGGTTGGATCCCTTCCAAGAGTTGGGTGATTCAAGGGGGGACACATAGAACAACTGGACCTTGGCCTTCAACCCTTCACGGGTATCTCCCTGCCTTATGGTGTTAGGAACACTTGACTTGGAGGAAGCGTGTGCCTTATCTCTTGGGATTTTAGGGTGTATTGATCCAAGAAGGGGTTGTCCCTCATTCTATGGGAAGAAGGGGTTGAAGGTCTGTTATTCCACAATCTGTACTTTCCCAAAGCCCAAGGCAATTGGATGCAATATTGGTGTAACATGGGGTGACCTATCATTGTCACCTTAACAAGAAACCCCTTTCTATTTAGGGATATATCAAGATTACCCCAGGGGAGACGTCTCCAATGACCTAAAGGGATGATAACTAAGGAAAGGATGCAATGAAATCCCCCTCTCACTGGTCACTCAATTCAAAAGGTTTGTATGGTCTTTGAGGGATGAAGCAAATGGTAAAATGAAGTGTACCTACCCAGAACAAGACAACAAGAAAATATAGCAACTTGCAAGTACAAAGATATGATGTTAGTGCTTCTTAAGACCATGAACCTGTAATAAGTAAGTTGGCTGATATGAATTTGCATCAATGCAACAGTTTATAACAGTAATTAATATTTTATAATAGCCATAAGAGTTATGCCTTGAAAGTGCTTGAACATGACAAGAAGAAATAGCTTTGACTTAGAAGAATGATAAAATTTTGTCACAAGCAAGTTTGGTAATGTCTACCTAGCACAATAAGTCACTTTTGCATAGAATTTGTTGTAGTTAGATGGTTGTAGCAATATTTTGCAACAAATGCAAATTTTAATGGTCAAAAGTGCAAGAAAACACCATAAAATGTTAGCACTTATCTAGTAGATTGACTAGGAATTGTCACAATTGAATTTTGAATGATTTAAGTGCAAGTTATGTAGGCAAATGTATCCAATCAATGTATGTTAGTGAATTTTAGGGTTAGCAAATGTTAGTAAAAGCTTAGAGGAAGAAGGTTTGACTGTTTATTTGATCAATCAATTCACTAAAGCAAGTGGACTAGTGCCTTTAAGGTCAATGGAGTCTAGAGGTGACAATTTTCTCTTAGAAGCAATAACAAAATGATTGTATTTGTCTAAGGAGAAGGGATGAATGGATGAGGTGTTGGCACCCCAAGGTATCAAGAATCCAAATCCTAGGGACAAATTTGCTAGAGAGTAAGGGGTCTTATGCCCTAGAGAATATTCCTTCCTTGGACTATTAAAAGGTATTAAGAGAAACAATAACTAGACAATGGCTTCTAAAGAGATAGCATTAAGGGCTTTAGAAGTTTATCTAAGTCAAATCACCTTGGTAAATGTCTAGCAAATGAAGAGAAAAGAAGTAGTAATTTAAGTTCTTTACCATGAGGGTTTGTCAAGCAAGCAATTTCATAATCTTTAACATGAATAAGCAAATATACCATAACATTCACAATAAAATGAAGAATTTCAGATTTACTTACTTCACCAAAAATAATAAAGCAATAAAACCCTAGATTTCCAAGTAAATTCACCAAGAAATTATCCAAGATGCAAATTTTAGCCTCCAAGACAAGTGCGCCTACCAATTTCATCCAATAACTCCCAAAAGGGCACAAATTTCATACCACATTGCTTGTTTGGTGAGTGATTATGAAAAAATGAGAGTAATTTCCCTCTATTTATACAGTATCAATGACCTTCATTTAATTTTAGGTCATAAAAAGGTCGACCTGGCCAAATTACATTAAAGATATAGTTTTTACATAAATGAAAGTAATTGACCCCTGAAATCATCTCCAAGGGTGATGTCATGCCCTTTTAGGGTGACGTTTATCCCATAAGGTGAAACATTGGGCTCTAGAAGCAAGATGTTTGGCCTCCAAAGGCCCTGGATGATACCCACACATGCCAATCATCTCACAATTGACCTCAAGGTGAAAACCCTGACTCTGGATGATTTCTATGTTCACAAAGGTGACATCATGGGCTCCCAAAGGTCAACGTCCAGGTGGAAAGGCAAGATCCCCCTGGGTCTAGGTCTTTAGGGGTGTCTATGGTGCAACTATATTCTTTATTCCTAATGCAAATCTCTGATGTCTCTCTACCCTTTGTTAGCGTCATAGAATCCATCTGTGGGCTTTCATCCCCATGGAGGTTTGAGCTAATAATTCCCCCATATGTACCTGTCCATCGAGAAAATTCATGCATAAAAAACAAGTATGCCCTCCAGGGGTTCATAAGTCACATGGATCATAGAAATTTCAATCACATCTAATAATCAAATAACCTAAACATGTGCATCAAACCCCCCTTTACCCAGACAAATGCTCTAAGACATTATACAGTTTAAAAAGTCATGTTTGGAGAAGGTCTCAGGTTGTCCTATTGGGCTAATACTCCTTAAGTTTGGGGTGTTTTCCAGGTGATATAAAATCTAGGTCATGTAAGTGTGTGTGAGGTGGCATGGGGTGCAGTGATAACTGGGAAATGTAGATTTTACTTGTGGGTGCCTCTGTAGAGGGTGAGTTGCACCTTGTCATAGATGTCATTCTTTCCTAGCCCATTCAATGCCTTTTATTCTTAGCTTATTGATTTTTATCTTTTTCTTTTATTCTTCAAGGAAAGAGTTGAGGGACATTGTCCTGGCTTGGTGACCAGAGGTGACAGCATTACCCATAAGCATTTCATGGAGATGAGAAGGTTGGCTTGTGATGAGACCCCCTTTCTCTTGGCCATGCCACTAAGATCCACTACCCTGGTTTGGTGAACAAATAGTTGGTAGTGTCATACCGCTACATACCCATGGTCATAATAGGTCATCTCATGATGAGACCTCCCATATTCCAACTAATACCTTGAGTGTTTATTTATCTTATGGGTTCTCTTTTCTTACTCAAAAGTCTTTTACCGCATTCTCACGAATCCCTAGGAAAAGCATCTCAAAGGTTTCATTTTGCATTGTAAATTTTGCCAACTGTTTTTACCCTCTGGGCCTTTAGCCCCTTCTTCCCAAAAGGAAAGGTACAACCCTTCCTAGTGTTGCAAACCCAATGTTTGAACAAAGGTAGGGGAAAATGAGAGTAAGGATGGAAAGTGGTAAGTATGGAGGGAATGGACGATGAACTTTCATATACCCACCAAGTGGCAACCCATCCTAAAGGGAGATCAACTTACTAGGGCATCATGTCACCCTTCCAGGTATGAACAAGTTAAAGAGCATAATTTCCAAGTAAACGTTTTGAAATGAAGGAGAATTTAGTGCAGCATATTCAACTGCTTCAATAATCAGAGTGACACATACCATGATACTCAAACTCATTACCTCAAAAAGCAAGACTTATTGTTACTTTAGGACCAGGATGGTGGGATGGATATTGTTGTTGTTGATAGATGGGCTACATTGAAGAAAATAGGGGCCCTTCGGGTCCATGTTCAAGTCATTCGACTCTCGGCACTCTATGTCTAGGACCTATGGGCCTCGATACATGGTCTCCTTAGTTATCCCTAGGATAGGGGATAACATTTGGCTCCAACTTGAGGACATGTGCTCACCGTAGAGTGCATGAGAACCTTAGCATCTTTGGTATGACCTGTATCTACTAGATCTCAACAAAATGCATCATTAATCTTCAGGGTGGTGATATCACCCCTCGCTCATATATGATATAAGAAAATAAATATAATCATGAATATATAAATAATGAAGAAACACAATATGATAATGAAACTACAACTATACTAGCATGATATGCAAATGGTATATACAATGGATGCAAATGCCTAAACTTACCTATGCTTACCTATGAAGTCAAGTATTTTCTCCATGATGGGGTTTAAGGAGGTGTCCACTAACTAGCAATGGACGTGATATCACCCCTCGCTCATATATGATATAAGAAAATAAATATAAGCATGAATATATAAATAATGAAGAAACACAATATGATAATGAAACTACAACTATACTAGCATGATATGAAAATGGTATATACAATGGATGCAAATGCCTAAACTTACCTATGCTTACCTATGAAGTCAATTATTTTCCCCATGATGGGGTTTAAGGAGGTGTCCACTAACTAGCAATGGACGTTTTCTTCCTTCCAATGTGGATAGATAGTAGGCATCATTGACTGATTTCATTCTAATTCTGAAAGGTCCAAGCCAAAATTGTGCATTCCCTTTAACATTAGTAGGCTCTCCTTTCTTTGTGTCCCACGTCCAGACCGTATCTCCCTCTTGATACTCCTTTGCTTCAAACTTGGTTGTTTCTTGTATAACTCTAGTATATTGTTTTGAGGGAGGAGGGTGGGATCAGCTGTAAGGACTTCTTGTTGGCTTGGTTTGATCAATATGTCATCATCTCCTTTCTTTAGTAGCTTGACAGTTCCAACTTCCTTGTCCTTATATTTATCTAAGATTTGTTGATACTCTTCCTTGTTTGGCCATTGTTTCTCATCAAAATCTTTTTCTAAAGTGAAAGGAAAATCCTCTGGAGAAAATATAGGAAGGTTTTCCTTGATCGGCTCATGTGTCACACTAGTTTCAGCATCATTGACGATTTCTTGCACATGGTCCTTGGCCGTTGGAATATTTGGAAGGCACTCTATTGTCCCATTATTCATAGGTACATTGATGTAAGTTAGGTTCATCTCTAATGTACCTCCTAACATTGCATCAAACTTCCTAGACAAAATCATCCCCCATACATCAGGGACATCCACCACCACAATATCCATATGGATTACTCTCTCGAGATATTTACCAAGGCGTCCTTCAACATTCTCAACTACCCCATGTGTGGGTATGGCCCTAGATTCAAAACCACACACACTCCTATAAGTTCATGTGGCCTTTAGGCCTAGTCTCTCCATGACTCTCAAATAAATTATATTAGCACCTTCTCCTGAATCAAGCATACAGTTGTTAAGACATTTGTTATTCACTAGTAATGTCATGAAGAAGGGTGGGTGTCCATCATAATGAACCCTAAAATGGTATGCTTGTAACATAATAGGAGGTTCCATTGGTTCATCTGATACGTTGAAAAATTTTCGAACCTTTCTTTCATAGATGGGACTTTGATAACTTCCTTCAAAGGAATAGTCACATGAACTTTGTCCAATGCACCTTTCAAGTCAAAATTTAAATCAATTTTTTCAGCCTTGGGAGAATTCTTAGGAATAAGTATGTTCATAGGTGGAGGTTTTGGTTGTGAGGTTGTAGGTCCAGTAGAGAGAGGTGGGTTCATTCATTTTTGTCTAGCATACACTTGGAATTCTTTCTTTTTTAACTTTTCTCTCAACTCTTGATCAAGATTATTTATTACCTCCATTCTAGCCTTCATGGTTGCTTCCTTTATTCCCTCTTGATGTTCTTCAAGTGTAATGTGTAGGCAACATTGTGGGCCCTCAATGGTATGATCAATAATATTCACATGGTCTTGATCACCATTGTTGAGGGGACATTCATGCTCCCAATGTAACTCTCTACATTGCAAGCACCAAGGATTTTGGGACCTCTTGATCACTCTTTGGCTTGAAACCTTGGTCTCCCCTTTGAAATTTCCCTTTATAAAGAGGCCTAGGAGATTGTTTTTGGGATATTTCTAAGTTGACAATCTTATTCATCATTAATTCTTGGGTTTTTACCATGCCATCTACAGTCAAGTGTAGCTTTTCCAAGCTACCACCAATATCTGAAGTAGATTCAACATTATCGATTGCTTTGGGTTTAGCATCTTTTTTTACTCTTGGGGCAGAGAAAGGTTCAAATCTAGATGATGATAGGTTATCCTCAATTTTTGTAGCCAGCTCTTGAGCTTCTTGGATTGTCCTAGGAGCTTTGTCTCTAAGGAGAAAGACTATTTTTCCTGTAAAGGATTTAGTGTAAAGAAAGAGAAGGAAATTTTTTGAAGGGTGATAGCTCACCGAGATTTGTTGTACCAATCTTTTAAATTTATCATGAAATTCCCTAATAGTTTAATTCTCATCTTTTGTGATGTTATTCAGCCTTATTAGCAGCATGTTAGGGTCTTCCTTGACACTCCATCATTTGAGGAAAACTTCCTCTAATTTATCCATGGATGTAATACTAGCCTCAGGGAGACCGTTGTACCATCGTCTAGCATCGTCATAGATGGTAGCCGAGAAAATTTTCATAGCTAAATCTTCAGCATCATCACTGATATGATCAAGTTGAAAGAAGGCCTAGAAATTGTTCATATGATCCTCAGCGCTAACTACATCATTACCAGTGAACTTAGGCAGCCATTTCTCATACCTAGGGGGAATTTACCTAGGGTATCCTGGAATATTTGTCATGTCTAACGGTTTGAAAATATTGGATGAGCATTTTTTTTGGTTATTAGCTTGATTCGGATTAAGGGTCTAAGTTTGAGTGTTAGACATTGTGTTTAAGGGAAGATTTCCCCCAAATAATGATTTTACTATAGGAGAGTCTCAGGGAGGTTTTCTTCTATAATACTTGGGAGGATTGGTATACCTCCCTGATCTTAGTGGAGTCGCCAAATAATTTTCTTGAAACTATCAAAGGGATGAGGGGATCAGCCTCAGTGGAGTCGCTAGGTAAGCTTCGTAAGATAAAGGCTTACCGAAAAAAGTGTCGTAGAGGAATATTGACTCAGTGTTCCTAGGAAACGACGCTAAAATTTTATCGCATAATCTGTACTTTCCCAAAGCCCAAGGCAAGTGGATGCAAGATTGGCGTAACAGAAGGTAACCTATCACTTTCACCTTAACATAAAACACCTTTCTATTTATGGATATATCAAGATTACCCAAAGGGAGACATCTGCACTGAACTAAAGGGTTGATAACTAAGGCAGGGATGCGAGAAAATCCCTCTCTCACTGGTCACTCAATTCAGAAGGTTCGTATGGTCTTTGAGGGATGAAGCAAATGGTAAAATAAACTGTACCTACCCAGAACAAGAAAACATGAAAATATAGCAACTTGAAAGTACAAAGATATGATGTTAGTACTGCTTAAGACCATAAACCTTCAAGAAGTAAGCTAGCTGATATGAATTTTCAGCAATGCAACAATTTATAACAACAATTAATATGTTATAACAGCCACAAGAGTTATGCCTTGAAAGTGCTTGAAAATGACAAGAAGGAATAGCTTTGACTTAGAATAATGATAAAAGTTTGTCACAAGCAAGTTTGGCAATGTCTAGCTAGCATAATAAGTCACTTTTGCGGAGAATTTGCTACAGTTAGATGGTTGTAGCAATCTTTTGCAATAAAAGCAAATTTTAATGGTCAAAAGTGCAAGAAAACACCATACAAAGTTAACACTTATCTAGTAGATTGACTAGGAATTGTCACAATTGAATTTTGAATGAGTAAAGTGCAAGTTATGTAGGCAAATGTGTCCAATCAATGTATGTTAGTATGGTTGTAGCAAAGATTTGCAACAACAGCAAGTTAACTAAGGAGTTAGTGTAGTTTAGGGTTAGCAAATGTTAGTAAAAGCTTAGAGGAAGAGGTTTTGAGTGTTTATTTGATCAATCAATTCACTAAAGCAAGTGGACTAGTGCCTTTAGGGTTAATGGAGTATAGAGGTGACAGTTTTCTCTTGGAAGAAATAAAAAAATGATTGTATTTGTCGAAGGAGAAGAGATGAATGGATGAGGTGTTGGCAACCCAAGGCCTCAAGAATCCAAATCCTAGGGACAAATTTGCTAGAGAGTAAGGGGTCTTAGGCCCTAGTGAATCTTCCTCTTTGACTATTAAAAGGTATTAAGAGCAAAAATAACTAGAAAATGGCTTCTAAAGAGCTATAATTAAGGGCTTTAGAAGTTTATCTAAGTCAAATCACCTTGGTAAATGTCTAACAAATGAAGAGCAAAGAAGTAGTAATTTAAGTTCTTTACCCCTAGGGTTTTTCAAGCAAGTAATTTCATAATATTTAACATGAATAAGAAAATATACCATAACATTCACAACAAAATTAATAATTGCATATTTAATTACTTCACCAATAATAATCAAGCAATAAAACCCTAGATTACCAAGTAAATTCACCAAGAAATTATTCAAGCTGCAAATTTTAGCCTCCAAGACAAGTGTGCCTCCCAAGTTAAGCCAATAACGACCAAAATGGCGCAAATTTCAGACCACACTACTTGTTTGATGAGTGATGATGGAAAAATGAGAGTAATTCCCCTCTATTTATACAGTATCAATGACCTTTAATTAATTTTAGGTCATACAAAGGCTGACCTGGCCAAATTGCATTAAAAATCCAGTTTTTACATAAATGAAAGTAATTAACCCCTGAAATCATCTCGAAGGGTGATGTCATGCCCTTCTAGGGTGACGTTGAGAACCTAAGGTGAAACGCTGGGCTCCAGAAGTAGGATGTTTGGCCTCCAAAGTCCCTGGATGATACCCACATGTGCCAATCAGCTCACAATTGACCTCAAGGTGCAAACCTTGACTCTGGATGACGTCTAGGGTCATAAAGGTAATGTCATGGTCTCCCATAGGTCAACATCCAGGTGGAAAGGTAAGATCCCCTTGGGTCTAGGTTTGTCAAGGTGTCTCTGGTGCAACACTCTTCTTCCTTCCTGGTGTAAGTCTTCGATGTCTCTCTACCCTTGGTCAGGGTCACAACATCCATCTGTGGGATTTCATCCCCATGGAAGTCCAAGCTAATCATTCCCCCATATGTACCTGTCCACCAGAAAAAGTCCTGCATAAACAACAAGTACACCCTTCCGGGGTTCATAAGTCACAAGGATCATAGCAATGTCAATCACATCTAATAATCAAACTACCCAAACATGTGCATCAAACCCCCCTTTTACCCAAACAAATGCTCAAAAATGTTATGCAGTTTAACAAATCAAGTTTGGACAAGGTCTCGAGGCGTCCTACTGGGATAATCCTCCTTAATTTTGGGGTGTTTTCCAGGTGAGAGTCAATCTAGGTCATGTAAGTGTGTGTGATGTGGCATGGAGTAAGTGTTTGGGCATGGGGTGCAGTGATAACAAGGAAATTTAGATCTCACCTGTGGGTGCATCTATAGAGGGCGATTTGCACCTTGTCATAGATGTCATTCTTTCCTAGCCCATTCAATGCCTTTTATTCTTAGCTTTATTGATTTTTATATTTTTATTTTATGCTTCAAGTAAAGAGTTGGCGGACACTATCCTGGCTTGGTGACCAGAGGTAACAATGTTACCCACAAGAATTTCACGGAGATGAGAAGGTTGGCTCATGATGAGACCCCCTTTCTCTTGGCCACGCCACCAAGAGCTACTACCCTGGTTTGGTGACCAGATAGATGGTAGTGTCATACCACTACATACCCATGGTCCTAATAGGTCGGCTCGTGATGAGACATCCAATCCTCCAACCAATACCTTGAGTGTTTATTTATCTTACATGTACCCTTTTCTTACTAAGAATCATTTTATTTCTTTCTCGGGAATCCCTAGGTGAAGAATCTCAAAGGTTTCATATTGGATTTTAACTCTTTCCGACTACTTTTACCCTCTGGTCCTTTCAACCCTTCTTCCCATGAGGCAAGGTACAACCCTTCCTAGTGTGAAAAACCCAATGCTCGAACAAAGGTAGGGGAAAATGAGAGCAGTAAGGATGGAAAGTAGTAAGTATGGAGAGAATGGACGATGACCTTTCATAGACCCACCAAGTGGCAACCCATCCTAAAGGGAGATCAACTTACTAGGGCATCATATCACCCTTCCAGATATGAACAAGTTAAAGAGCACAATTTCCAAGCAAATGTTATGAAATGAAGAAGAATTCAGTGCAACATATTCAAGTGCTTCAATAATCAGAGTGACACATACCATGATACCCTAAGTCATTACCTCAAGTAGCAAGACTTACTGCTACTTCAAGACCAGGTTGGTGGGATGGATATTGTTCTTGTTGATAGATGGGATGTACTAAAGAAAAGAGGGGCCCTCCGGGGCCATTCTCAAGTCATTTGTCTCTCGTCCCTCCATGTCTAGAACCTATGGGCCTCGAGACATGGTCTCCTTAGTTATCCCTAGGATAGGGGATAACAAGGCCCAGAGGGATTGATGTTGGGTAAAATATAAAATCCTATGTATAAGCCTTCTAGATGCTTCGCCCAGGGATCACCCAAGAAAGAAATGAAACACTTATCTTTGAGAAAAGGGGGACCCACAATAAAATATGAATAAAATATGATCAAAAATGCTTAAAAGGTTAGTCGAAGAATAGGAGGTCTCATCACGAGTCGGCCTATCATGTCCATGAATATATATTGGTATAACATTGCCATCATCTGGTCACCAAGGCAGGGTAATGGCTCTCAGTTGCATCGCTGAGAGAAAGGGGGTCACATCACGAGCCATCTTTCTCATTTCCACTAGTTGTTTGTGGGTGGCACTACCATTATCTGGAAACCACACTAGGACAGTGGCCTTCAACCTTTCCTTGAAGTTATGAAAGAATCAAAGAATGGAAAAATAATTGGCTTGGAAAAAGTGCATTGCGAATGAAGGTACCACACACCCTCTACAAAGGCACCCATGAATGAGACACAACGACCTCTTGTATGTCATGAACCCTATGCAAATTGAGTCTTCACCCTAACCACTTCACCCACTTTACATGGCTTAGAGAGGGATCTCTTGGAAATTCTCTTTGACCTAGGGAAGTATATACCCAATAGGACACCTCGTCAACCCTCCCATATTCAAGCTTGACAAGTCGCATAATGTCTTTGAGCACTTAATTGTTTGATATAGTGATCTTTGATGCACGTGCTTAGGTGTCTCATTTATTGGTTGAATTCACTTATCGTGATGTTATGACTTGAGATCCTTGGAGGGAGTGCTTATTTGTCTTTACAGGACCTAATTAGTGGACAATTTTGGAAGAAAAAGCCTAGCTTGGGATTCCATGGGGCTTGAAGCACACAGGTGGATGCCAAGGGCCCACATGCTGAATGAGAAATATCAAAATTGGAAGGCCTAAAAGATGACTTGGAAGACATAGCCTACCCCCCACATTCCAAACATTTTTCCTAGGAGAGACAAAACGTCACTTCTAGAGGCATGATGTCACCTAGGGGGTTAGGGTTAGGGTTTGGTGGTGTGGTTGATGCATTGGCACTTGGACGTTTTGAGGAGAATTGGGATTTGACCATGAAGGAAGTAACTTTGATACTTGACATGTGGCTTTGGCAAGCCTAGCCACCCTCCTCATACACCAACGACTTACTCTTGGTGCCAAAATGTGCCCTAAAGGGGTGACGTCCTTCTAAATAAGGGTTTTCTTATGTGCAAAAGTAAATTTTAAATGAATTGTTTAATATTACTTTGTTGAGGGGGTAAGATTAGGGTTGTTGACCCCTAGTCTTGTGGTTTACCCCTTATTATGTGGACAAATTATCTTAGTGACATTTGGTATAAATAAGAGATCATAAGATCTCATTTTAACATAACTCTCCCTCTTGTGAGAAGTACTTGGTCTGAAATTTTCGCTACACTTGGAGTATTTTGCCTCTTGTGCTATGGAATAATGATGTTTTGTTATGGTTTGATGATGATGATGGTGCATTGTCTCTAGGAGGTCATTCTCTTGTTTTTTTGGAGATTTGCTCTGGCATGTTAATGCTTTTTCTTGAATGGTATGGTTTCTTTACTTTGTTATTATCATTTATAATCCAAAATAAGTTTTTTTTTTCCAAGGCTAGATAGGGAGTATAAGGATATACACCACTATCCTAGTTTCCACCATAATTGTTAAGCTTTTAAAGTTATTTTGCAAGAGTTTAGTTGAGGAAGTAAGAGGATTTACACCCCTCATCTTCAAACCCTAGCTAGGTTGCTTACCTTGGGAAGTAAGAGGGTTTACACCCGCAAGGATTTAGTAACCCTAGCTCTTTATTTTTTACCCCATTAACCCATAACTAAAGGCACTAGTCTTGCATTGGAGAAACAAATTATTGCATTGGGAAATGTGATTTCTTGTCATTTTTAATTCTTGCAACTTGGATTATGTTGCTTGTGCCTTGGGCACATCACAGTCACTAGGGCGTCCCCATCAAAGGGATACTTATTGATGCTTTTATAAAATTTCATCTTCAGCCATTAGGGATGCATAAACCCTAAATCATTTGCTTGAATAACTCTATAATCAACCATTGGAATTTGCCTAGAATTTACACACTTACTCTTCTTGGTCTAGTGCATTTATTAGCAAATTTTGGAGGGTTTTCAGTGGCTGATTTTATTTCTGTAATGCATTGAATTTTACAGCCATAAGGCTGAGACAATTTTTTGCAGACAAGTGTTTACAACAGCCTTATATTTTCATGCTATAATATTGGTCTTTCATCTTGAGTTTAGCTAGTCATTAACTATTATTTCTCTTATATCTTCTACTTGATCTCTAGAATTTATTTTGCAGCTTGTAATGTCATTTTATTTATGATATACATTGTTACTGACAGCTTATTTTAGGGACAACAAGATTAAATTCTTGTCCAAGTGATTATACTACAATACATGCTTGTTTTTCTTGTGTCTCGAGCATCTATTTCACCTTTTGCAGGTTACTCAACATACTTGGCAACCTTTGGCCATTCCCAATACTTCATTCCAATCCTTTTACATCATTTAGATTTGAACTATAGGGACTTCATATCCATCTTCCTCCATCTTCATCTCATTCCCCCTAGGGTAATCTGGATTCCCCCCTTGAGGTGACTACCTCACCTCAAAAGTGACAAGGACAACTGCCTAAGGTGACAGTGGGTAGGTGACCTCTTAGTTGTCGCCATTTAGTGTTTGGGTCAAGATTTTCCCAACCTAAAACTAGTGTGATAACATAACCAAAATAAATTCCATCCACCTTGTTCTTTCCCTTGCAGCTTCACATAAATGGGAGGTCCATTAGACGGATGTTAAATCTACCTTCTTGCATAGGGATTTGCAAGAAGAAATCTGCATGGAACAACCTCCTGGATGTGTCCATAATGACTCTAGCCTTGTTTGTCACCTTAAGAAATCTCTTTATGGTCTTAAGCAAGCTCGTCGAGCTTGGTATGCCAAAATGGACAACTTTATTCTTGATATCGGTTTTTCTAGATGTCATTCTGACCCTAATGTCTATACCAAGAAAGTAGGAAGCCATCTTATAGTCCTTATTCTTTATGTCAATGACCTTATCTTCACTGGTAACAACCCAAAACTTTTAAACCATGTGAAAACCAACCTTAAGAAGAAATTTAAAATGACAAACTTAGGCTTTTTGCACTATTTCCTTAGCCTCCAGGTTTTGCAAACCGAGGAAGGAATTTTTCTTTCCCAGTCTAAGTATGATTGTGACCTTATTCGATGCTTTCACATGGAATATTGTAAAATAGGCCCTTCTCCCTTCCAATTTGGAGTCAAATTTTTTGCCACTTGTACTTCTCCTGAAATTGATGCCACTTTGTACTATCAGTTAGTTGGTAGCCTCTTATACTTGACTCATACATGTATTGATCTTTCTTTTGTTGTTAGTCTTGTTTCCTGGTATATGCAAACACCCCGTGAAATCCATTGGAAAGTTAGTATGTCCGAGGTATAGTTCAATTCAAGATACATTACAGCTCATTAGGGACTCCTTTATTGGTTGGTTTCACTAATTCAGATTGGATTAGTGACCCTGATGATTGGAAGTCTATTGCAGGTTATGTTTTCAACCTTGGTTCATGACCTATCACTTAGGCCTCTAAGAAACAACAAGTTATTGCTCTTTCCTCAACAGAAGTAGAGTACCGAGCAGCGGTTAATGCAAGTGAGGAAGCCTTGCAGCTTCGACGGATCCTTTCATAGTTTGGATTCCAACAACAATATATGACCAACCTTTGGTGCGACAATCAAAGTGACATTAAGCTCTACAAAGATCTAGTTCGGCATCAGCGCAACAAACACATCGAACTACACATGCACTTCTTCAGAAAGCTCATTCATGATCGATTTATTGACGTTCTCTTCTTCCCTATAGAAGATCAAGTTGTAGATGTTTTCACAAAGTCTCTTACATAAGCGAAGTTTTCCAAACTTTGATCTATGTTAGGGGTTTAGGAAGTTGTCATTAAGGGGGGATAGGCTCTAATTCCTCCTTTCTTCTCCTATTGTGTCATATTTTCAAATCCTTTAATCATATCGCAAGTTGTTCTTAAGGAGGGATGTTAAGATATTTAGACACTCATGAGTTAGTTAAGATCAACTTGGTCTAATTTGTCATTAGGTAAAAGTGTGCTTCTTTAGTATTCATTACTATGCATTTGTAGTTAGGTAATTCGATGGTCACGATATGTTCCCGACATAGAGTGATCTGACGGATCACATTCTCCTTGATCTTAATGACTACATTGATCTGTGGCTTAGCACTTGACTGGTCCATGATCTCTATTTAAATAGCATGGAGGTTCATTTTTCGATGATCATTTGTGAGAAACTCTCTTATAAATCTCTCTATAAAATTTTCTTCTGCATTAATAAATTGCTCCAAGTGGCCATGATGGTTGGGGCCATGGATGTTTCCCCATAGGGGTTTTACCATGTCAAAACATTGGTGTGATGATCTTTGATCTGGTTGTGTGAGTGGTTATTGAAGGTGTTCACCCTATGTTGGAATACCTGTGTTGTCAAACATATAGTTCGTTGTATGCCAAAGTAGTAGGGGATTTATGCATCATGGGGTATGGGCATCCTTGGTAGGGTTGTGTCTTGATATGTATGGGTATTGTGACGTTAGCATAGCAGTACAACTCACAATAATGTGTTATATCGATGTTATAGCTTGACTTGTGTGAGAAAATACACCCTAAAGGCATATGATATATATACAACACTCTCCCTTACGACACCAAGCCTACCACACACTATACATATCCTTCATCGATTTTGTGTAACCCATGTTAACATAAAAATGCTCATCTTACTAGGTTATTTGTCTCAAACTTCAATAATGTATTTCCCAACTTATACGTCATTTTTTAATCCAAGAGTGTATTTCCCATTCTATATGCTAGGAGGTGCATATTGTTTACCACCCAATTAACCATGTGATACCATTTAAACAATTTTACTCACATACGGAAGCACTAAAACATAATAACCCTAAGTCAAACTGTGACCATGATGAAGAGTATACCCGCATAAACCCACTACATAGACACTCGAAGGCATATACACATTTTCATTATGCCGATAGGTGTCCCCTCTATTGGAATCATTGGATTAATCAACCTTTTAATTACAAACTATAACATTATGGCCAAATATTAAAGATGTTGGCATATTCTTCGTCATCCTCTCCAAATCAATGAATGAGATTTAATGTTCATAACTTCCTTGCATTTATGAATGCATCTGTTAACGTGTTTACTTTTTCACATTTACTTAATCATACTAAGAAATTATTGATTGGCCACTTGATTTCCACGTTTATGTGATTAGCAAGGATTAATATGTATACAATGATTTATTTCCACGTTTGGGTGATTAGTGGGCACTACCTCACTCCTCATGCCTCATTTCCACAGACAACAGGTCTCATACCGGGGAAAGCATTTCATTTTGGCCACGGTTTTATGAGTGTGAAGCATGTCATGGTTAGTGTTTCAATTAGTGAAGCGAAGATGAGTATACGAGGGATTTGTATACTCCTACTTGATTTAGGAAACTATTTATCAAGAAACTCCTAGTTGATTCCAGCAATCTTACCACTCCAGTGTTGAGAGGGATCAAGTCTAGACAACTGTGTAAACAGATCTGCAAAAGATGCAGCTATAGGAATGGATGTTGATCAAGACCACTTGGCTCCATCCAGCGCAAAAACATAATCCCAAGCATGTAGATACGTAGCTAGGGCAAGAACCCTAGAGGCTAGGTTTTGACATTGTGAAGGCACATGTGCATATATTTTTAAAAAGGTGGATAGACAAATCGATGATCTTTCTTTAGTTACCCGATTCATTGGAACCTATATTGTAGACAACTTAATCAAATTTTGAGAAGCTTTTAAAATAGTTTAATGGCTATTTTAACGTTTTCTCGGGGGACTTTCAAGGGTCGATTGAAGGCTACTTGTGCTACTTCAAAAGGCCCGCTCTTTTTATATGTACCTGCAAAATCCCCAATTAAATTTACCAAGGCACGACTACAATAGATCATTTCATTCTAGCCTCTACGGTCAGCATCATCAACAACAACCTGACTGCAACTTCAATCGACAAAAATTCACTAAATCTAATGGAAGTGAGACTTCATCTCARCTAAGACCTCCACAAACCCCYCGTCGATCTTCTTCCTCCTATGATAAGGTTGTAGATTACACGACTTTGAAACATCAAAATGAAATGAAGGAGACACTTTCAATACATGCAATGAAGATAATTGTTTTGATCCCCCATCTGAATAATCAATCTCAAAGTATAATTTTTCATCTTGCATATCTTCACCCATTGACACACCGACTACTATATCTTGCARTTCAACGCACACTAAAAAAAAWTAGTAATATTTTGTGATGGAATTGAATCCTTCTTGTTTTTATTTTCATCTTCATTCTTTCTTTCAATTTAAAAAATAGAGATTATGATTAAAATCTGATAACTTCATAAATGATCTTCCACARCATTCRGTRGAAAGAAMTCTAAAAAAATTTACTCATTGATTATTTACTTCACATATATYAACGTAAAGTATGAATTCATTTTTTGGTCCTTCTTAAGTTTTGTTATCATACAAATTGTAGGTTGGGCAAAGTTTGACACAAACCACAAGAGTGAGACAAATATGGGATTATCTACCCATTGTCACCTTAGATAGACACTCCCCTCGCTTTAGTGAAGATAAATCACCACAAGGGGGGAATCCCAGTGACCCTAGGGGGATTGAGATGGAGAGTGAGAAGATGATGGTGAAAACCCCTATAGGTCATATTTGGAGAAGGATAAATGTTTGGTGATGAAGTCTTGTTGGTGAAGAATGGTTTCCAAACATTGAGTACCTACACCACAGTGTTAGCCATGCTCGGAACAAGACAATTGATCGTGATACAAGCCTTAAAACCAAGGGGAACAAGCAAGAAATCTTGATTTCCTAAAATTGCAGTAGAACAGATATATATATATCAACAATGTAAGATGTAAATAGATGCAAAATTAACAATGCAAAACACCAAATAATTATTGGGTAGTCAAGTATTAAACATGCAGGTAATATCCCAATACTTAGACACAAGTTTTGATGGTGAAAGAGGGATGCAAAATGATGTTATCGGAAATATATTAGGACATCCTTGTGGCTGTAGAAAATTTTTTCTACAAAAACAAGATCTAGCCACGAAAATGAAGTAAACCATCAAAACAATAGTTAATGATTAGTAGAACAATAATCTAGGTTCACAAGTAAACTTTTGTGGTAGATTAGTAAGCAATGAGTGAGAGAGGGAGTTTTTTGCAGCCTTAATGGTTGTAGCATTAATTTGTAACAACAAAGAGAACTAATTGGATAAGCTAGACGCCATAGTGGCTCAAGCAAGCTTATAGCATGTAAAATTGATTCCAACTTGAACAAATGCAATATCTCCAAAATTCATGTATACTAATGCAATGATTTTATTTCTCCAATGCAAATTTGACTAGTTCATTTATCAATCGGGATATGGAGTCTCTTGTTGCAAGGGCTAGTTGTGTTACCTCCCTAAGGGTGTAAGACTTTTTACTCCCTAGGGCAAACAAAACTAGCAAGGTAAATCTAGTACAGTGTAAGCCATTTTACTCCACCTAACAACCTTGTTTAGTAGCTTATCCAAATACAAATGTGCTAGACTTAGTGGAGGGTGTATGCCTTTATACTCCTCCAAAGTTTTAGACAAGAATAACCGTGAAACAATAAAAAACACTAACAATATGCAGAAATTTCATTACCAATTCCACAAGATAGCAAGATAAACCCTATTTACCAAGTATATTCCACCACAAAACAAAGATAAGCATCCAAGAGAGATAGTGCACCACTTATTACAGAAGAGACAAGCAACTAGCATCCAAAGAGAGCACAAGAGAGAGATATGCGATTTTCCCACAAAGGGTGAAAATTTAAGCCAAGAACTATGCAATTCTCAAGTGTTATGTTCTTTCAAAATGAAAATGTCATGACATTTATTTATACAATGTCTAAGAAAACCAATCTGTCCAGATACTTTAGCATAAACCACAAATTATGGAGGTCGACCTATTAATTTTCCCCTTTACAAAATATAATTTGAATTTATAAAATAAGTAATCCCTAAAAGATGATGCCATCCCTCCTAGGGGTGACATTTTAGCATAATGAGCAATTCATTGAGCAAGTTGTTGGGCCTCCAAAGGCCTAATCTCCATGGTGCAAGGGTCTTCCTCCATCAAAAATGTTAAATTATCATCAAGTCACCAACACCATCAAACCATAGCCCCCAAGTGAGACACCATGCCCTAGAAAGTGACATTTTGAGCCTCCAAGGTTAATTGTTTGGCAAAGGGGGGCTAGCTTTCCTTCTCCGTGATGTCATCTCCTGCCTCCAAAGGAAACGTTCATCATCTAGCTTGCCCCAAGGCGTGGGGTATGGCATCCACTCTATGGGATTCATGCACCAAAGAAGGACCAAGCAAAGCTTGTTCCTTCACAAATGTTCACCAAGAAAGGTCCTGCAAAGACAAGTAAATGCGCCCTCCAAGGTTCTTAAATCAAATGTATCATTCCAAGTAAAATCACATTTAATACAAGAGTCATCTAAATATGTGCATCGAATCTACCTTTTCAAATTAAACATATGCTCAAAGACCCTATGCAATTTGCCAAATTTAGATATGGGAGGAGTGTCATAAAGCCCTATTGGGTGAACCAATTCCTCAAGTAGGGGAGGTTCCTAAGCACAATCCTTTCTAATTCATGTAGTGAGTATGAGGTGGTGGGGTTAGAATTCTAGTTATAGGGTTTCATGACATATAGGGGTTTGTATTGTCTCATTTATGGGTGCCTTTGTAGAGGGTGTGTTGTCCTTCGTCCGCAATGCATGATTTTTCCAAGCCCCTTTGCCATTAATTTATTAGAGTATGCCCAAGTTGAAGCTAAATTGGGATTCCTACCTAAGCATGAAAAACATTGCCCACTTTAACTCTACCTTGGTCATACTTGACCATGCTTCCCCAAGTTGAAGATGATATGTGGGACTTCTACCTAAGCATGAAAAACATTGCCCACACACGCTCTACCTTGGTTGACATGTCCAATTAGTTATTTATTTTACATGTCCCTCAATTTTGCGAGAAACATTTCATTGTTCTTGGGATCCCTGGGGAAGCATATGAAAGGTTTATGATTGGCTCTTATCTTTTGCCAGCTACAAGCCTCTAGGCCTTCATCCCCTTCTTCCCATGAAATGAGGTACATTCCCTTCTTGGGTCAATAAGTTCGATGACCTAAAAGAAGGGGAGACGAAAGAGAAGAAGTAATGGAAAGTGGTAAGTATGAGTGGGAACGATACAACAACCCTTCAAGGAAAACCCTTGGTTACAACCCTTTCCCCAAGGGTGGCCACTTACTAGGAAATCATGACACTCACCAAGGTGAAATAAGGAAAAAAGTATAATTTCCAAGCAAAATGCTCCATAATCAAGAGAAGTTTTAATGCAGCATATTCAGATGTCGTAAGTATTAAAGTGAAATTTACCATGATACATGACTGGTTGCCTCTTGAAGCAAGATCCACCATCTTCCGGAAGCAAGTTGGTGTGGTGAATGTCATCATGACAAATGGAGAAGTAGGCTGGTGAGGTGTGGCTTCATCTGTGTAAGTGAACACTATCGGTCAATCCATCCATCAATACTCCATGTCTACAACCTAAGGGCCTCGAGATATCATCTCCTTAGTTATCCCCAAGAATAGAAATAACAAGTTTGACATAAGTTTTTTAATATATAAGTAAGAGGCATCTATATTAATATATTCAGAGTTTACAACAGAGTTGGAACTAGTTCATTGTCTAGAGAGACCATGACAGTTTCCTTGTATCAAAAAACCAAAAAACAAGCCTACCCTAAAGGGGAAATCGGGCTAGATAGAACCATATATCTCTGAACATTAGATTTAAATAGGGAAATCGGGCTAGATAGAACCATATATATCTGAACATTAGATTTAAATAGGTTTCAATGAGTCTGCAATAACTTTAGATTGTTCTAAATCTAAAGAAGACTAGATATAGCAGAAAAAAATGACATGGAAAAGCATGTTTCTATTGAAGAACCTGGGGTTCGAGACCCATTGCATGTTCAACAACAAAGGAAGATTCCCCCTTGGCCCTGCCTCAATTGGGAGGATGGAAGACACCCCCATTCCTGCACACGAGCCGTGTCACCACCTCCAACAGATAGGCATTTTGGGCATTTTGAGTCTCCATCATTTCCATGCGGCTCTTGAGTTGGAAAAAATCTGTCTTTCAGTAGCATGCCCAGAGCTACCATCATATTCATGTGCCAATATAGCTCCAAAGTCGGATAGTATTTTGAATTCTTGGTTCTGATACAGCCCAACTTAGAAATCAACCCTCTGACTTGCTACTCCACTTCTTCGTTCTCCTTAAACTCTCTTACCAAGAGAACTTTAGCCTCTAATGCAGGAATTGCAACCTTGTCTTTCATTGGCACGACATGCTCGTAGTGCTCCGCAACATTCATTGCCACCTTCGCTACCGTAGACGACCCAACACCAGAGGTGCGAGGTCGATGTCCACGGGGCGCTACAACTGAGAAAATGAAAGCCACCAGGAAGTCTAATAGACATCCTGAGAAGTCACGACCGTTCCAATCGGTGTACCCTACTTCTGTTCCCGCGACTTGCCATAACTAAAGGCATCATGGAAGATTTCGACCAAATCCGGGGGCCTGTGCAAGGACTTGTCCTCGGCGTCTAATCACTCGCTACCATGATCAATTTGGCTATCATTTCCCTACATGAGGACAAGTGCATCATCATCCCCATCGTGTGAGTTGCATTATCTGTAGATCCGAGCCTCCCAACATTCCTTGCCATCGAAACTATTAGTCCTATAAAAATCTCGAAGGGACAGTTTCCTATTGCACCGTATATTGACGATTGACAGGTGAGTGTACGCGTGTGACGACATGCAGAGATTATGAGGCTCCCGAGGATCTTGCGCTGAGCGACGACATGCAGAGATTATGAGGCTCCCGAGGATCTTGCGCTGAGCATCCAGGATCATGGGACATCCACATTTTCATTATGACAAGCAACCACCTCATCCGGGGAGGGGAGATCAGTTTGAGCTAAGGCAAGGCAGGTCTACTTGAGAGTTGAAGAAGGAAACTCTTCCTAGGAAGAATCCACAACCACCAAGGGGTCTCCATAGTTGCATTGGCCAAGAGGTCCACCACTTTGTTGGTGACGCATTTGACATTGGAGGGGACAAGGCCAGAGATGTTTGCATTGGCCAAGAGGTCCACCACTTTGTTGGTGACGCATTTGACATGGGAAGGTACAAGGCCAGAGATGTTGGCATTGGCCAACAAGTCCACCACTTTGTTGGTGACGCATTTGACATGGGAAGGGAAAAGGCCAGAGATGTCAGGAAGGGTAGAGGCCAGAATTTCAATCAGATATTTTAAACGCCAGTGAGTGGAGAGTTTAGAGGGAGGAGAGCCCCATTGAAGCTTGATGAGAATATGAATGATTAGCCTGGAGTCACCTTCCACCAAAATTAGCAAGAAATGAAGCCTATTGGAAATTTTAATGCCTCGAATGAGGGCCCACAATTCTGTAACATTATTAGAATTGACCCCGAGGTGGCCATAATAAATTCGAAGAATAGTGCCAGAATTGTCTTTGAAGATTCCTCCATAATTGGTGGGTCTGGGATTGTCTTTGGAGTCTCCATCAAAGTTAAGTTTGACAACCCAGGAGGGGCGGAAGACTAGGACGAGGGTATGGAAAGTAGGGGAGGGTGAACCACAAAGGGAATGGAGGGCGAGGGGGGAGAGGGCAGCCAAGCAGAGAGAAGGGCCTTCTCTTAGGGCAAACATTGGAGATCTTCAGGAGCCCAATTTTCTTTGGATATAGTCTCTTCCATATTATGCTTGATCTTGTTCCAGATGATATTTTGAGATTGGGAAGTATCCTTGAATATTTTTCTATTGTGCTCCTTCCAGATCTCCCAAACTAGGAAGTGGGGGAAAAGCTACCAGATCTCCCAAACTAGGAAGCCGGGGAAAAGCTACCAGATCTAGTTAAGAACCAGACTTTTGAAGCAAGAGTCTCACCAGGATGTGATGGTAACTCTAATGGAGTTCATGTCTCGATCAAATTGATAGAAAGCAATGGATCCTTGGTCCTAGAGGGTGTTACTGAAAGAACAAGAGTTGAGGATATGAGCCATGGATTATGCACTGTGTTGACATAACAGACAAATTCCAGGCCCCTAGAATCCCCTTTTACAAAGATGATCCCATGTAAGAATTTTTTTGTGTGAAACCTACCATAGGAAGGTGGCCACTTTTGGCCAAAGGTTTTCCTTCCAAATATTCTTCCATGTGTCTTTTGCAGGGAGGTTCGAGTGATGAGCTACTAAGTGGTAAGCCTCCTTTAAGGAGAAGTTTCTTGTTGGACAGTAGCCCCATCTGAGTCTGTTTGGCTAGGGGAAACCTTGATTTTCTTGAGATACAAGAGTTGTGTCAAGGACATGAGAAGGGAACAATTCTCAAGGGGTAGGTGATATGGATCAATATACCAGGTATTCCAGTCTGATTTTTCAAAAGCAGGTGACCAATAATATTTAACAAGAGGGCCTTGAGTATACTGGAGAGAATGCTTCAATGGAAGGAGTTATTGATCATATTTAATGGTTGAAATTTGCTTCCAAGAGTCTTCCAAGAAGAGAGTTGAATGTCCATTGCATATTTCCAAAAGTTGTGTTGTTGGTTGAGTCATCGTTTTTTCCAAGATGAGTTCCAAATAAGGGAGTCGAGGATAAGATTCATCAATCAGATAAGTTCAGTAGAATTGAATCGGTCTGCATATTTATGTTTCCATATCCTACTCCATAGTTCCCCTTTTTGTTGGAGCCATCTCCACCATAATTTGGCACCCAACGTTTTGGTAAGGATTTTAGGATCCCAATGTCCAAGTCTTCATTTTAGCTTATGCAGGCATAAGGTGTTCCAGGCCACCAGGGCCCATATTTTTTAGGCTTGGGATCTCTGCCATGATAAATTTCTCTGAATACCTCTAACTACTCTAAGAATTATTTTGGGTATAGCTGAGGATGAGAAAAGATAGAGGGGAATAACTTGAAGAATTGATTTGAGAAGGACCAGTCAACTTGC
Organism: Picea engelmannii; assembly: GCA_009831015.1. Taxonomy (NCBI): domain Eukaryota; kingdom Viridiplantae; phylum Streptophyta; class Pinopsida; order Pinales; family Pinaceae; genus Picea; species Picea engelmannii. Next base: position 279,992 of record ML793415.1, read on the forward strand.
AATGTTGAGAGGGAGAAAGGTCCAACTGGATCACTTTTTACTTAGTTTGTGTTATCGCATGGTTTGAGGTTTGGGCAAAGCCCAACCCAAGCAACAAATGTGTGACACAACTAGGGACACCTATCACTATCACCTCTATCTATATTCCCCTCATTTTAGTGATGGACAAATCCAACACAAGGGAGGATTCCCAGTTGACCCTAGGGGGGTTGCAAGGGAGAATCCAAGGATAAGAATGAATCACCCCTATAGGTCACAATGAAAGGTTCTAAGGGCTTGATGGAGGATGAGTATTAATCAAGGATAAACTACCAATAAACAATACTTGCAAAAAAAATGTTAGACAAGCCATACCAAGACAATATATGATGAAATGAGCCCTAGAACAAGAGGGAAGCCACAAATTATGCTTGTTGTCCCAAAATTGCAGAAGTAAACAATTATATACCAGCAATGACCAAGTTATAACAGTTGCAAATTAAACCATCAAAAGAAGGTATATGATATTGGATAACAATGCTTGCAATTAGTAGACAATCTTCCAATGTTTAAAACAAGACTTTGAAAGTGAAAGAGCATTGTTAATTAGAGTTATCAACAAGTTTTTATGGCAGTCCAATGGCTGTAGCAAAGTTTTTCTACAACAACAAGTTATATCCACTTAAATTAGCAAGTAAACCACCCAATTAATAACTCATTGTCAATAGAATAGTTATCACAACTTACAAGTAATTTTCAGCGATAGAAAAGTCAAAAAAGAGTATGAGAGAGTAAGTTTGTTATGGCCCTAATGGTTGTAGCTTAATGTTTGTTACAGCAACACAATCACTTAGCCAATCAAAACGCCCTTAGAGCACAAGAGGGCTTAAATCATGTAAAATATAAATCCAAACTTGAACTATTTAATCTCTCAAATTTCATGTTTACAAATGCAAAAATACACAATATCCAATGCAATTAGTGCCTTAGCTATTGGGTTAACGAAGTCTCTTGCTTAGACAACAACCTAGGCAACAAGGAGAATAAAATGTTTCTTTGACAAGTAAACCCTTATAAAGCCAAAGAAGACACAAAACCTCCAAATCATCTAGCTTAGAAATCTAATCTTAACTAGGGTTTGATAATCTTCTAGGGGTGTAATCCCTCTTGCTCCCTAGAGAAGATAAACCCTAGAAAGGTCTTGCTACAACGGTGTAAACCCTCTTACTCCTTGTAGAAATCCTTGAGGAATTTCAATGACAATAAAAGAAAATTCCTTGATGGAGGGTGTATGCCCTTATACTCCTCCAAGGGTTTGATAGTATAACCTTGACTTCAACAAGAAAAACACACAATTGCATAAAGTACTTACCTAATCCAAGAGATAACATGCAAAAACTCTTTCTTATCCAAGAAATTCCAACTATTTGGAAAGAATAAGCATCCAAGAGAAGTCGCTAGCCCTTATTCCACCAATAGACAAGTGTAACATCCATAATGACAAGAAATAAGAGAGAGTGAATTGCCAAAGAGGGCCAAAATTTCAGTACAAGAGTAATTTTCCAAGTAATGAGTTGTGTTAAAATGAAAATGACTTGCCTTATATTTATATGAGGAAAACCCAAGTCATGTTTGTCCACTTTACAATTAAATCCATAATTGTAGGCCTAAAACCTAAGATACAATGTTTAATTAGCAAATTGATTTGTTATTTTGCCTACATAGGCTACAAAATGACCAAAAATAACAAAATGATGGGACATAAGCCCCTAAGACTCCTCTCCAAGGTGGCACGTGTGAAGATAAACCTTCCAAGGCCAAGACGCCATGCTAGGAAGGTGCCACATCATCCTCATATCAAGCAAGAAGGTGGGGCTTCAAGCCCACAACACCACCAAGTGCACTAAAAGGGCCAAATGCCCTCCCACATGTGTGATGTCAAGCTCTCCAAAAGGGATGTTAGGGCATAAGAAGGTGATGTCACCTTTTCTTCATGGTTCCAAGTCCTCATCATGTGTTAGGGACATCTCTCAAGGTGCAACGTTCATCCTCTCAAGCCTCCAATGAGTGGGGTACATCATCCATCCTATGGGATTTCAAGCCCCTATAAAGATCCAAGTGACTTAGTCCCTTCATGAATGTCTTCCACTGGGAAAGGTCCTGCAAAGACAAGCAAATACACCCTCCAAGGGTCCACAGGTCACATATACCGTGTCAATTAAGCCATGTTTAATAAAATAACCACCCAAACATGTGCATTAAATCCCCCCTTTTCAAACTAAACAAATGCTCAAAGACCTCATAAACTTTGCCAAATTTAGGTATGGGAGGGTTGTCATGGTGGCCTATTGGGTAGGCCAATCCCAAATTCAAGGAGTGTTTCCTAAGAAGGCCCTCTCTAGGCCATGTAGTGAATATGAGGTGGATGGGGTTAGGACTATTGGGCATGGGGTTCCTGACATATCAAGGGTTCATATTGTCTCATTTATGAGTGCCTTTGTGGAGGGTGTGTTGCATCCCTTCGTTCACAATGCAACATTTTTCCAAACCCTTTATTTGCCTTTCATTTTTTGTGATCGAAAAATTGAGTGTTATGTGCAAGGAAAGGGAAAAAGCACCACAATGCCACTTGAAGTTAGAACACATTGAGTACCATATCCACTAGAAATTAAAGGATGTCGCAATGCATTCCCCTGTCAAGTAGGAGATTTTTATTCATTTTATTTTTTAATGGTACTTCATTTTTATGGACAAGTGTTTCATTGCTCTAGAAGGATAGATTATGGATTTTTTACTTTTACAGTGCTAGCTACAACACCTCTGGGCCTTTATCCCCTTCTTCTCATGAAATGAGGTACAAGCCCTTATTGGGGTCAATGAACCCAAAAACTCAAAAGATGAGGAAACCTAGGGGAAGGGGTGTGAAAAGTGGTAAGTATGTGCGAGAATGGTACGATGACCCTTCAAGGAGACCCCCCAATAGCAATCTCTTTCTCGAGGGTGACCCACTTACTAGGAACTCATGTCAACCACCAAGGTGAAATAAGGAAAAAGGTATAATTTCCCAAGAAATTTTCCATAATCAAGAAAGGACTCTTTGTAACATGCTCAAATGATTCAAATTATTAAAGTGACACTTACCATGAGACCAAACTTGTTACCTCATGAATAAATACTTGTTGTCCTTTCTAGGCCAAGCTGGTGTGGCAGACGTTGTTATGCTACTGAAAATGAATGGTGATGTGTGGTGGAGATGAGGGGCTCTGTTTGTTCATTATGGTCTTAGTTGGTCATCTAGCTCTCATCACTCCATGTCTTCGACCTGCGGGCATCAAGACATCATCTCCTTAGCTACCTGTAGGTTGGGGGGTAACATTTGGCTCCTACATGATGGCTCCTACATGGGGACATGTGCTCGTCGGAGAGTACATGAGAACCTCAACATATCCTAGTAAGACCTTTTCCTACACCTACTCAAGCAAGATAATATAGCATCGAGGGGTGGCTTACTAACCCTTTATTCATATAAGAAAAACTTCAAAAGCTGACAACTATAAGATTTATTAAAAGATTTTTTTTTTAATTTTTCAAAAACATCTAACTATCATGCAATGATTCAAGCAAATGCAAGCAAAGAAAAATGCAAAGCATATAAAATAAATGCACCTAACCTATGAACACACAAATGCAATGCATAAAATCAAATGACCTACCTACTTCCTAGGGCCCGAAAGGCCATAGATGTTAAGTACCTAGTGATGTCAGGTGAAATCGTACAACCAATTCAACCACCTGCTCAACATCTCACCAAAGTGCTTCCCTCTGTGCTTAATTATAAAAATATCAAGAACAAGCTAAGCACATAATAATCATGAATATGAATAAGCATATAATCAATCATAGAAAGCAACTCATGGAGGTGCATGGGAGGGAGAAAATTCTACTAGAAATAATAACCATACGCCCTATCCACCCATCTTTGAATAGGGGTACCACATATATATGATGGATCATATTCTTCCTTACTCACATGATCGTTGCTTCCTGAAGACTGAGAGGATATCAGAGATCCAACGAAGACCTTATGATTTTCCAGAGAAACAGGAACAAGACAAGGGAGAGACATAACCTTCATTTTCTAAAAATATTTTCATGAAGAGGTTTTGAAACGTTTCCCAAGTGGTAATTGTTTCAAGAGGGATATTTTTGTACCATTCTTTGGCCTTCCCTATGACAGATGAAGAGAAGAGTTTCATGCACACATCCTCATATTGGTTTTAGGAGGCACAAGAATTGAAGACTTCTGAAAAGGTATCCAAGTGATGTCAAGATGATACGGTATCTCCATCTGAAAAGGTGGGAAGCCATTCTCTAAAACGACTTGAAATTTTATGAGGTCATACATGAACTTTTATTACACCTAAATGTTTGTAAAACCTTTCCACGTCCTCATGTACATCAAAATTCAAACACAAAGATGGGTGATAATCTTCATCGAATAATAGTTTTGATTCCTCAAGAGGATGATCCCCAAGGTATGGCTGGGAATCAAGATGAGTGTACTGCAATAAGTTATCCTCTGGTGGATGAAAAAGATCTGTGATCATATCATCACTAAGCTGCCAAATATCTCGATCATCCATGTATGAAAAGCAATCTTCCAAAGGAAATATCTCTACATTATTGAACCAGAAGCTTCCCTCAATGTCGTAGATGGGATCTCCATCAAAACCGAAACAACCAATATCCCATCCATGCTTCTAGATACATATGAAATCTTCAATACGATTGTCAATTGTATCTGAGGGTTGCTCCATGAATTTACCTGCATCAATGGAACGGATTATTTCTTCGCAAGGCTTGACAACTTCATCTTCCTCAAGAGGCAAAATAGACATCGATGTCTCATATAGGCCTTTAGCATGAGAAACTTCATCGGGATCTTCTTAGAAAAATTCGTCATAGATCCATTCTTCAATCATTTCTTCATCCGCAAGGGCTTGCCTTTAGTAAAAGGTGCTTCACTAAATTGTCCTTAAGTAGTTTCCTGAGGTAAGTCCTTCATAAGACCCATCATACGTTCAACAACCTCATCAAAAACTTTTTTCTTTTCCATTTGCAAAAGTTCCCTTGCGATACGATAAGTTCTAGGCAATGCATCTTTCTAAGTGTCGTGCAAATCCCATGATCCCATAATTCCATTATCTGAAATAATACTTCAATGGAGTCGTTGTTACTAGGAAAATATCTCTATGACTTGGGGTAAACCACAATTGACGGATCCATTCTTCAATCATTTCTTCATCCACAAGGGCTTGCCTTTAGTAAGAGGTGCTTCACTAAATTGTCCTTAAGTAGTTTCTTGAGGGAAGTCCTTCATAAGACCCATCATACGTTCAACAACCTCATCAAAAACTTTTTTCTTTTCCATTTGCAAAATTTCCCTTGTGATATGATAAGTTCTAGGCAATGCATCTTTCTAAGTGTCATGCAAATCCCATGATCCCATAATTCCATTATCTGAAATAATACTTCAATGGAGTCGTTGTTACTAGGAAAATATCTCTATGACTTGGGGTAAACCACAATTGAAGGAATGATTGCAAAAATAAACTCTAATCCCAAGTATGCTATATAAATGAAATGCTAACAAGATAAGGTCAAGAGCCTACCTCGTTCGGGCGTTCGATGAAGACCACCATTGAGCATGCAAATCAAAGCTTTAAAGCTTTATACCAATATATGCAAGCATATGGTGATAATATTTAATGTTAGCATATAAAATAACATAATCCATTAACACACATGAAAAATACGCCCATGGAATAATAATTCAAATATTTGCAAGATATCAATTGGACGAGAAAAGAGTATTTCTATTAAAATAATCAACAAAAGTATATAGTTAACAATCCTCTGTGTTGGAAAATCTTGGAACCAAGAAACTAAGTCCCTCCAGTTGGGCCTCCACCACTTCAATCCTCCACCAAAGGCAAGCTCATATAAAGGAGACAATGAGGTTGACCATCAAAGAAGGAAGATCTTGGGGGTTGAACAATGAGTTTAGACTTTCAAGGATAAATGGATGTAGACTCAATAGGAAGTGAAATTTCTCCAAAGTATCTTTGCTCTCAAAAGTTGATTTCTCTTCCTTTCCACAGCTTGGATATGGCTCAATTTATAGCCTTCAAATGGAATTGAAGGGCTGAGTCAGAGCATTTCCAGTATATGGAAGGTCAAGGATCATGGATCTCGTGACATGACATGGAAACCCAACATAATTTTTAATTTTGAACACCAAACCCGATGTGCGTGAGCTGTAATGGATTAACCTACGTATACACATGTTGTCTAACTGGTAGGGTGTGTATATGTGGAAAAATATATTTTTTTGGCTTTGAAAAGTACAAAAGGGGACTTCAAGTCTACATAGGGAAATGGAAAGGCCAACCAAGAAAGTTGCATGGGGTGAGGAAAAATTTGCTATAACATATGCCCCCTAATGTGTGAGGTCGGAGGAGTATCTGCGATGGATGAAATACATTATAATTCCCAGAAGTGGAGTGATGGAGACTCAGCTGAAAGTGTTAATTACTCATGAGAATATTGCAATCCATAATGACTTTGTACACATGGTTGTCGATTTGAATTACACTGCAGATCCATGTGGAAATATACCAAATAGTTGTCCATGGCCATGAATAGGAAATACAAAGTATATACATGCCATAGGCTGTCATAGTCACGAACAAGGCCCAGTGGAATCCAATCTCAAACTCAATCTGAAGATATTTGTAGACAATGGAATACAATCTGATCTCCCATGATCATTGAAGTCATATAGGTATTGCTCCAATGAAAGACAACAAGAGAATAGGGATGTTGATACTGTAATCTGGAGGTCTTCTACACTATCCACCGAAGGTGCAAGTCTACATCATGTGAATAGAGGGGTTGATGTCGAACACAATGAGACTTCGTTTGATTACCTGTCATTAAGGTATACCGTTAACAAATGCGAGCCAACCTACCAATAATGAAAGTAGGCATCAAGGCACCAAGTACAATCTTACAAGTGTGAATAAGGGTGTTGAGTTCGAACACTCGAAGAATCCATCAATTAGAAGACATTGATGTATTCCCAACTGTTGATGGCGGGAGAACCTATCGATGATGAATGGAAGCCTCTAGGTACTCATAGGAATCTAGGTCTCATTTCCATAATAGATGAGTTGAATTCGATGGAAGGATACTCGTTGAAAGGAGAGCATTAAGGCATCTCTCATTAGTCAGTAGGAGGTACAAAGTAGTAGCTTGATGATTAGAAGGATCTCGGATAAATAAAATGTTCACGAACCAATGACCCTGTGCATCTTTCCCATGCACCAGATGCAAGCAGTTTACGAAAAAGACCCTCTAAATAGCAGCCAATAAGGAAGATTGTTGACAAAGGCGAGGAAACCACCAATAACGATAACAACATCCAAGACATTTCACGAATCCCAATGTGTGAATAAATTTCTTGTCATCGAACATAAGGGAAACCCCCCAGTCAGCGACCAATAAGGAGATGTCGACTATTGGGTTCAAGGTTACCTACCTATAATGAAAGTAGGACCAAGGTGCATGGTAGGACTACAGCTTCATGTGGCTCTGAGACACGTTGAGGGTATGGTTGACATGCAAAGTCAAGAGTTCTGAGAAATGGTCGACAAATGCCTATAGACTTCCTTTGAACAAGAGTATTAGACATATGGATAACTCAAGCAACATAGACTTGATGATGAAACTTCGTGATGAAGGATACATCGACAAACTCTCCATAGGGATTGGACGAATAACCAGTTGGGGGAGTAAACTCTAAGTAACGAGCTCAACATCCTAAGGTCATGATAAACCCAAACTTTGGATGAAAAGTGGACTCAAAAGTGTGTGTTGTGTTCAAAGGCGACACAATTGCTGCCAATATGAGATAATATTCTTTTCCCACCCATTTTTTTTTGTTTTTTCATAGGAAAATGAATTTTATGATACAAGAGAGGAAACGAGTGTCACGAGTAAGCAACTACCTCCAAACAATGGAACATACATATGCTCAATTCAAGGAAATGCATGCGGGGTATGGACACATGGGGGAATGTTTCCTCTTAGGGTATAGGGTGTCAAGCTGCAAAGGATATAAACAAGGCTCTACTTGGCTAGTGATGCAAATTGCTGAGGTAAAAGGCTTATAACAAGAAAGTGGGAACCGGAAATAGACTCAATACTACAAGTGAGATAATGGAATGCAATTACAACTTAACTCCAAAGAATGTCCTTTTTTGCAAATTTAGTCCCCTAGGCCCAAAAAAGTATAAAATAATACCCAGGAGAACTCTTCTAGCAAATGTTGACTAGAGTGTTCATTTTTCAAAATTAGTCTACTTCTTCCGAAAAAGGGTTAAACTTACACCAAATAGACGTCCTTTCAAATCCATTTAACAAGTGTGAAAGAGACAAGTTCACTCGACAATCTTTTTCGCTTTTGAGAGAGTCGAAAAAGAGCTTAAACAAGACTCGGTGGGAGTACCATGGGTGAAGGTTGGAATGCTTGTGAGTAAGAATCTGGGGTTCAAATGCAAAGTCATATCAAAACTAAAAGGGACTCCCGGTCCTATCTAATAACTTCTACATGGGCACCAAATGGCACAAAGGTTCTAACTAGGGTATCCATGTTTGGTAAGCCTCTACCACTTAATAATGACACTTCCAATAGCAGTAAAAAGGTTTTGTGCCACTAGTAAATGGGTTTGTACCTAAGGAATATGGATCATAGTCATAGGACAATGCAATAATTCCAAATGGAGTGACAACCTATCATATATGTTGGTGAAAGGAAATACCTGTCGAAGTCACGAACGAGCAGTATGATGCTAGAAACCACAAAAACCCTGGACAAAACGACCAAAACCAATTCTTTCCACTATACTATTAGTCCATGAGGTCAAAAATTAGCATAAACTATATAGAGTGGGTAAAAAATTTCTACTAATAGTAAAAGATAGAATTTTTACCATACCATTTGAGTTTTTTCACCCACATAGTGCATTTTAGGCCATTTTTCCATCGATATTCAAGTGTCAATTGTGGGAGCTACGATCAATGAAATTAGCAATTGTCTGGACCAGGTATGTGCCCTTACCCTCCTCTTCATTTTCAGTGGATTAAAATTGAATTTTAGGTCAAAAAATTTTAGTATTAGAGGGCGCAAGATGTGAACTAGAGTGTACGGGGGTGGTAGTTCATCGGGTCGCGTATATGGAGGCATGTACACGGGAAAATAAAATCATGCCCATGTATATGCAGACCTATACGTGACTGTTAACACTATAGCCTACATACAAGTGCACAAACAATTTTTTTATAAAATTTAACTCAAAAAATGGCTTTCCTTTGGCAGGATGGTGCTTGAATGGAGAGAGAGGGAGCATGAAGAGGTAGATGCAGTAGTGGAAAGGAATGTAGGGGCCCAACTAGCTCTAAAAATATGTGGCATTTACACATTTTKGGATCTCAAAGSAATGAGGGCTCAAGTGAGGTTACTCCAGATGCTCGTAAACTATTGGGATYTAGAGACAGAGGCCTTCAATCTCGATGGGAAACCATTGAGGATTGAAGTGGATGAAATATATTTCATTACAGGATTGTCTYGTCAGGGGGAGGTAGTGAATCTCAAGGCTCGGAGGGCTGGGGGTGGTATGACCATGGGGGATTACATCTCCACCCACTGTGTTGCAGGCATAGACAAAGTGGGGACCCAACTCCCAATCAGGGCGATCCAGAACCTGAGTTTGAAGATCATTGTACTTGTTCTTACACGGATCTCGAGGTTGGCCTCATTGCACCAGGCATCAAGGCCACTCATGTTCTACGCAGTGGAGTGTTTACGACCCACTGTTTATGACTGGTGTACCTCACTGCTGACTAACATGAAGAATCAACTGACTGATTGCAAACAAGGGAGAAAGAGAAACTTCGGGTTTGCATCCATCTTGTGTAGTTTTTTTTTTTAGCAGGTTCCAGGTTTGAGCCCTAGAGTAGAGATCATTCCACATGGACCGCGCAATCCAACCATTCCATGGTGGACCAACGTTATGAGGCGGTTGGGAGATGGTAGGGTGCCAACCCCCTACAATGATGAGTTCTTTTTCTAGTGGTGCCGACAAGTGATAGCCATTGATGCCTACATCTATGTTTGGATCGACTATAGAGTGGATCCAGATATGCCTTTGCCACCAGGGCCTACGGTGATATTGGTAAGAATTTTTTTTTAATATATTTCATTTTTTGTGTGTTTTTCAAAACGAATAAAAAATGCAAATAATTTTGTATGGTATCAAGTATTAATAATTGCTTTGAGCCCGCAGGGGTGTAGACCGATTGGCAAGTGTCGTGTAAATGGAAGGAACTATGTAAAATGAGGTCTCAAGGTTGATTCTCACCCCGATTTACTCGGAGGGCGTGCTTGTGGGCTGTGCGTTTCTCCCTAGGGTTTATAAGGCAGCCGGCAGGATTCGACCCCGTGTCACGCGAGTACGATACTGTCGTTGTTACCGATTCCCCTAGTATAAAAAAAAAATAAAATAAATAAATAAATAAATAAATAAAATAATAATAATAATAATAATAATTGCTTTGTCATGCAGATGTAGGTCGGCGACGACCAGATGGATTCCCACGACATCAGCGAAGGAATCAGGGAGATGAGCACATAGGAGGAGATGTGGATCGAGTGCTACAAAATGTGCAGGGGAACCTGTCTCGATTGATGCACAAGTTTCCTATGGCTTAGGTGGAGGATCTACCAGAGGCTATGGAGTGACAAGTGGTGGGTGTGCCCCGTGCATGGGTGTGACTCTTCCGGTGTCTCGCAAACATCGTATTTCTCTATAATCATATGCATATATGCATCTGGCACCACAGGCATAGATGCCATGGTCATATATATACCGACCATATGTGCATTTTGAGGGTGTGAGCCCCATTTTATACTATGACACCATATTTTTTGAAAAGATGAAATATAAAAATTTTGGTCTTTGGCTTTACTTATATAATGTGTACATTCATGAATGTGTTTTATTTACTTCAATTATGTGACAAATGTCAATCTAAAACATAATTAGCATATGCATCAGATACATTATTAAAACCTCTAGGTATATGATTATAAGTAAGACAATCAAAGTATCATTCCAAAAGTCGTACCCGTAGGAATCATCATAGTAGAGTAGGGTCTCGCACAAGGTAACTGTCATTTAATTGACATACGACTAATTGGGAGTCTAGGAGAACCTCTAAAGACCAGACACCGTGTGACATGGCATCGTGTAATAGTTCTATAATGGTGTTATACTCATCCATATTATTCGTTGATGGCTCCAGACAAACGCCACCTAAAGACACTAGTTGGCCCTCAGGTGAGTAAATGAACCATGTGGCAGAAGCCATGTTTTGTGTATGACGACTGGCACCATCTATGAATCCTAAGTAAACTGAAGACTTCGTTGACATCTGCCAACCAAGGGAAAGCTTGATAAGCAATTCGATGACACAAAGGAAAATATGTATATACACTAAGATACACTAGTATACAAAGATTTTCACCCAAGCTGGAGGGCTCAAGCGTAATATATTTTAAGGTAGATCCCATTCTTGGGCTCATCCAGTATATTCCCTTCATAATCCTCCAACTCATAGGCTCCTTTCTCCAAAACACATCGCATGATATAAGGACTGTCCACATGGGATTGAACTTGCCTTCCCCCAATGGTTCTTTGGCTTGGTCATACAAGAGGACCAAGTCACCCTCAGCATACTACTGAGGACAGACATACCTATCATAATGAACCTTAACACATCGTTTATTCACTTGGATAGTCATAGAGGCATTTCAATGTTGCTCATCTAGGAGCTCTAGGTGTACGAGGCATTCTTCAAGATCAGATGTGTGAGGTAGGAGCTCAATTTCTAGTTTGAGGGAAGGGATTTCGCATTCAATCGGAAGGATCGACTCCACACCATGTACTAATTGAAAAGGAGAAAAAATGGTGGAAGTATTAACCGAGGTTCGATATTCCCAAAGCGCAAGGTAAAGCATTAGATGCCAGTCAGATTTACTCTGGATGACATTTTTTTGCAAGATGGTCTTGAGATATTTATTCACTGCCTCTACTTGTCCATTTTCCTGGGGATAATAAGAGGAAGAATGACCATTCTTAAACCCCAGTTTTGATGCTAACTCCTTCATCATTTTGTTCTGAAAGTGATTTCCATGATTAGTGACAATCTCCTTTGGGTTCCAAACCGGGCTATAATTTGGTTGAATGCGAAGAATGTCGTTGTCTTACCACCGAATTTAACGAAAAGCATGGTCTCTTCGTATTTAGTGAAGTAATCCACGACCAAAATGATATGTTGATGCCCCCCAGCCGAAGCTGGGTTACAATCCATTATATCTATGCCCCACATGGTGAAGGGACCGATAGTGACGACTAGGTGAAGAGGGGTTGGATGCGAGTGCATTTTTTGAGCGAACACTTGGCAAGGGTGTCACTTCTTGACCGCTTCAACACAATCTTTAAAAATTAACGGCCAAAAATAGTCATCTCACAAAAAAATTTGGGTTGTCACAAGCCCAGATAGATGACCACCACAAGCCCCACTGTGAAAATCATTGAGAACCAACTCAACTTCCTTGTGAGTCAAGCAACGATGCAAAATATTATCTACTTCTTGGCGATACAAAGTGTCATCGATGATAAGGTAGTTTTTAGCTTGATGACGTATATGTCATCGATCGTCTCTCGACAGATGATGGGATAGCTTCAAGGTTTGAGGATAAATTAGAATGTCTCCATACCAGGGGTCTAAAGATGAGATAAGGATGATATGTTCATCTGCAAACGAATCGTCATGAATAACGTCCTCATCCAATCGAGGGAAGTTTGATATCAACTCGGAAAAAACTAGTGATTTTTTAGACTTCACCGAAGAAAAATCGAGTGCAAACTCTTGAAAAATAACAATCCACTTATTGTACTTTCCCCCCATGATATTCCTGGTAAGGATGTATTGAAATGGATTGATATTTGCAACTACGGTAGTTTTTCAAAGTAATATATAATGTCACAATATTTGAACAACATGTACGGCGACTAAGGCTAGTTTCTCAACGTGAGAGTACTTAAGTTTAGGACAGACTAAATTTCGACTAAGATAGTAGACAATGTGCTCATGGATCTCATCGTCCTCCTGAACCAGAACCATACCAACCGTCCCTTCAGACGCGGCGATATAAAGAAAATATTCTCTATTGTAGTATGGAGGATTCAGTAGAGGCGTCAATACAAAGGCTTTCTTAAGAGCATCGAAGGATTCATGGGCTTTCTCATCCCATATAAATGGAGTGTCCTTCTTCAAAAGACGCACGAAACCCTTAGCTAAATTGGCATAGTTCACTATGAAGAGAAGCAAGAAGTTATCCTTCCCCTATAAACCTTGAAGTTGTCGAATGTTGCGCGGGGGAGGCATTTGATGTATTTCCTCAACCTTCATAGGATCCACCATGATCCCATGCTCAGAGACTAAGAATCCTAAAAGACGGCCAGACCTAACGCAGAATATGCACATGTGAGGGTTCAAACATATGTGATAGTAACGACATCTCTCAAATACTAATCGAAGATGAGTGGAGTGATCTACTCTCTTGCAAGAGTGAGCATCCAGATCATCTAGGTAAGCTTCAAAAATATGTTTGAGATCATTAAAAGCAAAGTTCATGGTGCGTTGGAAGGTTGCTCCGACGTTTTTAAGGTCGAAAGGCATTTTCCGGTATGCAAAAGTACCCCAAGGAAAAATAAACAACATCTTTTGTTGATCATCGGGTTTGATCTGAATTTGATTATATCCTTAAAATCTGTCCATGAAAGAAAAAACTTTGATTCCCACACACTCATCAAGAATATGGTCGATGAAAGGAGTTGGGAAGTTTCCTTTAGAACAACCTTTATTCAGGTCTCTAAAATCCATACACACGTGGATTGCTCCTTGTTTCTTATTCGCGGGAACGAGATTGGACACCCATTTGGTCAAGGGAACTGGGTAGATGAGTCCAGCATTAAGCAACTTCTCTACCTCTGCCTTAATAGCAGGGGCCTTCCTAGGATTAACATCTCTAAGATGTTATCGAACATGTCTCTCATCCAGATAAGTCTTGATCTCATGTTAAACAATGCTAGGGTCGATCCCTGGAATCTCTTCGTACGTCCAAGTGAATACATCACAGAATTATTTAAAGATATCAGTGTAGATCTGAATTTCTTCAGGCGAACAATCCACACCGATATATACATTCTCAATTTTTCCAAGAATTCGAGAGACGTCGATCGTGACGGTAGGAAAAATATTCGCCATGTTTCCTTCGGCATAAACACCATGTGTATCTAGCGGAACCGCAGCGTGACCGACCATATCACTCAAGGTAGATCTAAAGTTGTCTTTTTTGATCCTAACAAGTTCTGGGAGGAAATAAGAGAGATGATGCATATCGTCCCAAGGCCTATCGAGACCATTCATGTCCTCTAAGATGGATTTATCTGAAGGTAAAGTATCGTTGAGGAAATCACGTGAACCAGTATCAAGGTTCACGTGAAGCTTGAAGAAGAAGTCTTGAAGGAAAGTATCAAGGTTGAGAAGCTTGAAACAATGTTTTACATGGAAACCCAAATCAGGAGAAAACCACAAAATGTTTTTTTTTATATGTCTTGAAGAATTACATTCATTGGAAGCACCAACTTCCTTTGTTTTCCATCTGCAACTGAAAGGAGGCTCCAACCCCCTAGTTTCTCAGGCTACAACCTGAGGGAAGCTCCAACTCCCCAATTCTCTGGCTACAATAAGAAGGAGGCTACAACCCCCTATGTTCTTCGGCTACAAC
>ML793415.1:307141-324500 GCA_009831015.1 Picea engelmannii
GGTGTCACTTCCTTATATAGTGGTGAAGGTTCAAGAGCAACTGCTATTTAAGATGACTTGAGAAAAATAAGATGAAATTCTTTGCAAAAACATGGCTAATTACAACTCATTATTCATTTGATGCTTAGCAGACAACAGGGTTCGAGTGTAACAATGTTTTGAAGAAAAATCCTTCTTTTATATTTCCTTGAACTGTCTACTCCTGGTGAGATAAATACCTACAGAGATATCTAAAACTTTTTGCAAAAACCACACTCTAAAATATAATAAACTAGTGAGATCAATGAGATCAAGTCATAGGAACATGTACCTCATAGTTGTTTTATTAAAAGAAAATGTAAAATGAGGTTGCATTAGACTTCTAAGCTAAACTAACAACATGCAACTTTTATTTACTATCCTACCCTACCTAAAAAAGAAAGGGAAAATATTTATTCAAGTGTAAGAACTCTTCCAATGTAACCATGTGCAGAGCAAAATAAGAAGCATACTCATATCCATATATGAAAAAGTTACCGCAGTGATTACCTGGATATGAAGAACCAACCAACCTACTTGTTTTGGCATCAGAAGGTGTTGAAGAACAGAATAGTATTGTGGCCTGATGACCTCTTGAAGCCAAATTTCAATGTAATCTTGATGTCCATCAACAGTAATTTATATGCTCTCCTTCATCATGCTATGTAGATCTTCTTCTTCTCGATGATTGATTTCTGAAGTACATAAAGGATCTGTTGAGATGGATGTTGAGATCTTAGGTCTTAATGATTGATCTCCATTGGATGTAGTCCATAATTTTTCAGCTTCCTTCACATTTTGTGAAGGAAAATCATTTTGTAACTCATAGGACCTTGATTCTTCTAATATTTCCGGAGAGGTAGATAAGTTCTTGGCTGCTGCCAAAATATGTTCTTCTTGAAAAGAAGAAATCTCAGCTGCTGCTAGGATTTGAGAAAGTTCCCTCAAGCTAATGGTTGCTTCTGAGTTCATATTTCCATTTGATAAAACTTGGTTCACACAAAGATGATGTCCAAAAAGTTAGGATCTTCTGATGGTGGTAAGAAAACAAAGGTTGTATTGTTTGGTTTTGCGGAAGGCTCGAGTGGTCTTGCCTCTTGTCCCACTATTACTTATGCTTCAATTTCTTGTTCTATAGTGCTCCATGTCTTAGTCTCTTCAGAGACTACTTTAGCTCTTTGGGTTGAGCTAGCTCCTGTTTTTCAGTATTGGTCTGCAGAGTTTATGACTAGAATGTTCCTTCCCCCCGAAAAGGTCGGAAGCAACCTTGGTTGAAAGGTCTGATGTATCTACCTTTTGGGTCCCTAGGTCTATTCATGAAAGTAAACAAAAAAAAAAAAAAAACTACCATTGGGTTTGGGGGAACCTGCTATAGCATATGCGCAGGTTCTTACCTCTCGTCTTAAAGTTCCCCCACCACCAAACTAATGCTAAGGTTTAGAAATGATCTAATTCCTAACTATTTCCTACCTTAAGACAACTCCCCGGCAATGACGCCAAAAATGATGGGTGTTCTATATGCACTAAAAACACACTAAAAACCCTCAATTAAATTGTCAACTCGGGGTAAGTAAACTTAGAGTTGTAGCAAAATATATGCCAAAGGTAGAAGGGCTGGTAGTAGTATAGTCTAACTAGGGAAGTGGCTATCTAAGGTCTAATCTATTCAAGCAAAGCTATCTAATGAGAAAACCCTACTAAGCAACTTTAAACTATGTAACCTAAGCACTTTTGGACCAAGGGTCGATGGATAGTTCTAAGAAAGCAATTAAAAACCCTATGTAAAGAAAACTAGTTCATAACAATAAGCAAAAGAAACTGTTAAGCATGACAATAAGAAAATAACCAAAGCAAACTATTTTAACTTGCCAACCTATATTCAATGAGTAAATACCCTATGAAAGAAAGTAAATAAACAAGCAAGCAAAGACAACTAACTAACCTATTAAAGCAAATAAACAAGCAAGCAAAGACAACTAACTAACCTATTAAAGCAAATAGACAACTAAGAAAAACAACTAGCTAACCTAGTAAAGCAAATAGACAATTAAGAAAAAGACAACTAACTACTCTAAGTCAACTTCTACTGCAAATAATCAAATGAAAACTTCTCATTGAACAACTATCTAGCCTAAGAGGCAAGTGGACTAGATTCTTAATTCAGAACTATTTCTAATTCATGAAAAGGAAATCTATTTAACTGAAAACAAGAAAAACTAACAACTAGTCTTGAACCTATAATAAGAAAGCTACTATCTAATTTATCAAAGCAAAGACTATCTACCCTACAACAACAATAAAACTATCTCCTAAGCTATGAAAGCAAGAAAGCTATCTTATGCTCATGAAAGCAAGAAATTGTTTTCTAATCTATGAAATTCAAATGCATTCTATACTAATATAAGCAAACTTATACTATACTAAATTCAATCATTAACTACAACTTGAAATTGCAACCTAAATCTAAGAAAGAAATTGCATAACATAAACTAAACTAGCTCTATCTTAACAATTCAAAATGTAATAAGGAAAATGCTTAAAACATAAATTAAAGCATGACATATAAAAAGTAAACTAACAAATACATTAACTAACAACTAGTTAAGCAAGATCTATGTAAAAATGGAATAAGCAATCTATAATTAAAAACTAAAACTAATCCTATCCATCCATCAAATCCTTGTTAAAGAAGACATGTAATAAAACTTTGTTCTACTTTGTTCTAACTTCTATTTTAAATTTGATTTTAAAAGCATAAATAAAATTCAATCTAACATCTAATTGCACACAAGGTTAGTGTATGAGTTTGCAAACTCATTCCTAATATAAAATCAATGCATATTAACAAAAAGCCTCCATACTAAACTGCAAAAGAGAATTAAAACAGTTAAACTACAACAACAAATTAAATAACAAAGAAATAAAAGAACAGTTCATGTACAGGAAATAAAAAAGAGACATCTAAGCTATGAAATGCATAAATAACACATAGAACAGTTACAAGACTGTTGGTGGGCCCCCCAGCAAGTCGTGGTCACTTCTCAAATGCACACCACGAGCTCAGCAAAACGATTTCACCATTAAAACTTGAAAAACGCAGTCTTATACAATTCTTGCAATTGAAAAATGCAAAAACAGAGCCAAAATCGTTTTTGGCTCTAACACACGACTTCTTCTACTGCTTAACAATTATCTGACCACCACGGTGGTATTTATAATGTTTGCAGACCAAGTGGTCGACCACAGGAGGGTCGAACCACTTCTAAAATTGGCAAATTTCATTAATGGTGCCCTAACTGCCGAAACAGAGCGAGCCAATAATCACCCACCATAACAACCCAAAATCAAGTTGTCAAGAGTTTAGCAGTTGGAGGGGATAAGCACGAGCAAAACCCATGTCTCTGATTCTCCCACCAGTGGCCGCCAATACCATAACTGCCAAATTGCCCATCGTTTTTGTGCAGGATGAGGTGTTGGACAGAGTGTCGGATCGGGTACCGGATCGAGTGCTAGAAGGAGTGTCAGACTGAGTGACGGAAGTAGAAACGTGGTGCGTTTTTGCCCTGTAACACCAGAAAAACATGAATTGGATCTTTGGAATCATATAACGTGATGAATTATACTCAATATTTACATCAAACACGAATCATACATACCTAGAGTAGATCATACCGTTTTAACAAAAAATTCTTCAAAAAGCTTCTCCAAAACATGAAAAACACATATGTATCTTTGGAAAAAGTGCCTAATAATTGTCATAAAATTGATCATATCTCAGGCCCAACACCATCCCAATGTATGACTGACCTTCACATGACATGTTCGGGGAAGGTAGGGTCCAAGGGACGTTGAAATACGAAGTAAAAAAAGAAACGAACTTCATTGACGACAAAGACCTACTGGAAATGGCATAAATGTGATGGATTGGTGCCACGAAATCAAAGCTTCCCATAAGAGAGGAATACATTCTGACACCAATATCCTCGGCTGCCTACCGAGAATTGTCGATCACTAGGATCGAAGATCCAACTGATGCATTGGGACTAGCATGCGCAAAGGGCAATTGATCAATTGTCACAATTTTCCCTTCGTGAGGAAAACATAAAGTGCGTAACACAGATGACATGACCGCGGTCATGGAATAATTCTAATTACGCCCTAGTAATAAATTATAGTCAAGGCACGCATCAGCCACCTCGACATCAACCTCCACTGTTTTTCCACCTAACTGGACCAGAAAATCGAGAAGAATTTTGTGGGGTCGAAAAGAACGTCCATCAAATGTAGTTAACATAGTCATAAATTGGGATAGAGTCAGAGAGCCAATGGATTTCCAACATGTTAGGGACATTACGAGCGTCACAACACCTTCATCAATTACAGTGCATTTGATGATATGTTTCGTGTACTCCGCATGGATTTGAAAGGCCACGTGGTAAGGCAAGCGAGGCTAAACATCTAGGACGTCAAACTTAATAACCTTCAAGCCACATGGATCTAGAGTTCGTAAAGAATATAACAAGGTGTTCCTATGGGGAAGACATGTCTGGAGGACTTCCAAAGCCGACATCGCACAAGGAGTTTGACCCAGATCTTCAACAATCGAATAGTTATGGGAAACGCTGGCATTAGGATTGTGGGCAGATTGTTTTAGTACTCCTTTCTAAATACGAGGCAAAGGCTCTAGTTTTTTGATTTGTAAAGGTGTTTCTGGAGGAGGGGAAGACTTTGGACCTATAACAGTCTGTGAAGAACCATAATCACGAGATCAAGTGGCTACATCAATTTGATATTTGACCATATTTATGCATAGACAGTCACCTTCATGTGTTGAGGGGTTTTGACTCTTGTTCAACACATTTCCAGTGTTGGAGGACCCCGAAGCCATGTGATAATTATGCGAAAATGGATTGGTCAGCACAATGGGTGGTTTCAATAAGAGCCTCGAGGCTTCCTCAATTTTTGGGCATAGGTGAGTAAGGTGACCATATTTACAAAGTTTACAAGGAAACTTCACCTTCCATTTTTCTTTCTTTTCCTCACCAACATTATTATTCGATCTATCACTATTAGTGTCATCCTTGGATTTGTTGTTATTTTTCCCACCCTTACGATTATTACCTCATCCTTTCTTTCTATTCCTGTCTGGTTGCTGCTCACCATTTGGGTTGGTCGACGACTGTACAAAATTCACACCCGCCGACTGAGTGGGAGTGGAGAACGAAGTCGAAGCTTGTCTTGCTATAGGCTGGATTACAGACAAATCCTTCAAATGGTTCATCACTGAATCTGTAGACTTAGCATTTGCAGAGCCTATGATGCCATCGGCATGAGGCCCAATATTTTATCTAGGGTCATAATTCAATCGTGGCATGTCAGGAAAAACTTCATACAACATCCCAGTCTAAGCATATATGAGGTCCAGTTGTTGGGATTTGAAAATAGCTTCTTCCTCAAATGTTACTCTAGATGTAGAAACATCCTTTGAAATATAAGGCAATAAGGACTTAAGGATGTAGATTTTAACCTTGTACAATATTTACAACAAACAGATTTTCAGTAAAAGAACAGAAAAGATACAATGGAAAATACAAACATTACACAGAGATTTTTCCCCTTGAAACCCAAACTGGAAAAACCAACATATTTTATATTCATTCATAGTGTTGCATTGTTTACAATACAATATACATACAGGATCCATCGACATCCAAAACCCTAACCCAATGACTTGGATTAGTCAACAACCCTAATTCCTTAACCGGAAATAGAAAACCATCGGCAAAGAAACCATGTGCCGAAAAACCACCTAAATATGTAACATGTTTCCCAAGGCAGAAAATTGTTTTCAAACCCCCCTGCACACTCGACGTAGCGCAAACACTACTACTTGTGCAAATAATATAACACATACCCAACAAAGGATCCACTCCAATAGAAAATCTGAAGGAATGTAGGATTTAATTAACCTCTTATGTCTACGCCACTCTTGGATATCGTCCGAGATATGCATGGCCTAATCTTGGCGGAAGGCCGAAAAAACTTTTATGTCGACATCATAATGAACCGAAAACCGGAAATGGTTGTGAAATACCAAAATCATCTGATTAAAGTTTTCATGCATGCCCTCCAGTAGGTCCATGTACCATTTCACTGCAACCCCCATGAGGGTGCGTTGAAATAGTCTCAAACGAATAGAACCGTCATTAAGAGAATTGGATGAGCACCAAAGATGAAAAGTGGTAACATGATCACTTGGATCCTCACCAGTCTTGACCTCAAATTTTAGAATGTTCGAAGGAATCTTGGTTGGGACGAGGGGCCATGATGGATCGTGACGCATCGTGTCATTCATTAATCTCAACAAATCTGGAAAATTAAGTGTGGTCATAAAAGGGAGTCGGGGTTGTGGTGTCTGATCCCATGCTCCCGTGAAAGATTAGTTTTGAGGGATCGTAGACCATCCAAGGTTTTGGTATATACCATGTCCCTATCTGGTAGGGTAATGTGCTCCTCCAAATTGATTCATACCAGGTTATATGGGCACCATACCTGTCGGGATGGCATAATGAGGGTTATAAATATTTCCCCCAATTGGATGAGCTCCATGCTGGGGATTTCCCATATTGTGAAAATGACCCCCTCTGGGTGGAACTCTGGAGGATAGAGGTGGATTTGTCATAAAAAATGTGTTTGTCGGAATCGGCATGGAGTAATAAGGGGGGAAGGATGGAATATAGGAAGTAGTGTGTCCAGTCGGTTGAGTACTCCATCCATGAGCATTGAGACTAGGATTAAATCTGGGGGAAAAGGAGGTTGGTCTCCTACCATTGGATTCTTTTGGGGAATATGACCTCCACCAAACAAGAGTGGAGTATGCGAAGGAGCCATGCCCCCAGATCCAACACTGGGATTTGCATTAGTTGTTGGAATGGAGGATGAAAGTTGTGATTTCGTATTGGGCATACCAAGAGAAAAAGGGTTAGATACTGAAGGTATGGATTGAGAATTATATCCAAGTGTACCAAAAATAGACCCAAAAGGGTTCGTAACTATGGGTTGAATAGAAACCATGGGCTGGGTAGGAGTAAGGACGAGAACCTCCGACACAACAACCGTAGCAGTTGAAGGAGTCGAAGGAGTCCCATTAACCATAGAAGGTATAGTATTCAGGGGACTCCCAGTGTCATTCAGACTCGACTCAATACCCATAACTGGACAATCACAAGTCTGGGCGGTGGAGATATATTGACCACGTTTATTAACTTTATGCCTTTTAGCAGGCATCTTCAGTAAAGACTCAAAATGTGGTGGTAACTTCAACAAACGACGAGACCTGCGAGGAGGATTGTCTTTCTCCACAATGACTCAAAACTTGAGATATGAAACCAAATCCTAAGTCCAACTAACAATCATAGATCACACCAAAGTAAAACAAAAAGGCCAAGTGCACACAAACGGGATATAGTAGTTGAAAAGGGGCCTCCCTCATTAGAGTAGGTATGCCTCACCCAAGAGGGGCCTGAGACTCCCTTCAAAATATTGGAGGTATCATAATCAGTTATAAGGGCCCTCATGGGCTTAACAGCGCAGTCGGTCAGATCCCCCTGGAGAGGTAATCCTCCATAAAGGTTTTGTGATGTCTGACCCTTATCTGACTCAGGGTACCTACAGAATAACCCCTGGAAGAAACATATGTGGCTACCTATGTCAAGCAACTAGAGATACCATGATATAACCAATGCGCAGGCGAACAGTCGTAATTCTGGTCCACCGTATGGGCAGGATAACAAAGCCCGAAATCTTGAAAGCACTGCCTCTCATTGAGGTAAAGGTACTAGAAAGACCCCCATATATGAATGAAACCACAGAAATATATCTGACGCTAAGAAGGTATTAGAGGGATATCTCTACAAGCAACTTCGCACGACCTCGTGCTTAACTCCGGTGTGAGTAGAGCCTCATGACGTCACTAATTACACAATGGATCTCACTACTCCCTGTCAGACACATATGTTTAGTTTAATAGCCTTGGAGAAGTTTACTCCCAAAATCCTATTCCAAGGCCCTATATCTTATGCTTGTTTGTGTACTCTGAGAAATAAATCGTTTATAATCAATTTTAATTAATCAACGTTACTTTTAAGGGATTTGTTTACTCAAGAGGTGTGGTCGCGAAACTGATGATATTATGATTCAACATATCAAAGAAATGAATAAAAATACTGCTAAGTCCTAATCTTAAATTCTCAAGAGATGGTAAGATTTTTAAATGCAACTTCTACAATGTTAATAAAATGCAAGCTTTCCACATGTATCAAGATCAATACTAAGTAACCAAAGAACAAATGTCATAATGCAAAATGATCATTTTTTTTTGTATTTTTGATATAAAGAAAAGAAAATGCAAGGACTGAATAACAACTTCACAAGCAGACCCCACTACAATAAAAAAGAGACAATCCAAGTAGGAGAACAAGAAGAAAACACTTAGACCAATGTGCAAGGACAACCAATGAAAAATATGATAAGAAAGAATACCACCAGAAAATTCAACAATAGGATTGTTTCCTATCGCTCTATAAGCACTCAACAGTTAGGACAGAGACCCAAGAAGACTCAACAACCAAACAAACTCACCCAACAAACACCAAACTCATCCAGTAAGCCTAACAAGTTGATGTACGCAACTTCTTGAGAAAAACTTGTGTATGTACGCACCCTATAGAAGGAAATCTCGTGTATGTACATGTTTGTCAAGGGAAAAACCACGTATGTGCAATAAAACACTACTGGAGCAAGGATTAGGCCAAGAAACTCAAATTCAAAGTAAAAATAAGTTTTCAAGCAATCAAGCAACATGGAAAATCAAGCTAACAGAGAGTTATTCAAGGAGAAAAACACTCCCAACCCCAAATAGAAGATCATTCCCCAGTATGGTAGTCAATTATGTTATGAGGAAAATCTCTCTATGGCCTGGGGTAAAACAAAACAGATGGAATGACTACAGAAATCAACTCTAATCCCAAGTATGCTATATAAATGAAATGTTAACAAGACAAGGTCAAGAGCCTACCTCGTCCGTACGTTCGATGAAGACCATCGTTGAACATGCAACTCAAAGCTTTATACTTGCAAGTTGTCCTCAACAACCAAGATACGAAAGCATACGGTGATAATATATAATGTTAGCATATCAAATATCATAATCCATTAAAATACATGACAAATACGCCCATGGAATAATAATTCAAATATTTGCAAGATATCGATTGGACGAGAAAAGAGTATTTATATTAAAATAATCAACATAATTATATAGGTGACAAACTTCTGTGTCGACACATCTAGAAACTGAGAAACTAAGTGCCTCAAATTGGGCCTCCACCAAAGGCAAGCTCATATAAAGGAGACAATGAGGTTCTCCATCAAAGAAGGAAGAACTTGGGGGTTGAACAATGAGTTCATACTTTCAAGGATAAAGGGATGCAGACTGAATAGGAAGTGAAATTTCTCCAGAGTATCTTTACTCTCAAAAGTTGAATTATCTTCCTTTCCAAGGCTTGGATATGGCTCAATTTATAGCCTCCAAATGGAACTGAAGGGACGCTTCAGAGAATTTCTAGTATATGGAAGGTCAAGGATCATGTATCTTGTGACGTGACATGGAAACCTGACATAATTTTTAATTTTGAGCACCAAACCCGATGTACGCGGGCTGTAATGGAGCAACCTGCATATACGCATGTTGTCTAATTGGTAAAGCGCATATATGTTGAAAAATATGCTTGTTTGACTCTAGAAAGTACAAAATGGGACTTCAAGTCTGCATACGGAAATGCAAAGGCCATCCAATCAAGTTGCATGGGGTGAGGCAAAATTTCCTATAACAGTCGCTAGATCATCTCAAGGCTTGTCGAATATGGAAAGGGTATATTCCCTTAATGGTGTCGCCAGATAAACTTATATGAAGTTCAATGAAATTTGATAAGAGGGCAATTCCCTTAATTGAGTCGTTAGGAAAGCTTGGGGTAAAGGCTTTGAGGGCATAGCTTGCAAAATGTCATTTTGGGCTCAGAAAAGATTCAAAATCCTTCTCGACAACGGTGCCAAAAATGTTTTCGCACAATTTTTAGTTTGGGCAAAGCCCAACCCAAGCAACAAATGTCTGACACAACTTGGGACGCCTATCATTGTCACCTCAGTAGATATCCCCCTCATTTTAGTGATGGGCAAGTCCAAAACAAGGGGGGCTTCCCAAGTGACCGTAGGGGAATTGCAAAAAAGAATCCAAGGAGAAGAATGAAGCACCCCTATAGGTCACAATGAAAGGTTCTAAGGGCTTGATGGAGGATGAGTATTGATTGAGGATAAGTTGTCCACGAAGAATATCTACAAAACAAATGTTAGACAAGCAATGCCAAGAAAATATATGATGAAATGAGCCATTTAACAAGAGGGAAAAAACAAGCTATGCTTGTTGTCCCAAAATTGCGGCAATAAACAATTACATATCAGCAATGATGAAGTTATAAAAATTGCAAATTAAAACATCAAAATCAGGTATATGATATTGGATAACAATTATTGAAATTAGTAGACAGTCTTCCAATGTTTAAAATTAGACTTTGATAGCAAAAGAGGGTTGTTAATGAGAGTTATAAACAAGTTTTTATGAAATCCCAATGGATGTGGCAAGTTTTTTCTACTACAACAAGTTCTATCCACTGAAATTAGCAAGTAAACCACCCAATTAATAACTCATTGTCAATAGAACAGTTATCACAACTTACAAGTAATTTTCAACAGTAGAAAAGTGGAAAAAGAGTATGAGAGAGTAAGCTTGTTGCAACCCTAATTGTTGTAGCTTAATTTTTGTTACAACAACACAATCACTTACCCAATCAAGATGCCCTTAGAGCACAAGAGGGTTTAAAGCATGTAAAATATAAATCCAAACTTGAACAATTTAATCTTTTAAATTTCACATTTACCAATGCAACAATATACAATCTCCAATGCAATTAGTGCCTTATCTATTGGGTTAATGGATTCTCTTGCCTAGACAACAACCTAAGAAACAAGGATAATAAAATGTTTCTTTGAGAATTAAACCCTTTATAAATACAAAGAAGACACAAAAGCTCCAAACCGTCTAGCTTAGAAATCGAAGCTTAATTAGGGTTTGATAATCTTCAATGGTGTAAACCCTCTCACTCCCTAGAAAAAACAAACCCTAGCAAGGTCTTACTGCAAGGGTGTAAACCCTCTTACTAATTGTAGCAATCCTTGAGGCCTTTCAATGACAATAGAATAAAATTCCTTGATGGAGGGTGTATGCCCTTATACTCCTCCAAGAGTTTGATAATACAACCTTGAATTCAAGAAGAAAAACACACAATTGCAGAAATTTCTTACCTAATCCAAGAGACAACATGCAAAAACCCTTTCTTATCCAAGAAATTCCAACGATTTTCCAAAAAGAAGAATCAAAGAGAAGTCGTCGGCCTTTATTCCACCGATAGACAAGTGTAACATCCATAATGAAAAGAAATAAGAGAGAGTGAATTGCCAAAGAGGACCAAAATTTCAATCCAAGAGTAATTTTCAAAGTGATGAGTTATGTTAAAATGACAATGACTTGCCTCATATTTATATGAGGAAACCCTAAGTCATGTTTGTCCACTTTACAATTAAATCCATAATTTTAGGCCCAAAACCTAAGTTACAATGCTGCAAAATGATGGGACATAAGCCACTAAGACTCATTTACAAGGTGGCACGTGTGAAGATAAGCCTTCCAAGGCCAAGATGAGAGAGAGTCGACTTGGACGACCTTGATGATGACTTGGATGACCTATCCCACCCATTGTTTTCCAAATGATTTTCCTAGGATAGACAAAACGTCCCACTTTTGAGCATGACGTCATGATATTGGGGGCTAGGGCTTGGTGGTGAGGTGCCACTCATTTTCACTTGGACATTTTCAGGAGAAGTTATTTTTCACCGTGATGAGATCACTTAGATGCTTGACACATAGCCTTGGGAGGCCCTTCCATGCTTCTCCAACACCAATGACCTCCTCAAAGTGGAAAAATGTCCCCTAAAGGGGTGACTTCATCGTAGATTAAGGTTTAATTTGTGCAAAAGATGAAATTTTAAGTGAATTGTTTAATATTATTCTGTTAAGGGGGAAAGATTAGGGTTGTTGAACCCTAATATTGTGTTTTACTCCTTATTTTGTGGACAAGCCATGTTGGCTAATTTTTGTATAAATAGAGATCATAAGATCTCATTTTGAATCATAACTCTCCTCTTGTGAGAAGCTTTGGTATGAAATTTTCGGCCTCCTTAGCTCTTTTACCTCTTGTGCACTTTTGTATGCCTATGGTTGTGAATGGTTAATGGAAGAAGTGATGTGCTAGCCTTGGAATGTTATTCTCTAGCTCTTGTGGTGGATTGTCTTAGCATCACTCTTGATCTTGGTATGGTCTTTACTCTCTTGCTATCATTTTATTCAAGTCAAGTATTGTTATGCTAGGAGCTAGGTGAGAAGTATAAGGGCATACACCCCCACCATAGTCTTCACCATTTTATTGCTTCATCTCATTGGTTAAGGGTTTGTTAAGAGAAGTATGAGGGCATACACCCTCTTAGCTTAAACCCTAGATTAGAGAAACTTGCCTTGAGAAGTAAAAGGGATTACACCCCCAAGGAAGTAGCTTCTCTAAATCCTTATGAATCCATTAACCCAATAGTAAAGCCACTAGTCATTAATTTGTTGCATTGGAGAAATAAAATATTGCATTGGGAAACGTGAATTTCAATCATTTTTACTTCTTGCAAAGTGAATTGTTTTCCTTGTGCCTTGGGCACCTCACAACCACTAGGATGTCCTCATCTAAGGGATACTTATTGTTGTTGTTAAAAAATTTCTTCTTCAACCATTAGGGATGCAGAAAACCTAACATACTTTCTCTAATAACTCTCTTATCAACCCTTGGTTTTCGCTCAAAGTTTGCACATTTACTCTCCTTGTCCTAGCGCACTTTTTGGCAAATTTTCAGGGGATTATAGTGATTGATTTTATTATTGTAATACATTGAATGTTATATCCATAAGGATCTTTATGGAACAAGTTGTAGTTTGGTAAAATCCCGACCCAACCACAGAACAAGCTCTACAACTACGAGAATCCTACACCCAATGTCACCTCGATGTGGGTCCCGCACTTCAAGGGTGACTAGGTCATTCTAGGGAGGCGATCTCGATGACCCTAGGGGATTGAGACGGAGATGGAAGGAAGTGGAAATGGATCCCCTATAGGTCAATTATAAATGGAATGAAGGGTAGGGAGAGGTGCCTTGTAAGTCAAGCAAAGTCTTCCCCATAAGTGTAGTACTTTTTTCGGATGATTGTACATTCCCGAGACACAAGAAAACACACCTTGCAACAATATATGTTAGTTGGATCATAAATTTAAGATTGTTGTTCCTAATTTGTAGCAAAATATGACAGCATAAATCAGCAAGAAGAAGATAATATAATTTTCTCAATAAATGCTAAGGATCAAGTAGAAAAAGCAAGAGAAAACCCAACAATTGACTAGCTAAACTCAAGGTGAAAGAACTAGTACTCTTAGCATAAAAGATAAGGTTGTTGTAAACACTTTTATGCAGAAAATTATATCAGCCTTATGGATGTAACATTCAATTTATTACAACAAGAAAATAATCCAGAAGAATCCCCTCAAACTTTTCCGGAAAGTGTGTTAGGACAAGTAGAGTAAGTGTGCAAAATTTGAGCCAAAACCAATGGTTGAATAAATAGTTATTTGAGCAAGTATGTTAGGGTTTTTGCAGCCCTAATGGATGAAGATGTAAATTTTAAATAGAATAAATAAGTATCCCTTGGATGAGTATGCCCTAGTCGTTGTGAGGTGCCCAAGGTACAAGGAAGACAATCCACTTTTGCAAGAAGTAAAAAGATCAAAATTCATGTTTCCCAATGCAATGATTTATATCTCCAATGCAACAAAAATATGACTAGTTCCTTTACTATTGGGTTAATGGAGTCACAATGAGATTATAGAAGCTACCTCCTTTGGGGTGTAAGCCCTTTTACTTCCCAAGGTAAGTTTATCTAAGCTAGGGTTTAAGCTAAGAGGGTGTATGCCCTTATAATTCTCTTAGCAAACCCTTGTCAATGAGATGAAGCAATAGAATGAAGAAAAAATGGTGAAGACTATGGTGGGGGTGTATTCCCTTATACTTCCCACCTTGTTCTTAGTATAACAATACTTGACTTGAATAAAATGATAGCAAGAGAGTAAAAAACATACCAAGATCAAGAGAGATGCTAAGACAATCCAACACAAGAGCTAGAAAATAACCTTCCAAGGATAGCGCATCACTTCTTCCATTAACCATTCAAAAATTCAGCCATACAAAAGTGTACAAGATCTAAAATAGATAAGGAGGTCGAAAATTTTAGAGAAAAACCTCTTGTGAGAGGAAATTTACGATTTCATTTGAGATCTTATGATCTCTATTTTTACAAAAATAAGCCAACATGGCTTGTCCACAAAATAAGGAGTAAAACATAAAATTAGGGGTCAACAACCCTAATATTTCCCCCTTAACACAATAATATTAAACAATTCACTTAAAATTTTATCTTTTGCACAAATTAAACCCTAATCTAGGATGGTGTCGCCCCTTTACAGGGCATTTTTCCACTTTGAGGAGGACGTTGGTTCTAGAGAAGGATGAAAGGGAATCCCAAGGCTATGTGTCAAGCATCTAGATGATATCTTCTTGGTGAAAAACCTATTCTCCTCAAAACCTACAAGTCCAAGTGAGTGGCACCTCACCACCAAGCCCAAACCCCCAATACCATGACGCCATGCTCAAAAGTGGGACATTTTGCCCCTCCTAGGAAAATTGTTCAACAAGCAATGGGTGGGCTAGGTCATCCAAGTCATCATCAAGGTCGTCCAAATAATATCTCTCACATCTGGGATGCGTGCCCCCCCCTCCACCCCCCCCCTGGGCATTCAAGCTAGGCTTGTTCTCCCAAAACTGTCCACCAGCTAGGTCCTATAAAAATAAATGGACAGGCCCTCCAAGGATCTCAAGTCATAACATCATGGTAAATGGATCCAATAAATAAACAATCCATCTAAGCATGTGCATCAAATATTACCATATCAAATAATTAACATCTCAAAGACACTATGCGACTTGTCAAGCTTAAGTATGGGAGAGTTGACGAGGTATCCTATTGGGTAGATCTTTCCCTAGCTCAAGTAGAGCCTCCAATAGGTCCCTCTCTAAGCCATGTAGAGTGTATGAGGTGGATGGGGTAAAGACTCAATGAGCAAAAGGCTCATGGCATACAAGGGGTCATAATGTCTCATTCATGGGTGCCTTTGTAGAGGGTGTGTGGTACCTTCGTCCACAATGCACTTTTTCCAAGACCATTATTTGCCTTTTATCTTTCTTTCTTTATATTTTCTTTAACACAAAGAGAGGTTGAAGGTCACTTCCCTAGCGTAGTGACCAGATGGTGGCAATGTCACCCACAAATGCCTAATGGAAATGAGAAGGTTGACTAGTGATGAGACACCCTTTCTCTCATCCATGCAACTGAGAGTCACTTCCCTGGGTTGGTGATCAAATAATGACAATGTCATATCACTAGATATCCATGGACATGATAGGTCAGCTCATGATGAGACCTCCTATCCTTCAATCTACCTTTTAGGCATTTCTTTGTTATATTATGGGTCCCCTTTTAGTTAAAGATAAGTGTTTTGTTTCTTTCTTGGATGATCCCTAGGCGAATCATATGGAAGCTTTACATATGGCTTTTATCTTTTACCCAACACCAACCCCTCTAAGCCTTTATCCCCTTCTTCCCATAGAATAGGGGACAACCCCTTCTTCTGGCAATACACCCTAAAATTCCAAGAGATAAAGAAAATGAGGGGAATAATGATGGAAAATGGTAAGTATGGTCGGGAACGGTATGATGGATAATTAAGGGATTTCCAAGTAGCAAACCCATTCCCAAAGAAGATCACTTGCTAGGGAACAATGTCAACCACTAAGGTGAAGCAGGGAAAAATGCATAATGTCCAAGTACATATCATGAAATCTAGAGCAATCTAAGATACAACATAATCAAATGGGTTAGCTATTGAAATGATGCTCACCATAATATTGACTTGTACCTCATGGAGCAAGGCCCACTGCCTTCTAAAAGCCAAGTGGTGTGGTGGATGCCATCTGTAAACATGTGACCATCTGTGGTGGTGAGTAGGTTTTTTGTCTGTGCAAAGAATATTGTTGGTCATGTAGTCTCTCGACACTTCATATCTGCAACCAGAGGGCCTCGAGACATCATCTCCTTAGTTATCCATAAAATGGGGATAACATATGGCTCCTACTTGGGGACATGTGCTCGTCATAGAGTGCATGAGAACTGCAACATCTCCTGGTAGAACTATGTGTGCAAGTAAACAGGATGCCCTACTCATCCTTGTTCTCATAAATTAAAACCCACTAATTTAGAAAACAAAATTTTGATATTTTTTCAAAAAATTTATAAACTAAGCATGAAATCAACATGCAAGTAGATTAGAATGGAAATGAAATGTAATCTAAACTAGTATGAGCAACCAAAAAGCAAATGCAGGGAATTAAGATGACTTACCTACTTACCTGGGGCACGGGCCCCGAAAAAGTCATGTGCCACCCTGGAAATAATGTTTGAGGAGAGATCCATTTACTGGTAATGACATCCTCCTCCCGTATGTCGTGGATAAGTAGAAAGAGTCTGGTCTTGACACTTCCTCTATTTTGTAGGGGCCTAGCCAAACATTATCGAACTTTTGATGCATTCCTTGCTTTTCTCTTCTTTTGTCCCAAAGTAGAACTTGATCCCCTTCCTTTAAATATATTTGTCCCTCCTTTCAATCAAAATTTCCTTTTACCTTTTCCTGATTTCTTTTCATTTGATCGAAGGCCTTTCTTCAAGTCTCATCCAATTCTACAAGTTGATTGATTCATCCCAACAATGCTTCCTTGTATGTGTTGAATTCTTGGGCTATTTGTAGCACTAGGATTTGGAGGTTTATAGGAAAGCGAGCCTCAAATCCATACACCAAATCAAAATGACTCTTTCCAGTGGAAGTCTTGGTGGTTGTGTGGTTGGCCCACAAAGCATACTTGACCTTATTGTCCCAACTCTTTTGGTTCTCCCCAACAGTCTTTTTTACAATGTTCATGATGTTTTTGTTGTTGGATTCTGCCAATCCATTTCCTTGAGGATAATAATT
>ML793415.1:330708-351739 GCA_009831015.1 Picea engelmannii
TCATCTATTGCTGCAAATTAGGAACAAAAAGCTTAACTTGTTGATCCAACTAACATATATTGTTGCAAGGTGTGTTTTCTCAAATCTCAGGCAGGTACAATCATCTGAAAAAAGG
This sequence comes from Picea engelmannii, assembly GCA_009831015.1. NCBI lineage: Eukaryota > Viridiplantae > Streptophyta > Pinopsida > Pinales > Pinaceae > Picea > Picea engelmannii. Next base: position 330,824 of record ML793415.1, read on the forward strand.
ACTATACTTGTGGGGAAGCCTTTACTTGACTTACAAGGCATCTCTCCCTACCCTTCATTCCATTTAGACTTGGCCTATAGGGGCTTCACTTCCATCTATCTCCATCTCCATCTCATTTCCCCTAGGGTCATCGAGATCACCTCCCTATAGTGACCTAGTAACCCTTGAAGTGCGGGACCTACATTGAGGTGACATTGGGTGTAGGATTCCCATAGTTGTAGCACTTATTATGTGGTTGGGTAGGGATTTTCCCAACCTACAACTTGCACTATAACAATTCCAAGTAAGCCACATTTAATAAAAGAACCACCCAAACATATGCATTAAATCCCCCTATTTCAAACCAAACAAATGCTCAAATACATTATAAACTTTTCCAAATTTAGTTATGGGAGGATTGTCATGGCGCCCTATTGGGTAGGCCAATCCCCAAGTCAAGGAGTATTTCCTAAGAAGGCACTCTCTGGTCCATGTAGTGAATATGAGTTGGATTGGGGTAGGACTTTTGGGAATGGGGTTCCTAACATATCAATGGCTCATATAGTCTCATTTATTGGTGCCTTTGTGGAGGCTGTGTTGCATCCCTTCATTTGCATTGCAAAATTTTTCCAAGCCCTTTATTTGCCTTTCATTTTTTGTGGTCTGAACATTGAGCGCTATGTGTAAGGAAAGAAAAAGAGCACCACAATGCCACTTGATGTTAGAATACATTGAGTGTCATATCCAATGGAAATAAAAGAACACCGCAATGCATTCCCCATCAAGCGAGACATTTTTATTTATTTTATTTTCTAAAGGTCCTTCATTTTTATGGAGAAGAGTTTCATTGATCTAGAAGGATATATTATGGATTTTTTACTTTTAAAGTGCTAGCTACAATTCCTCTGGGCCTTTAGCCCCTTCTTCCGATGAAATGAGGTACAAGAACTTCTTGGGGTCAATGAACCCAAAAATCCAAAAGATGAGGAAATAGAGGGGAAGGGATGTGAAAAGTGGTAAGTATGCACAGGAATGGTATGATGACCCTTCAAGGAGACCCTCCGGTAGAAATCCCTTTCCTGAGGGTGACCCACTTACTAGGAAACCATGTCAAACATCAAGGTGAAATAAGGAAAAAGGTATAATTTCCTAGCAAATGTTTCATAATCAATAAAGGACTCTTTGTGACATGCTCAAATGCTTCAATTATTTAAGTGACACTTGCCATGAGATCGGAATTTTTACCTCATGAAGCAAGACCTACTATCCTTTCTGGTCCAGAATGGTGTGGCGAACACTGTTATGTTGTTGACGATGAATGGTGATGTGTGGTGGAGAGGAGGGGATTTGTTTGCTCAATGTGGGCCCAACTGGTCATCTGGCTCTCGACACTCCATGCCTTCTACCTACAGGCCTTGAGATATTATCTCCTTAGTTACCCCTAGGTTGGGGGGGAGTAACATTCTTTTGAGGAGATATTCTCAAGAGCTATTGCGAACCCCCGAGGTCAACAAGGGAACCCCGAGATATTTGGCCAGAAGGGAGCTCCTAGAAAAACCCAAGATGCGAGAAACATGAAATTGAATAGAAAGGGGGGTTTTGAAGAAGAAAATATGAAACTTTATCTAGTTAATAAAAATGCCAGAGGCTTCCATGAAGCCATCTAGAATTTTTCTGAAGGCTTGGGCTTCCTGGGTAGAAGGGATTCCAATGAGCATAATGTCATCAACAAACTGGTCGTGGGTTAGGAGATCAACCGAGTTATGGAGAGACTGGCCCTAGAGTTGATGATGAGTAGTAGAAGCAGTGAGACTACGACCCAATCCTTCATCCATGAGGATGAAGATAAAAGGAGAGAGGGGGTCTCCATGACGAATGTCGCAGGAGGGATTAAAAGGGGGGGAAGGATTGCCATTGATCAGGAGAGAGAAAAAGGATAGATGAAACTAGAGACATGATCCATTGGATCCAGTCATGGTGAGAACCAAAGGCCTTCATGATTTCTCGAATGTATTTCCAACTGAGCTTATCAAAATCCTTTCACATGTCCAACTTGATGAGCATGTCCGGGGTTTTGGTAGCTTTTAAGGAGTGAACAACTTCATGGGAAAAGATAATGTTGTCCGAAATTTGGTGACCTTCCACATAACCAAATTGTTCTAGAGCAACGAGGGTAGGCATAAGAGGCTTGAGACGCATGGAGATCACTTTGGAGATGATTTTATAATTGACATTGCAGAGCGTTATAGGGAAGAATTTGTTAGGGTCAACCACTTTCTCTACTTTGGGGACCAAGGTTAGGAACTTGGCATTCAGAGATGGAAGAACCCCCAAAATCCTTTGAGATTCTTGAATAAGAGGCCATACATCATTTTTAATTATCGACCAATAGTAGTGAAAGAAGTCTAAGGTGAAGCCATCCATACTAGGCACTTTTCCAGCAGCTAGACCGAAATTGGTTTCTTGTACTTCTTCTAGGGAGATGGGTCGCATGAGACTAGCATTTTGTTCCTCAGAGTTCAAGTGGGGATATGTTTAGTTATGGAATGAATAGCCTCTGTGCGATTGGTTTGAGGTTATGTGAGAAGGTCCTGAAAAAAAGAGGTTAACTATTGCTCAATATTAGAATGAGAAGTAAGTTTGTTACCTTGACCAAAGATGAGATGGGTGGTGAGATTAGAGTGGTGTCACTGGATCATGGAGTGGTGAAAAAAAATTGAATTCTGTTCATCCTCCTTTAGCCACTTGATTCATGATTTTTTTAGCCATAGGATTTCCTCTTGTTTTTGTCGTTCTAAGATTTGATCAAACAAGGCTTTTTCATGCTGTGCCAATTCAAGTGATCTACCACTGGAAATTATCTACTGCTGGATCAATTCCATTTGGGATTCAAGGAGTTGTTGTGCCTGAAAAATATTCCCAAAGACCGTCTTGCTCCATATTTTGATGCGCAACTTGAGGTTCTTGAGACACTATTGGAAGAAATACATAAGAGATCCATTTATTGTTTGTGCTTCCTCCCACTAGGCTTGGACATTCTTAAGGAAATTTGTATGGGTAAGCCATAAATTTTCAAACCGGAAGGGATTTTTGTGAGGTTTGTTGAGAGTGTCCAAAGAAAGGCAAATAGGCCATGTTATCATGCAATTTGTACTTGCCAAAATCCAAAGGCAAGTGGGTACTAAATTGGCGTAACAAGGGGGATGTTCTATCACTGTCACCTAAACAAGACACCTCTTTATATTTAGGAGTATTACCCCAGGGGAGACGTCCCTAGTGACCTGGGGGTTTACGAAGGCTAAGGAAAAAGTATCAAGAAATTCCAACCCCTCTCTCAGGTCACTCTGATCAAAAGTTCCAAAGGTTTTAATGATATGAAGCAAAGTAATATTTAAGTGCAACAACAACAAATTAGTTAGTAGGTTAGTCTAATATAAAGTTAGAAATAGTTAGTAAAGGTCTTAAGGTAGATGGTTTAAGATTTGTTTTAGTCAATCAATCACTTGTAAGGTATGAACTAGTGCCTTTTAGGGTAAATGGAGTCAATGTTGCAGTGACCATTCTTACAGGGAAAAAACAAATGATAATAGATGAGTTAAATGAAAAGGGAAGATGATTAAGGTGTTAGTAACCTAAGGTCTCAATATCTAAAACCCTAGAAGAAAAAAATGCTAGGAAGTAGGTAACCCAAGGCCCTAACGATTTCCTTCTTCTTTAGATCAAACTTGAAATAAATGTATGAAGCTTAATGAAGCAATGATACTAGAGTGCTACTAAGGTAGGGATCTAGTATATCCTTCAAAGGAGGTGTTCTCTAGCAAAATCAAGTAGGTGAAGAGTTATAAAGAAAAGGACAATAACATGTGATTTTCTCCTAGGGTTTCACACTAGCAATTTCATAATCTTAGAAATGAACTAGTAAATGCACCATAACCATTCAAAATAAAGAAGGATTTCAGATTTCTACTTACTTCATCAAGAATAGTCTAGCCACAAACCCTAGTTGAAGACTTTCTACCATGAAAATGCAAAAATACACCAAAAGAAGCATCCTCCAAGAGTTGTGCACCACTTAATTTCAGCCAATAAGCCTTGAAAGAGGCCAAATTTCAGACCTCACACTTGTGTGAGTGAAAGATGATGAAAAAATGAGAGTCTTAACTCTCTATTTATACAATACAAGTGACCTTTAATTACATTTTAGGTCAAAAAAGGCCGACATGGCCGGTTTACATCAAAAATCCAGTTTTACATAAAATTGACAATTAAAACCCTACTTTTGTCTTTTAGGGATGACGTAATGCCCTTCCTAGGGTGATGTTAGGCCCCTTCATGGAATGATATGCCTCCAAAGTGAAACATTAGGCCTCAAAAGGCCTCAGAAGCTTCCACACGTGCCAAGCAAGTTGTCCTCATGCCGAAACCCTAATTGGATGATGTCAAGGCTCAAAATGATGACATCATAAGCCTTCAAGGGCCAACATCATGGTGGGAGAGAAAGACCCCCCTAGGTCAGGGCTGCCAAAGTTCCTTTAGGGCAACATCCTCCTTTTTCTCTGGTGCAAGCCTCTGGTATCCCTCTACCCCTGGCTGGGGTCACAACATCCATCTGGTGGTCTTTTAGCCCCATGGAGGTCTGAGCTATTGATATCCCCATATGTACTTGTTCATGGGGCATGGTCCTACATCAACAAAAAGTATGCCCTCCATGGGCTCATAAGTCATAGGGATCATAACAATGTTAATCACATATAATAATCAAGTTACCCAAACATGTGCATCAAACCCCCCTTTACCCAGACAAATGCTCAAAGACGTTATGCTATTTAACAAGCCAGGTTTGGAGAGGGTCTCAGGATGTCCTATTGGGCTAATCCTCCTCGGGTGTGGGGTGTTTCCCATTTGAAGACCAATATAGGTCATGTAAATGTATGAGATGGTGTAGGGAATGTTTGGGAAAAGGGTGCAATAATGACAGGGAAATGTAGGTCTTACCTGTGGGTGCCTCTGTAGAGGGTGAGTTGCACCTTGTCATGGATGTAATTGTTTCCTATTCCATTCAATGCCTTTTACTCCTTTTCTTATTGTTTTTTTCTTTTCAAGAGAATAGTTGGAGGACATTACCTAGCGTGGTGACTAGTGGTGACAACGTTACCCACAAACATTTCACGGAAATGAGAAGGTTGGCTCGTGATGAGACCCCCTTTCTCTTGGCTATGCCACCAGGAGCCACTACCCTGGCTTGGTGACCAGATGAATAGTAGTGTCATACCACTACATGCCCATGGACCTAATAGGCCTGCTCATGATGAGACCTCCTATCTACCAGCTAGGCCTTGAGTTTTACTTTTATTTTACCGGTCCCCTTTTCTTGCTGAGAAGCCTTTTATTGATTTCTTAGGAATGCGTGGGTGAAGAATCTCAAGTTTTCATCTTGGATTTAAAAATTTTCCAACTACTTTTACCCTCTGGGCCTTTAGCCCCTTCTTCCCACAAGGCAAGGTACAACCCTTACTAGCTTGGCAAACCCAATGCCCAAACCAATGTAGGGGATATATGAGAGGGATAATGATGAAAAGTGGTAAGTATGAAAGGAATGGATGATGACTTTTCATAGACCCACCCAGTGGAAACTCATCCCTAAAGGAACCAACTTACTATGGAACTTTGTCATCCCCCCAAGTGTGGACAAGTTAAAGGGCATAATTTCCAAACAAATGTCATGAAACAAAAGAGAGTTCAATGCACATATTCAAATGTTTTGAGAATTAGAGTGACACATGCCATGATACCCGGATTCATTACCTCATGGAGCAAGATCCACCGCTACTTTAGAACCAGGGCGATGGGATGGATGTTGCTACTGTTGATAGATGGGAGGCGTTGAAGAAAAGATGGGCCCTCCAGGGACAAGCTCAAGTCATATGGCTCTCGGTACTCTATGTCTAGGACCTATGGGCTCTGAGACATAATCTCCTTAGTTATCCCTAGGATAGGGGATAACATCTGGCTCCAACTCGGGGACATGTTCTCACCATAGAGCGCATGAGAACCTCAACATATCTGGCATGACGTGTGACCTTCTAGATCTCAAAAAGTGATTATTAATTTGTTGGGGTGGTGATATCACCCCTAGCTGATATATGATAAAACAAAATACAAGTAAGCAATCATATATACAAATGGAAATACAACTAATCTAGCATGATATGTAGATGGTATATACAATGAATGCAAATTCCTACCTACGTACATGTACTTACCTATGAAGTCAATTCTTTGCCCCTTCATGGGGTTTGAGGAGGTTTCCACTAACTGGTAATGGACGTCTTCTTCCTTCCAACGTGGAGAGATAGTAGGCATCATTTTCTGACTTCATTCCAACTCTAAAAGGTCCAAGCCAAAACTGTGCACTCCCTTTGACATTAGTAGGCTCTCCCTTTTTTGTATCCCACATCCAGACCGCATCTCCCTCTTGGTAATCCTTTGTCTTGAATTTGGTTGTTTCTTGTATAACTCTAGTATATTGTTTTCAGGGAGGAGGGTGGGATTCTGCTGTAAGGACTTCCTGTTGGGTCGGTCTGATCAATATGTCATCATCTCCTTTCTTTAATAGCTTGATGGTCCCAACTTCTTTGTCCTTGTATTTTTCTAGGAGTTGTTGGTATTCTTCCTTCTTTGGCCATTGTATTTGATCAAAGTATTCCTCTGAAGCGAAAGGCAAATCACCAAGGGAAAATAGACGAAGACTTTCCTTGATTGGCTTATGTGTTTTGCTAGTTCTAACATCATCATCAATTTACTGCACATGGACCTTGGTCATTGACATATTTGGGAGGCAGCTTATTGTTCCGTCATTCATAGGCACATTAATGTAAGTTAGATCCATCTCTAAGGTGCCTCCCAACATTGCAACAAAATTCATTGACAACAACATTCCCCATACATTTGGGACATCCACTACCACAATATCCATATGGATTACTCTCTCGGGGTATCTTTCAAGGCATACTTCAACATTCTCAACTAACCCATGAGTGGGTATGACCCTGGATTCAAAGCCGCACACATTCATGTAAGGCCGTGTGGCCTTTAGGCCTAATTTTTCCATGACCTTCAAGGACATCATGTTATCACCTGTCCCTAAATCAAGCATACAATTGTTAAGGAATTTCTTATTATTCAACAAGGTCATGAAGAAAGGAGGGTGTCCATCATACTCAACCCTAAAGTGATTTGCTTGTAACATGATAGAAGGGTCCATTGCCTCATCTGAAATTTTGAAAAAACAAATGAATCTTTCTTTTACAGATGGGACCTTGATGACTTCCCTTAATGGAATGGTTACGTGCATTTTTTCCAATGCACCTTCAAAATCAAAGTTCAAATCCACTTTATCGGTTTTGGGAGGATTTTTAGGAAGAAGTATGTTCATAGGTGGAGGTCTTGTTTGTGAAATTACAGGCCGAGTAGAGAGGGGTTGGTTCATTCTTTTTTTCCTAGTGTAGACTTGGAATTTTTTCTTCTTCAACTTTTCTCTCGACTCTTGGTCAAGGTTATTTATCACCTCCATCCTAGACTTCTTGGCTACTTCCTTTATGTCTTCTTGATGTTCTTCAAGTGTGACATTAAGGAAATATTGAGGACTTTCAAAGGTATGATTAACAACGTTTACTTGGTCATGTTCACCATTGTTGAGAGGACACTCATGCTCCCAATGTGAGTCTCTGCATTGCAATCAACAAGGGTTTTCATCTACTATGTTTGCGGGGGGCTAAAGTATTAGGAACCTCTTGATCATTCTTTGGTCTAAAATCTTGATTCCCTTTCTAAAATTTCCCTTTGTAAGGAACCTTAGGAGCTTGTTGTTGAGCTCTTTCTAGATTGAAAATCTTATTCATCATTAGTTCTTGGGTTTTTACCATGCCATCTACAGTCAATTGCAGCTTTTCCAAGCTAGCGCTAATATCTGAGGCAGGTTCAACATTATGGACTATCTTAGGTTTAGCATCCATTTTGACTCTTGGGCCAGAGAAAGGCTCGACTCTAGATGATGATAGGTTGCCTTCAATCCTTTCAGCTACCTCTTGGGCTTCTTGGATTGTTTTAGGGGCTTTATCTCTGAGGAGATATCTCAATTGTCCTGTAAAGCTTTGGTATAAAGAAAGAGAAGGAAACAATCTGAAGGATGATGCTTGGCTGGGATCTTTTGCATTAAATTTTCAAATTTATCATGAAATTCTCTAACAGTCTCATTCTCTTGTTTTGTGAGGTTATTCAACCTTATCAACAACATGTTTGGGTCTTCCTTGACACTCCATCTTTTGAGGAATATTGCCTCCAATTTATCCATGGTTTTAATACTAGCATCGAGAAGACCATTGTACCATCATCTAGCGCCATCATGGAGTGTAGAAAAGAAAAATTTCATAGCTAAATCCTCAGCATCATCACGGATGGGATGAAGCTGAAAGAAGGCCCATAAATTACTCATATGATCCTCGACACTGACTACATCATTACCAGTGAATTTGTGCAACCATTTCTTAGACTTAGGGGGAGTTTGCCTAGGGTATCCTAGTATGCTTGTCATGTCTAATGGTTCGAAGAGATTGGATGACCATTTATTTTTGCTATTAGCTTGGTTTGTATTAACAGTATGAGTTCGTGCACTAGACATTGTGTTTAAAGGAATATTGCCTCCAAATAATGATTTTACTATAGGAGAGTTTCAGGGAGGTTTTCTTCTATAGGACTTGGGAGGATTGGTATACCTCCCTAAGATTTGTGGAGTCGCCAGATAATTTTCTTGAAACTATCAAAGGGATGAGGGGATCACCCTTAGTGGAGTCGCCAGGTAAGCTTTGTAAGATAAAGGATTTTGAGGAAAGGCTTACCGAAAAGTGTCGTCTTTGAGGAGAATTGACTCAGTGTTCCCTGGTAATGGCGCCAAAATGTTATTGCGCAATTTGTACTTCCCCAAAGCCAAAGGCAAGTGGGTACTAAATTAGTGTAACAAGGAGGATTTCCTATCAGTGTCACCTAAACAAGGCACCTCTTTCTATTTAGGAGTAGTACCCCAGGGGAGACGTCCCCAATGACCTGGGGGTTTGAGAAGGCTAAGGAAAAAGTATCAAGAAAGTCCCACCCCTCTCTTAGGTCACTCTTATCAAAAGTTCCAAAGGTTTTAATGAGATGAAACAAAGTAATATTTAAGTGTACCTGCCCATAACAAGACAATAAGAAAAATACTATTTGCAAGTACCATATGATGTTAGTGCTTCATAAAACCATAGACTTTTGATAAAAAGAACAAGCTGATATAAAAGTTGAATCAACATAAGTATTTATAACAACAATATATATATAGCAATATCTTCACAATTATGCCTTAATAAAGCTTAAAAAATGACCAGAAATGATAACATAAACTTGACAAAGTGATAGTAATTGTCAGAAGCAATGATGACAATGTATAATCATCTTTAAAACTTGCTTTTAAGATGAATTCGTTGTTGTTATAGATGGTTGTAGCAATATTTTGCAATAGAAACAAATTAGTTAGTAGGTTAGTCTAATCTAAAGTTAGAAATAGTTAGTAAAGGTCTTAAGGTAGATGGTTTAAGAGTTGTTTTAGTCAATCAATCGCTTGCAATATATGAACTAGTGCCTTCTAGGGTAAATGGAGTCAATGTTGCAACGACAATTCTTAGAGGGAAAAAATGATAATAGATGAGATAAAGGAAAAGGGAAGATGATTGAGGTGTTAGTAACCTAAGGCCTCAATATCTAAAACCCTAGAAGAAAAAAAATGCTAGGAAGTAGGTAACCCAAGGCCCTAACGATTTCCTTCTTCTTTAGATCAAACTTGAAATAAATGTATGAATCTTAGTGAAGCAATGATACTATAGTGCTACTAAGGTAGGGCTCTAGTATATCCTCCAAAGGAGGTGTTCTCTAGCAAAACCAAGTAGGTGAAGAGTTATAAAGAAAATGACAATAACATGTGCTTTTCTCCTAGGGTTTCACGCTAGCAATTTCATAATCTTAGTAATGAACAAGAAAATGCACCATAACCATTCAAAATAAAGAAGGATTGCAGGTTTTTACTTACTTAATCAAGAATAATCTAGCCACAAACCCTAGTTGAAGACTTTCCACCATGAAAATGCAAAAATACACCAAAAGAAACCTCCTCCAAGAGTTGCGCACCACTTAATTTCAGCCAATAAGCCTTAAAAGAGGCTAAATTTCAGACCTCACACTTGTGTGAAAGAAAGATGATGAAAAAATGAGTCTTAACTCTCTATTTATACAATACAAGTGACCTTTAATTACATTTTAGGTAAAAAAAGGTCGACATGGCCAATTTACATCAAAAATCCAGTTTTACATAAAATTGACAATTAAAACCCTAATTTTGTCTTTTAGGGATGATGTCATGCCCCTCCTAGGGTGACATTAAGACCCTTCATGGAACGTTAGGCCTCCAAAGTGAAACGTTAGGCCTCAAAAGGCCTCAGAAGCTACCACACGTGCCAACCAAGCCGTCCTCATGCCAAAACCCTAATTGGATGACATCAAGGCTCAAAATGATGACGTCAGGGGCCTTCAAGGGCCAACGTCATGGGACTTCAAGGGCCAACGTCATGATGGGAGAGAAAGACCCCCCTAGGTTCAGGCCTTCCAAAGTGCCTCTGGTGGAAATTCCTCCTTTTTCTCTAGTGCAAGCCTCTCGTATCCCTCTGCCCCTGACTGGGGTCATAACATCTATCTGGTGGGATTTTATCCCCATGGCGGTCCGAACTAATCATCTCCCCATATGTACCTGTCCATTGAGCATGCTCCTGCAACAACAATAGGTACGCCCTCCATGGGCTCATAAGTCACAAGGATCATAGCAATGTTAATCACATCTAATAATCAAGTTACCCAAACATGTGCATCAAACCCCCCTTTACCTAGACAAATGCTCAAAGACATTATGCTATTTAACAAGCCAGGTTTGGAGAGGGTCTCAAGATGTCCTATTGGGATAATCCTCCTCAAGTGTGGGGTGTTTCCCAAGTGAAGACCAATCTAGGTCATGTAAATGTATGAGATGATGTAGGGAATGCTTGGACAAGGAATGCAGTGATGACATGGAAATGTAGGTCTTACATGTGGGTGCCTCTGTAGAGGGTAAGTTGCACCTTGTCATGGATGCAATTGTTTCCTAGTCCATTCAATTCCTTTTACTCTTTGTCTTATTGATTTTTCTTTTCAAGAGAATAGTTGGAGGACATTGTCCTAGCATGGTGACCAATGGTGACATCATTACCCATAAACATTTCACGAAAATGAGATGGTTGGCTCGTGAAGAGACCTCATTTCTCTKGGCTATGCCACCAAGAGACACTACCTTGGCTTGGTGACCATATGAATAGTAGTGTCATACCRCTACATTCCCATGGACCTAAYAGGCCRGCTCATGATGAGACCTCCTATCCACTAACTAGGCCTTGAATTTTATTTTTATTTTACCGGTCCCCTTTTCTCACYGAGAAGCCTTTTATTGCTTTCTCGGGAATCCCTGGGTGAAGCATCTCAAGGTTTCATCTTGGGTTTTAACTTTTTCCAACTACTTTTACCCTCTGGGCCTTTAGCCCCTTCTTCCCACAAGGCAAGGTACAACCCTTACTAGCTTGGCAAACCCAATGCCCGAACCAATGTAGGGGATAGATGAGAGGGATAATGATGAAAAGTGGTAAGTATGGAATGAATGRACGATGAATTTTCATAGACCCACCCAATGGAAACTCATCCYTAAAAGAACCAACTTACKATGGCAYTCTGTCATCCCCCCAGGTATGGACAAGTTAAAGGGCATAATTTCCAAGCAAATGTCATGAAACAAAAGAGAGTTCAATGCACATATTCAAATGTTTTAAGAATCAGAGTGACGCATATAATGATACCCAGACTCATTACCTCATGGAGCAAGACCCACCACTACTTCAGAATCATGTCGAGGGGATGGATGTTGTTGTTGTTGATAGATGAGAGGCGTTGAAGAAAATATTGTCCCTCTAGGGCCAAGATCAAGTCATATGGCTCTCGGTACTCCATGTTTAGGAGTTTTGGGCCTCGAGACATAATCTCCTTAGTTATTCCTAGGATAGGGGATAACAGGACAATGGTCTAATCCCACATCAGGGAGGATGGTGGCTTCCATATGCATGCCAGAGAGCATGAGGGATTTTGAGATTAAAAATTTGTCTTTTTTGCAAGCTACTTGCTAAGAACCTCCATGACAATTGTTCCATGTATATATGCCATTGTTTGTTTCCATATCAATTAGTTGTTCGTCCCAAATAAACTCTTTGAAGGCTATATGATCTGGATCTAGGCGTCAAAGGCCTCCTTTCTTTTCTTCTAATGAGGTAATGAGATTGTAATCGCCCCCTGTTATACAAAAATGCAGATGAGTTAGTTATGCAATGTGTTGAAGTTGTTGCAAGAACCAAAGTTTTTCTCCAAGTTGTTGCGGTCCATAAACATTGGTGATGAACCCCATAGTGTCTTCTCCTATAGGTCGAAACTTTGTTGTAATGCTATGTTTAGTGCAAATTTTTTTCCAGACAAGAATCTTGTCAGTGTTCCATAAGAGTGCTAAACCCCCTGTTGTGCCTACAAAATCAATGGCAATAGAACATATAGTTTTCCAAATTTTTGGGAGGATCTTCCCAAGCATTTCATAAGAGTTGATGTTTTCTCTTACTGTTCAGTCCTTGAATATTCCAAGAGACTACTTTCATTGGAAACTTTGGGAGGGTTGGAACGAATCAATGGTTAGAGAATTCTATCATGAGTTAACCAGGATGTCCCCAATTTTCTGCAGGTGTTGTAGGTTGGATTTTCAGCCTCACCTTTTATCCTCCTTGGGAGTCCTTTTGGCCTTAAGCTTATCGGGCTGTATTCCAAGATTAGGGTTTGGGGAGGGGGCTCTAGAGGATCCCAAGGATTCCCTTCTTCACTTATGCAGGGATTTTCGAACCAGTTGAATGTGATTCGGGGAAATCGATTGCATGTCCTGTCTTCTTACAACATCTATAATGTTTTTCAAGTAGTCAAACAAATTGAGTCCGAAATTGGGACAAAGATGTTCATATAAATGAAAATACGAGCATAGGCTATGTAGCGGCCCTGTTTGGTGGCATATGAAGATTTAACAAAGGTACCGAGTGTATTACCAATACCTGCAAGAATCTCTTCCTCCCAGTATTCCTACGATAAATAATAAAGACGAACCTAGACAAGGGTGAAGGAGAAATCTCCTTTGTTCGGGTTGAAGTTATACCTCAAATATTAGAGATGTAGCCCTGCCGAATGAAATAAGTTGGGGCCATTCTCAAAAATTTGCTCCCTTTCCTTGGGGCTTGAAAAAATGATGGTAAAAAAACCTTTGGAACCAAGTTTAAGATCTATATGACTTATGGGTTTCCACAGAGAGTTGATCCAGGCAACCAGATCTCTCTCAATTAGCTAGAGGCCTAAGAGCTTACCTATTAGTGAATGATCCTTCATGTGTTGCACATACCCTTCTATATTTTTTGAATGGATCTCATACATTGGTGTCTTTGCTGCCTTCGGTATGCACTGACTTGGATTCCACTTGGCGTTGCCTCCTAGATTGAGCTGGGCATCTATCATAGGTTCTTTTCTAGAGGGGTTCACATCGTTGGAGATGTTAGTGCTTGCACAAAGCGGTGGAGGGGGGTCAGACCCCTCCTATGGTGCCATGCTAGAGAATCAAGTCTAAATCCATGACATAGATGACAAAACCCTATGAGAGCATTTTTCTTTTGTGAAGTTTTGTTTGACATAAGTTTTAAATGCATCTAGAAAAGTTAAACTCAAATCGAATGCATCGACTATTGAAATGAAGAAGGTTATTTTTTTCCTCAATATTTGAATTTGGTTAAATTATTAAAAAAATGTAATTTTAAATGAATAAAATAATTAAAAATAAAGATCCTATACTTTTTTTTTTACATTTTTTAATTACGCCTTTTAAATATTTTTGGTTGATTTCATTACTTATATGGTGAATGAATTCAATATCATGGAGATCTATCAGTTTTTTCTATGTTTATTTGCAAGTACACTTCTATCTTTGTTAGAGATTAAGATTGTAAGTATTAGGGCTTAAATGTTGATCACTGAGGGAAAGCATCTTCATATAGGTTTTGGAGATTTAAACTTGGATTGGATTGTTTGTAAGGTAACATTTTAAACTAAATTATAATATCTAATGCCAAATTGATATGATTGTGGAATGTAAAAGTTTACAAACAATTGATAAGCAATACATGTTAATACGTAGAAGGAGGTGGAAACCAATGCTCGAATAAAAAAACCGAAGTCAATGTAGGTGCGAAAGCATATCACATGGACTGTGGTTCACTGTTGAGAAAAGTAGATGAAACAATTAGCACAGAAGAGGAAGTGACAAAAATAATTGCTCCTAATGGTTATTAGGGTTAGGGAAAGATTATACTTAGGGTTATCCATATTAGAGTTTATTTTATAATAATAAAAAGATAATTTAAACTCAATTTAAATAATAACAATTTATTTTTAATCCACTTGAATTGTAAATATATTTAATTTTCACAAAGTTCGTAAATCTCTAAATATACTTAATTTTGAGAAAGATTGCAAATTTTTTATATTTAGATTTAAAAAAATATTTATTCATAGAATTATAAAAATAAACCATATTTTTAATTTTTAAAATTATATAAGTGTTTGATAATAAAATAATACTAATAAATCATTTTATTTTTTATTTTTCTATATTATGAAATGAAATAATTGTAATAAATAATATATTTAGTTTTTAATATATTAATTTTTTTTTCAATATTTAAAAATATTTTGTAACTATATATTATATAATTAAAATTAGCAACAATCATATTTAAATAGAAGTGATTGATATACTAAAACAATATTATTAAATTCTAAAAGATGAAAAATAATACAGCTTTTTATTATATAATTAAAATGAACAATAATCATATTTAAGTAGAAGTAATTGATATACTAAAATCAACATTATTAATTCTAAAGATGAAAAATGATATCACTTTTTATGTCATTTATTTAAATGTGATTGTTGCTTAATTATACATGAAAATACATCATAAAATTAAGCAAACCATACCATAGAAAATAAAAAAATATGTACTTGCCATGCAAGATAAAAGAATCACTTGGGTTTTGCACCATTCCAATGATGATATTATCTTTCATGTACTCGGGATGCAAGATAAAAAATCACTTGGGTTTTGCACCATTCCAATGATGATATTATCTTTCATGTACTCGGGATGCAAGATAAAAAATCACTTGGGTTTTGCACCATTCCATTAATGATAACTGCTTTCTATGTCATCGTGATTATCATGTTGGACTCCGATTTGATCTCTTGAAATCTTTCATGGAACGTGTGATGTTAATCCTTCAAATGGCCGTGGCACCTTCATAGAATTCGGAAAACTCTCTCAACTACCATGGCTGCCATCCCAAAACGCTTCGCTGTGTTCAATGCAGACGCTTCGCTGTCTTCAAGGCAGGATACGCTTCTGGATACACAGAGACCAAATATGGCGGCTATGCAGAAATGCTGGCGAATCTGTTCAAGGACCCAGGGGATGTCTGGGACATCTATGCAGTCATCGATGGAAAATTCCCATCACAGAAGGAACTGGATGGCTACGATGGCTTTGTTATAACTGGTAGCAGTGCTGATGCCCACGGAAACAATGAATGGATCCTCAAGCTCTGTGATGTTATCAACTATTTGTATGACAGGCACAAGAAGGTTCTGGGCATCTGTTTTGGCCACCAGGTGTGCTATATAATACCCTTTTTCTGTTACACTGAATATCCGTGTTTTTAATACCATTCCTGATCCAACTGCAAGAGGGGCAATTGTCTTGACTTCCTGGTCAGTGTATTGGGCTTAAAATCTGAGCAATGGGTAATGTGTATTTGTTTTAAAGGGAAAATATCGTAGGAAATCTTTTGGTACTTCCTTGCATTTCTCAGATGGTATCAGTATATAAACCTATTGGTATTGATTAGAAATCTTTTGGTATTTCCTTGCATTTCTYAGATGGTATTAGTATATAAACCTATTGGTATTGATTATGGTGCCTGATCCTGTGGGGACATGAGTGAGGTATGCAACAGAGGTACTCAGCTGTGGGACCTCCTGCATGAAAGGTCAAAGCATTCAACCACTTAACCAATTGGGCCATGGAAATTGTTTTTACTAAACAATGTTAATAATTAACAATATGCAGATGAGAAGGGATGACAGGTGTAGGGGGATATTTTTGATCTGGAAAGAAAACTATAAGCAATCTTTGCATGGGACTAGGAATACCACAAACAATAAAGCTAAGGCCCATGCCCTTCTCTAGAGTCTCTCCCTCGCAAATGAATCCAATATAAATCGTTGATTGCCATAGGAGATTTGAATGTCATTATCAAAACGATGGTTATGAAATTAACCCTGTTTAATAATAAACCGACTCTGATCATAGCTTGAATCAACAAGGAAGTCATTAATCTGAATATGGTTTCATATTATCAATTCCTGAGAGAATTTAATTGTCAAGTGGATATATTGGCCAAAGAAGCCTTCTCACTTTCCCAAGGAGTCCTAAAAAGGGTTCCAATCTCAAGCTACATACCATGATACCACCAACATTTATTAACACATGTTTTAACAATTCATTGACTAGACCTCAAGTGTGGTGAAGGGATATGAAAGGACGCATCCCCATCTCCCTCGCATGCTGGAATTAATCTTCGTCCTGTCTCCTGAATATTGTGGTATTTCGCTTGCAAGGTGGGATAATGAAGAAGTTAAGGAATGGAATTGGAGTGGTCTCTGGAACATCGTCAATCATCTTGGATCTCACTTGGTAAGACTTTTTACCGGCCTTTGGTTGGTTAAATTCAGTTTGAAGGCTCTAGTGTCTAAGTGCTTTCAGTGGATATTCATTAGTGTGCTTTGGTATTCAGATTTTGTTTGGGCTTTAGTTATTCAGATTTTGTTTGGGCTTTAGTTTCTGGAATTTGTCACTGTAATTGGGCCTTGCATCAAAGGGCATCAAAGGGCAGTTTTTATGTAGCCTTACTTTTTGGCAAATTTCTTCGTTCCTGGCAGTTTTCTCTCTAGTATTTTCAGTTTCCCTTGGTCCCAGGTCTGTTCATCCAGCTTGCTGAATTTAAAAGGTTTGGGAAATGATTCTCTGTGGCTAAAATTTGGTTTCAGGAAGTTCTGGAAATTCTGTGTTCTGGCTGTAGTGCTGATATTTTAGAGGAGTTGGTGGTTTTTTGTTGGTCTTAGGTCTCTCCTTGGTCAGAGTGTCTCCTCTTGACTCCGGCATATTTTTTCTGGGTGTAGAAAGAATGGATGACAGAGAAGCACAACAGATCCGTCGGCCTCTACACAGGCATGGAGAGTTTATCCAATGTAATCAGATCCTCTCTCTTCTTAGTGACTTCAAAGGCGCATGAAAATGAACATCTTTGTACCTCACAAAATGCAACAATAGTGGGTGTCTTGGTCTAGCAGAATCAAAAAATAGATTCACTGGAAGCAGAATGTAACATGTTAAAGAACATGGTCATCAACCTTAGTAAAGATTCACATTCCACAGCTTCAAACCATCTAATGTCAATTAGGTAGAAGTAGAGTTCAAGGAAGAGGAGACTGTACACCAACTGAAAGATGATATGTATACCGGACAACAGAATTCCCCTCCCTCCAATGTAGGTCAGGAGGAAGCACTCAGCCATCATATCTTCCATTAATTTCTATGTTTTTAAAATAACTAGAATTTTAGGGTTTTTTGTTAAGAAATACACTTTTAAGGACAACTGGGATGTAATAATTGAAGACTCTAGAAAACTTTCCTTTGTGGTTTGTGAAAGCTGTCAGTTTTTTATGAGTTTCATATCAGTACTTTTGTATGCTTGCTGTTTAGCTATGCTACAACACCTTTTAATATAATATCTATCAATATTGGTTTAAAAAAAACAATATGTAGATGATATTTTTTTTCCCAAATAAAATCTCGTAAAAAACTCTTTGAGTACTTTTCCATGGTCCATGGATGGTAAATGGGGTAAACTGCCAGCCTTGATTATGGAGCCTAACCCCGAGGGGATCTAGAGAGTGGAACCCATAGCCTCCCCAACTTTGGGGGAGAGATCTTACACCTATCTCATGACTACATGAGCTAATCCTTGGAGCTTTGCAGATGAGATACTCTGTATGTGTTTTTTTCTTTTTGTAAGTGGATTACTAAGGTAGGCTTTGTTAGCTTTTGGGGTAGCTCAGACAGGTACTTCTGCATTGGCGTTGCCTCGCATGCGGAGGTGTTCAAGCGACACTCTCTAGAATGACTTTTATGTAATGACTAAAGTGACTTATTATAAAGTTGAGTGACTTAAGTGATTTAAGTCATCTCAACGAAAGATTAAATTGTGACCATTAGATTGTGACATCCAAGATCTAATCTTGGCCATTGAGATCTAGGGTTAGGGTTTTAGTCATTAGGGAATTATAAAAGCAGATCTAAGTCGAGTGTGAGGCACACAATGAGTGCATAGGAGCAAGAGGGAGTCTTGTTCATGTACTTGTGTCTGAGTGGGCAGGGCTGAGGAAGTGTGCAAAGGGGCAGCGAGGGAGATAACAACCAAGTGGGCTAGGCTATCACTGCATTGTAATCCTACGAGGGTCATTATCCCAGGAGGGGAGCCCAGGATTTTTAGCAATAAAATCAAACTCAGAACTGTTTTTCCCGCAAGGGTTTTTCTAGGGGTATTTACCTGAATATCTTGTGCAATGTGATTGGTTTCTGTGTTTTATGCTTCTGCTTATTTTTCGTTGAGTTACCTAACTATGCTTTAGTTTAGTAAATGTATTTTGCTCGAAATTAACTACCAAGTACTAGGTTAACAAATTTCAACATGGTATCAGAGCTAGGACTCTGAAGGCGAAGCCAGGTTGCACAGGGGAGATTTGGCAGCATGAATTTCGGTCTACGGGAATTTTTTTTTAGCAAACTTAGTTGCAGGTAAGAGAAACAAAAAAAAAAAACAAGGTTGATCGAGCTGGTTGATGTGGGTCGGGATGTGTGCTAAGGATCCACATAGCAGCCCGCTGACAGATCTGTGTCGTGTGGACGTGCTGGTAAGTGTGGCTAGTGAGTAGAGGTGATGAAAGGTCTAGTGGCGACGGCAGGAGAAAACCAGCTTGTGGAGCTGGGTGCAGGCTGGGAAACAACAAACGGTTGATAAAAGTACAACCGCAACCTAGCAGGAAAGATTCGCGTGGGCAAGAGAGGAACAATCGCGACAGTCGTAGTGAAGATCCCACTGAGAAAGGAGATTGACAACAGTCAAGTATTGGGATTCGGGAGCTGTCAGAACCGAGTAACATTGCGGGTCGAGGGTGCTGAGTACAGCCGTCGACTAAGGAGCTACACGCGAGGAGGAAGATTGTTGTAGCTGCTGAGAGGGAGCCGTGACAAGAGGAGCAGACGAGGAGGTTCGGGTTGTGAACTTGTTGTGTAGAGGCCAAGTGTGGACGTGGAGGAAGTGGGTAGTGCAGGTGGAGAAGGGGCAGTTGTTGTAGCAACTGCCAACCAACACAAGCCAGCTGCCATTTGTAGTCGCCAACTGGTAAAAATTGGAAGCACAAGCTGACAAGGAGTGTGAGGCTGCGGGTTGCTAAGAGTTAGATCAATTGTCGTTTGGGTTAACCAAGGAACTGATGAAGGACAGTCTGCGTGGAGCTGCCAAGGTAAAGCGCCGATGGGAGTCATGGTGTCGTTGAGGGGAAAAGGTCGTGGGCTGCAGGGCCAACCATTGAGCTGTAGCAAGTGACCATCACAGCCATGCAGAACAACTGCGTGAGGGATATGGGTCGAGCAGACTTGGGCTTGGTAGTAGCCAGTCGCCCGACAACCGCAGAGAGTGTGGGCAATCCCCGGGTAGGTCTGGGCAGCACTCGAGCAGTGGGAAGACTACCCAAAATTTTCACGACAGCAAGTATAACTGTTGGGCAGTAGGATGAGATAGTCAAGCAATGCCCAAAAAAGCTCTGGGAAGCCTAGAAAAGGACTCGGGTAACAACGAGAGGTTGTGGGCAGCCTTGGGTAGGGGTTCGGGTAGCGAGCAACAAGCTTGGGCAGCGGGACCGGGCAGCAGGTCTGGGAGTCTCAATTTGAGTGGGTTGCCAGGATGGCAGCGTTGGTGATGGGTTGTGGTCAGTGGCTCTTCT
This sequence comes from Picea engelmannii, assembly GCA_009831015.1. Taxonomy (NCBI): domain Eukaryota; kingdom Viridiplantae; phylum Streptophyta; class Pinopsida; order Pinales; family Pinaceae; genus Picea; species Picea engelmannii. Next base: position 351,153 of record ML793415.1, read on the forward strand.
TGCCATATAAAAAGAATGAGGTCGATGTTCGTTAGTGTTTCAGAGACAGATTCAAACTATTGTGAGACTAGCACCATGTATGCAGTGAAGAGCGTTGGATGTGTGATATTCCAACTAGAGTCAGGAGGATCTCTGGAGGTGGCAGGAGTGAGATATGCCCCAAGGCTGATGTTGCTCTTAGTATCATCCTTGGAGGACATGGGGTATGTAGTTATGTTCGAGGATGGACAGGTACTCATACCTTTAGAGGGAGTAGATACCCAGGATGCAGTAGTGAGGCTTGGCATCAGGGAGGGTATGTTGTATAGGTTGCTAGGACAACCTGTGTGTGGGTCCTGTTGCTGCCTTATACACACCTGGGAGACGTGGAAGAAATCTTCAATCCACTCGGTGTGTTCTTGGGGGCAAGTGAGAGTTAAGGTGCTGTCACCTAATCCTCAACTCCTCCGTCTAGGCCAACTCCTAGCGAAGCCAAGGGGGGTAGTTCCTAACAAATATACTAAGGCTTGAACTAAGCTAAGTACAAGAAATTAAATCTAGGAGTTTATTCTTTCAACAATCAACCATAAATTGAAATACACATAAAC
>ML793416.1:2825-15304 GCA_009831015.1 Picea engelmannii
CGATTTGGATAATTTGTAGGATTAAAGTATAATCATCCAAAGTATAGGTCATTTTAGGTTCCCTAGATACAATCTATAGGTTCTTCCCTGAAATTGTAAATCAGGCTTGGTAAACTTTATAATTCATCAAAAATATAACTTTTTTGAATTGAATGGACCATGAAAGTATACTAAACTGGGAATGATTCTAGAATCTTAGATATTCATAAATATGTGTGCTTTCAATGCAAAATATAAAATTATGGAATGTACATGTCACTTGTTTAAATAAATCGTAATGGTATGCCATATTCAATTATTCGTTCATGATCGACTTTGGACATTTTCCATTTTCTAACTTTTGTTTTTTTTCTTGATTGAACTTCTATTAACTTTATGCGCGTTGCACATACCAAATGAGTATATTGACAACTTATGACATCTGACTGGTAGTCTTGAAAGTGAATATGAGTATCAGTTTGATGGGTTTCTTGAAAAAAATATCCTTTCAATACAATGGATCATCTTTCATATATAAAATAGTTATCATCAAAATCGTCTAATAACCTCATCTTTTGTTATGTGCATTGCATCAAATAATATTTCACGTTTTTAGTGTTGTCTACAGATGCAACCATGGAAAATACATCTCTTGCAAATAATTCGATATGTTGGACAACAAGTAGTTCATGTTAGATTATCACACAAGTACATCTACAAGTTATTTGAAAAAACTTAAACATAAAAATTACCTTCTCTAATAAGATCAAAAACTCTATCGCCATCAACTGACACTATAGTTTCATTTGATTCCATCTTCTCTGAGCTTGCAAGTGGCATTTTCCCTTTTATATTAAGTTAGGTATGTCTGTAAGCTTTAACATATTCCACATTTTCATTTTCGCAAATCTCTATGGATTGTGTCCTCTATGCAAACTGAACAAAAACAAGACTCATTTCTTCTATCAAATGCAAACACATTTTGATAGAGTTTTGTTTTAACTGAATGATTTTTTCGTGTCCCATGTATTGTACCAGCTTCATATGGGATTGATCTATTTACATCTTGGATTCCAACATACCAAAAAAACCTGCACAAGACAAGAACTTGTTAACTTGAAATCTCTCAAGAAAATGATTGAAGATCATATAAATTTGAACACGTGAATAAAAATATCTTGTGTACATGTGTAACATGTATATATAGACACACCTGTGCACATCCCTTGATGGATTATTTTCATGGCTTAGCACCATTTTGCACCATTCAACAATAGTTGATCAGTGGATTCAAATCAATCGACATGAGGGTTCATCTGATACCTTTGAAGTGTACTCTCATTTTCCATGATCAATCTCAAAAAAAGTTCAACAATGTGTAATGTTTGATTTTTTATGAATACGACACAACCAATAGAATTATCGTGAAGGTTTGAACTAACCCAGACACCCATCTGACCATATCCAATGTTGATCGAATCTGATCCCACGTTCTTTCAATAAATCATAAAATTTATCAAAACAATGTTGTACATAATGTGTGTCATGTGTGTTGTAGGAAACTCTCCCTGCGGACAGGTAGATCTCCTTAAAGAGCTAGACTCTTAACTCTAAGACAGAAAGAGCTTATCATGGTCACTGAATTCCTTTTAGATCTAGGTGGACTAGTGTGTGAGAAGGAAGGAGAAGAGGAGTACCTTTAATCGACGTTTGTCCCTGCACGCTCCGAGTTGAGCTCTGATCTTTCGCTCCTCGATGAATCTTGTAGACAAACAAAGTATGACCACTTCCTACTCTATCAAGGTTAGACCTAAATAGATCTATCTACTAAAGAGACAAATTCATGTGAGATTGAACATGAATTAGAAATAAATAGGCCAAGCAAATCATATTAATGAGGACAAAACATTGCTTACAGCTGTAGATGGATTGCAGTAGTCTCGTCAAGCCCTCCTTGTCTATCTCTTGCTCAAAATATCCACGATCAAAATGACGATAGCTTCACCAATTGTTCCCTATGAGATCATAGGTCACATGCTTCAAATCCTTCTATGTTCCAGCACCACTAATGAGATCATAAGTCTGGTGTAATTCTCCATTTCCATCCCCCTTTCACCATGAGAAAGCTTGTTTATATAGCCTTGGAGAGGCTCAACCAATTGAGATATCTTTGGGGTGAGTTGAGGATTTTCCTCCTTCAGTTAGGGATCTTCCCTCAGACCATGGCTTGATTGAGGATTCGAACCCAACTGACTTCTAAGAATGAAAAGATCCTTCCCCCATTCTTCTCAACAAATCAACTACTGCCCAGAATAGGTAGCACTCCCTTAAAAGGGCCATCAGAGCGTTGTAGTGCTCCTGAGTAAGCTTAAGGGGGCGCCAACACTCCTAAAGTCAATAGATCTCCTCCAAAAAGGCCAAAGAGATTTATAGGGCTCCCAAATAGTGTGAGGGGGGGTGCCAGCGCTCCCAGAAGAGGTATAGGGGAGCGCTCCCCTCCAAAAACCTAGTTTTTTGAGTGTTTTCAGATGGAAAAAGGTTCATGAGCCTGTTGACTCATTTCTCTTTTTACAAATCAGATGTTTGAGGTGTTTCAAGTGTCCTTCTCATGTCGTTATAGGCATGACATAGGCATCATGGAAGTATGCTTTCTTTGGCACTTGCGACACTTGTGAGCAAAATGTGACACTTGCGACATTTGTAATGATGACACTTGCGACACTATCAAAGTGAGTATTTTTTATGTGTAACAGATTGCCCCCCAAAGTATGAAGTTAGAAGATGAGAACTGATAACTGAAATGATTTGTAGACTTTCAAGCAAGGGTATAGACGTAGAGAACCTGACAGAAGCTGCACACAAACATCCAACAAACATTATGACATGTTTCAAACCCAAGGCAGGCATACCTATGCTTGGGTGATCAAGACTTGCAAGATATGGCCGTCATAAAATACACTGCAGACCCATAATTGTATTGAGAAAAGGTATAGCTACCGAAAATACACTGTGGATCTATACTCCTATGACCTGAACTAATCGTAGCCACAAGGAATACACAGTGGATCTAAGAGATGATAAGACATAGCCACGACCAATACAAAGTGGATCTATGTAACAATATATGTGTCATTGTTCAAGAGAAATTTCATTGCAACCTGGGCAAAGTACATATCAGAGTGATCACTCAACCCAGGGTCTTCTTACCGATCCCGATGTAGTACGAATCTAACCATGTGAATAGATGTCTTGATGTCGAACATGGCAGAAACCACTTGATTACCGGTCAATGATATAAACCGTTAACAAGCGTGAGGGAGATCACCATTAAAGTCAATGATTCCCAAGGTACCTTAGTACATTCCAACGAATGTGAATGGATGAGCTAGAGTCGAACATCCATGGAATCCTCCGATCAGAGGTCAATGATGTAAACCCACTATCGGATGTGAGGAGGCCTGCCATTGAGGCATGAAGGTCCCAAAGTACTAATTGGTTTCTAAGTCTAGTTCCTGGATAATGTGTTGGAGTCGACAGGAATAGACTCGTCGAAGGAGGGCCTTGATGTATCCTCCATCAACGACACGAAACAAACATAGAGATGTAATTGGTAGATCAAATGAACATGGACTGACATGGGTATTGAGACAAGATATTTGTGATGGCTAACTCTCAAGGCAGATACTTCCCTTGAACACTGAAGCACAACAACAGAAACTTGACATAGACCAAAACTTGATGATGCAGTGGATGCTGTGACTTACGTCAAGTGACCCAAGGGAGTAAAAAAAACTCAAAGGATTGGCTCAGTGCAGAGGTTCATTGGATTAATATGTGTGCAAAAGACAAAGTGTCGTGTTCAAGGGTGACTCTAAGAATTACTTGGTAATGTTCTCAAGAGACTGCTTGGCTTGCTTCTTTCAAATTTTCCCCCATCCAGATAGAGGAGTACCTCTTTTTAATTTAACAAGATAGAGGAGGGTAACACATGCTCGATATAACTCACCTTCGGTAAGTTCCTCTTCTTTTATTTAACGAACTGGAAGAAGTAATGGTTCGGTCCCGCATAGGCCTGTCGATGTTTTTTTTAGCGAGTCCAAAGACATAAAACTCGAAGGTTTTTCATGATTATAGAGTCTGGAAAAACACTTAAAAGAGAACTCTCTCAGTTCCTTTTTCATAAAGTAGTCTGACGAGACCGAAAAAGATATAAACTATCGCTCAACAGACGTTTTCTTCGAATACTTTAACGAGTGTGAAGAGAACAAGATTGCTCGGTAATCTTTTCATGTTTAGAGAGTCTGAAAAGAACTTAAAGATGACTCCAAGGTTGTCCTTTTTCGTAATGTTAGTCTCGCGAGGCCGAAAAAGAGACAAATTATCACTTGAAAGACGCCCTTTCAAACCGTTTAACGAGTGGAAAAGGAAGCAAGATCACTCGACAATATTTTCATGTTTAGAGAGTTTGAAAAGAGATTAAAGAAGACTCCAGGGGATTCCTTTTTTGTGTATCCATACAGGTCCGAAAAAGAGATAAAAGTTTGCCCGGATACATTCTCATGTATTTTCGAGCACGAGAAAGAACAAAGCCTAAGCTCGATATGCCCCCATCTTGAAAGCTAGTGGCTTAACTCCAGAAAGATCATCGAAGGCTGGAAACATGCCCTCCAAGCTTTAGTTCATTCACCGACTGTGATGTTGTCACCAATTTCTCTACTAAAGGAGAAAAAGAGGAGGGTGGATGAAAAGAAGGTTCAAGAGAGGTGATTGTTTCATTGTTTAACGATCTTGAAACAGGAAAAGAACTATGCTCAGGGCCTCTGTTTCATTTTTTAACGAGCTTTCCACAGAGAAGGGAAACTATGCTCGTAGCTTCTTCTTGATCATGGCTTCCAAGAGGATAATTCTCTAGAAGGATACCATGTCAAGGGACACAACTCGGTCATGGCCTCCAGGAGATCTTCGTTGGATGGAAGATAATCACTCGGGAAGGAACACATGTCGAGGGTCACGATAGGAGTAAGGAGATCAGGCTCCAATAACCCTACCGAAGAAATCACCAAGTCAGCTACCGGATCCAAATCGTCGGAAGTTGAAAGCATGGGAGACGACAGAAAATCGACATCAAGAGGGGAGATAGATTGTATATCTTCCCGAATCCCTTCACGAGGGGGAAGAAAAGAGGATCAGGGATGGTGATTATCCCAAGGTAGCTTGTCAATGTGAAACATTTCCAGAATAGATTCATCCGAAGGAAAAGTTGGGGAAATATATTCAATCGCAGACGACAAGGAACTAAACCGTGATTGCACTGAGGAAACATCAAGTGCCAATAGATGTTGGTCATCTGATGAGGGAGAAGTGGATTGGGTAGAAACGTATGATGTTTCGGCTGGACTAAGTGGCATAGTGTCACTTAGTGCATCGAGTTCCAACAGACAAGGTACAATCCAAGGGTCAGATGATTCCAAGGATGGATAGGCTGCGGTCGATATCATATTGACAGTGGCAATATGATGTATAGTCAGTGGAAGTGGTGTAGGGAAGGTATCCATGAGGCTAAGATCTTTCAATAAGCCAACACCAACGCTTTCATACGTGATCTTGTGGTCTCCCAAGAAAGGAATATTGTTGGTAGCAGGAACGCAAGCATCGGGTGTGCAGAAATCCAACTGATCAACAGTGACAATTTTTCCCTGATGAGGAAATTGTACACATCGAAAGACCGATGAGGCAACGACAGTCATAGCATAAAACCAACTTCTTCCAAGTAACAATTTGTAATCGAGGGGAGCATCGACCACCTCGACATCAACAGTAACAGTTTTGCCACCCAATTGGATGGGCAGAGACTGTAAGAGACCATGAGGATGAAAACCTCGCCCATCAAAGGCACGTAACATCGTTTTGGATTTGTTAAGTGCTGGTGATTTTAAACCTTTCCAACAAACTAAAGACATAACACAAGTCGAGGCTCCCTCATCCAGAATAGTTCGGTGGATTTGTTGATTGTGAACAACAACATCAACTTGGAAAGCAAGTTGGTGGGAGAGTCGAGATGCATAATTATCCAGGTTAAACATGATCTGGTTGGACGACTCAGGATCAACAGTGCCAAGAGTGGCTAAGAGCATTTTACGTTGACTGGGGCAGTGCTATAAAACTTCTAACGCAGACATAGCACACGGTGCTTGGGCCAAAGATTCAACAATGTTGTAGTTCTGGGTAGCACGTGAACTAGGATTAAAGGTAGCTTTGCGGATAGTGCTCTTAGGAGGGCGTAATATAGATTCAAACGTGGGTTTCTCAATCTAAAGTGGTCCAGATGGAGGATTAACTAATGGAAGACTAATGGAGGATGATGATGGATCTGGTAAATTATCGGTATCGTTAGTGTCTTTTCCTTTATCAGGGCTACCTGGTGTGTCGTATGCCTTAGAGAGACTGGTCAAATTGATCCCATTAAACATATAAATATGTGCACTCGATGAGGCCTCATCATGAGGATCGCTAGAACTACCCCCAGGAGAGGGGGTTTGAGCAACCATGGATTGTTGCTGTGGAAAAGGTTGTGTAAGCACAACGGGTTGTGACTTCCCTTGGAAAATTTTAGCTACTTCATCGTGATGTGGACAATCTCGGGTGTAGTGATCGTCACCACAAATGAGACACGGGAATTTCAGCTTTCGTTGTGTTTTCTTTTCGGCAGCAGGTGTTTGATTTTTTGTTTGTTCATTATTTTTTTATTTATTTATTCTTCGTTTTCTTCTTACCTCCAGATTGTTGTGAAGGGGCAGATTGAACTGTATTCACCTCAGAGATCCGAGTTTGGGGGGAGGTAGAGGAGAGTGTGGTCAATTGGGAAACAGATTGGGTTTTGATGGAGCCGATAACACCATCCACATGAGATGAGGATGATGGTTTAGATGGATCGGTATTAGCTCGAGCAGCATTCAGAAGTAAATCATACAAAGTACCAGATTGGGAATAAACCAAATCTAAATACTGAGTCCGAGCAATGGCTTGTTCCTCTGTGACCGCACCACCCATAGCAACATCGTGAGAAATTGGTGGTAACAGTGATTTAGTAAACAATTCCTCCAATAGTATGTCAAGAATGACTGCCTTGATCATCCTTCGTCGTCGTCTCCACTCATGAATATGGTCAGAGATATGCACGGCATTAGTTTGAAAAAGGGAGGTAAAGAGTTAATTCCATGTCTCGTAGTGAATAGGCAGTTGAAAGTGCATGAGGAAAGACATGGCAAGGGAATTGAAATCATGAAAAGAAGCACGTGGTAGTTCAATATACCACTTTGTTGCCGAACTGGTAAGCATTCGCTGGAAAAGACGCAAACGTACAGAATCATCCATGAGGGAGTTTGATGAACACCACAAATGGAAGGTCATCACATGGTTGTTTGGATCTTCACCAAGGTTTCCGTCAAATTTCGGGATATCAGAAGGAAGTTTAGCCGGAATGACTGGCCAAACCGGTGAATGAGAAATAGGATCATTAGTTAACCGAGACAAGTCTAGGAGATCCAGAGTCGCAAGGAAAGGTAGCTGTCGGTTAATTTGCGAATGATACTGGTGTGGCATAGGAACACCAGTAGGACCATAAACTAGGTTAGGTGGATATTTGTAACCAATAGGCCCTCCTACATACGGTTGTTGCTGGTCAGGATAATAAGGATTTGATGATGAATGAGAAACATTGGCATAACCCGAGGGGTTCTGAGCATTATAAGTTGGGTGATTCATTTTCCCGTGAGGAGGATAAACATTTTTCCCTTGAGAATGGTAAGGAGTAGATCCCAGAGGTGGATAAACATTCAACCCATCAGGAGTATAAGACTGTGGTCCCGGAGTACTCCAGGTGGTGTTTTGGATGCCGCCTGGATAAGATTGTGGGTAAGATGTTCCGGAAGGAATAGGATTGGGTACTCCTCCTAATGGGTTATTATACGAGTGGCCCCCCAACGTGGGGTTGGGAAAAAGTGCCTCCTGAAGATACTCCCCAGGATTGTGGAGGGTTTCCAACAAACAGGGGTTGCCCCCCTATCAATGGTGGATTTATGACTGGGGTATGACTGGAAAACAGAGGTTGCCCTCCAGGAGGAGAATGAAAAGGGGGTTGTCCCCTAGGAGGGGTAGGCCCGCCATGGAAAGGTAGTCTTCCAGAAGGAAAAGGTGCATTGGATGGTGGTTTCCCTCCAGCCGATTGTGTTTGGTGGCCAACAGGGGTCTGCATTCTCAGGTGAGACGATGTCCCGGTAGGATTTTGTGGAACATGTGAAGCAGTAGAGTAAAAACTCGTAGAAACAGGGGTAGAGAATGAAGTGTTTGGAGATGAGTAGAGGTGATGAGTCCATCATTAGAATGGACTTGTGCTAGTGTAGTAGTAGGGTTAACAACCTGATCGACTGGGTGATTCATGGTTTGACCGGATGGTCCTGTTTCACTAGGAGGGTCATGAGGATGAAAGGGTTGTCGAATAGATTCGAAATGTTCATAGAGATCATGTCCCGATGAAGTCCTCCATACAGAATGAGCAGGTGTGGGATTGGTTTCTACTGCGATGCTAGGACGAACAAGAGTCCTATATTCATCACCAAAGATTGGTTCTGTGAATCCCATATATGTTTTGGTAAAAATCCTCTCTGGTAATCGTGGGACCTCTTCGTCTATGATGTTCCCAAGAGAGTCTAAACGAACAAAAAGTGGTTCGAGAGGGGTTACCGACAAAAATGTAGTGGGATTTGCAACCGTAACCAAAGCGTCTTCTGGGTTATCTAACGGAGGAGAAATAGCACTTTCGGCATCAGATGGATTTTCTACCTCTCTACGGTAGTTGTCTTCTGGAGGGTTAGGAGGTAAGGGTTGATAGCCTTCCGGAGGCAGCTCTTGCATCCTATGTGATCGGCGAAGACCTTGATCATCTATGGGCTCAATTGTGGAGAATGACAGAACACACTGAAAACCTAGGGCCAACTAACGAAAAGAAACAACACATGCTAATAAAATCTAGGAATCAGCCAAGCAGACAAAAACTTCTCTCGATGATCGTACTAGTTGGTAATGAAATCCAACGTCGCATGATCAAGTCGAGAAGGGGCTAGGCTATGGTGGAACAGTTACAATGGTGACTTGCTTAACGGACTTTCACCTTGGTGCAAGATTCCACGCAGTAATTGTGGATTTACCCTCCAAGAAGCCCAAGTGAGTTTGACCAATGTCTGCTCCAGGTACCGTGAGACTTCCCTTCACCGTCACCTTGTGTAAGTACCTAAAGATTATGGCAACTAAAGACACCAATTCGCAGTGAGTCCCTGGGCGGGTATAGTCAACAGTCCGATCCGAAACGTATGGGCAGGATAACAAGTACGAAATCAACCTAAAGGCTCCCACACATAATCGTGGGTATACCCTCAAGTTACCCCCAGTATACGATCCGACCACTACAAACAGTTGAACCATGGAGGGATAATCTCCATAATTCGCCCGAATGTGACCTCATGCGTAACCCCTGTGTGAGAGGGGGATCCCAGAAAACCAATACGACAATTGGATTTGACTCTCCCTAACTCAAGATGCTAATGTTTGTTTTGGAAACTTTGGCGAGTTGTACTCACAGCCTAATCCAAAGTGCTAACCCTAGTCTACTGTTGGTGGAAGATCCTAAAAACAAAAATGTTCTAGATAGTTTTTGATTAGCGTTCATTTTAAAGTTGTTCTTTACTCAAAGGGTGTATGAAAGTGAAACTGATGGAATGAGGACTCAATTCCCAAAAAGATGCATGAAGGATGATAATCAATCGTTTCTTTTCGATGAATGCCTAATTAAGGGAAAGAGAAAGAGTCGTTTTCTCTTTCAAACACTACTATGCAACGTCTTCAAATCGATTGGTTCTCAATCGAATCCAATGCAATGCTAAAACAATCTTAAAAACACCTTCTAATATGCAAACCAACCACTAAAATGTGTCTTTTGTTGTTTGTATGCGAATGATGATTAATTCAATGCAAAGACTTCTTCTACTAACTATCTTTTCAGATCAAGGAGATTCGGATAAGCATGATCAGATTTTGCACACATGACACACACTCTCTTGCTATGATTGAAGCAAGAAGCAAACAGAAAACAAAAGATAACAAATCAAAACCAAACAATTCACACAAAAAGAGAGATGTCAAAGAACAATGACCTCAAAAGGCCAAGTGAGAAGAGTCATGAACTTCAGATGTCCTTCACTAGAGTTCCCGCTCAGTCGGATAGGAGAGAAGAAAGAAGTGGATTGGTTTCAAGCTCTCAACAACAAAAACTCAAAAATGATGAAGAAGGCTACAAAATCTGAATAGCAAAGTGCTTACTTCTCAGAAGGAGGGATGTCAAGGGTCAAAGGAAGAAGCACTGAATCACAAAACAACTTAGCAAGTTTAAAGACAGGGTTTAGATCTCAAAAAATGCAATTTTTTGAAGGGATTTTGAGAAAAAGGGGCTTGCGCTCTGGTATAAGGGCCACCAGAGCATTATAAAGCTCTATCTATCAGCTTAAGGGAGCGTTGGTGCTCTGCTAACATGGGCACAGGGGCGCCAATATTAAAAAACTCATAAAAATGTCCAAAAACCCAAAATTTCAATCAAATTTTGACAGTCAAGCTGAGTGTGATGGGGTAAAGAGTCAATCAGCAAGTGAAATCAGATATGAAGGGATGAACAAGGTCTGAAAACAATCAAGGGTAAGACAAGGTTTATGAGGAGAAAACAAAACTGAAAAGTTTCGATTCGATCCCCAGTGGAGTCGCCAGTTTCTGTTGTAGGAAAATCTCCCTGCGGACAGGTAGATCTCCTCAAAGAGCTAGACTCTTAACTCTAAGACAAAAAGTGCTTATCATGGTCACTGACTTCCTTTTAGATCTAGGTGGACTAGTGTGTGAGAAGGAAGGAGAAGAGGAGTACCTTTAATCGACGTTTGTCCCTGCACGCTCTGAGTTGAGCTCCAATCTTTTGCTCCTCGATGAACCTTGTAGACAAACAAAGTACGACCACTTCCTACTCTATCAAGGTTAGACCTAAATAGATCTATCTACTAAAGAGACAAATTCAAGTGAGATTGAACAAGAATTAGAAAGAAACAGGCCAAGCAAATCATATTAATGAGGACAAAACATTGCTTACAGCTGTAGATGGATTGCAGCAGTCCCGTCAAGCCCTCCTTGTCTATCCCTTGCTCAAAAGATCCACGATTAAAATGACGATAGATTCACCAATTGTTACCTATGAGATCATAGGTCACATGCTTCAAATCCTTCTTTGTTCCAGCACCACTTATGAGATCATAATTCTGGTGTAATTCTCCATTTCCATCCCCCTTTCACCATGAGAAAGCTTGTTTATATAGCCTTGGAGAGGCTCAACCAATTGAGATATCTTTGGGGTGAGTTGAGGATTTTCCTCCTTCGGTTAGGGATCTGCCCTAAGATCATGGCTTGATTGAGGATTCGAACCCAACTGACTTCTAAGAATGAAAATATCATTCCCCCATTCTTCTCAACAAATCAACTGTTGCCCATAATAGGTAGGGCTCCCTTAAAAGGGCCATCAGAGTGTTGTAGCACTCCTGAGTAAGCTTAAGGGGGCTCCAGCGCTCCTAAAGTCAATAGCGCTCCTCCAGAAAGGACAAAGAGATTTATAGTGCTCCCAAACAGTGTGAGGGGGGGCACCAACGCTCCCAAAAGAGGTATAGGGGAGCGCTCCCCTCCAAAAACCTAGTTTTTTGAGTGTTTTCAGATGGAAAACGGTTCATGAGCCTGTTGACTCATTTCTCTTTTTCCAAATCAGATGTTTGAGGTGTCTCAAGTGTCCTTCTCATTTCATTATAGGCATGACATAGGCATCATGGAAGTATGCTTTCTTTGACACTTGCGACACTTGTGAGCAAAATGCGACACTTGCGACCTTTGTAATGACGACACTTGCGACACTATCAAAGTGAGTATTTTTTATGTGTAACAATGTGCTCGATCATCACTTATATAAATTTGATATTCTTTAATAACATTTCGATTGTCGTTGGTGATTTATATGTTATCAAGACTTCGTTGAGCATGTCTATATAGAACGTGGACAAATATAGTGACTTGATCAAAATGATAATATTCACTCTGTATTTCTTTTTGTGTAGTGAATATGTAATTCTCTGCAAAATCAACTACAAACAAAATTGTTCCCAGTGGAAACACTTCACAGGATTGTTTGAATTGTAGATCTTGCCATCGAGCTCTATGTGAATGCTTGGTGTATTTATAAATTTCTTCCTCAAACTTCTTCAAAAAATCTATCACACACATTTTATCTACTTTCAAATCAATCCTTTTGGAAATAACTGATTCGGATTATTTTCGGCACGAAATGAGAGCGGAGATATAATAAAGAAAGGCACAGAGATATCACGTATATCCAGTAATATAACAGAAATATATCAGAGATGCAACCA
>ML793416.1:35478-56089 GCA_009831015.1 Picea engelmannii
GTACACAACTATATAGATTAGTTCCATATTTTTCCTTTAAATTAATTCCATATTACATTCTTATTTGTATAATTCAGTGTTGATACCATTGATCCCAACCATTCAATTACAGATTACTCACATGGTATGATTTGTATGGTAAAGAGTAGTCCTTGTTGTTTCTTTGGTCTAAAATTGTATTGCAATTTTTTTAACACAATGCAACAATTTTGAAGAGCCTTCCAAGTTCCAATGCAAACTTTAAAAAACACTTAACAAATCGATCTCTTAAAGAAATATAGTTTTGAGAACCTTTAAAAAAAACTCTAACACGTTGATCTTTCAAATTGAAGAGGTTTCCAAATTTGTTCAAGAGTTTAACAATATTTAAATATCCTACTTTAAACAAGGATGCGTGGCAGCGTAGTCCCTGCCAAGCAGGTTACAAGGTAAATTGTGGAAAATGGGTTGGAATTGTAAATGATGGAAGTGTTCGGTGCAAAATGTATATCACATAAATGTTGTGAGAAACATCTATATCATGGAACATGGGGCATAAAATTTGGTTAGCTCTAAGGCATGACCCCGCGGAGAGATAATTGGTTAAGATGTGGCAAGCAGCATGAAGCACATGTGGTATCCATGCAGTAAATGACGCGTGGCATGTAGATCAACATTTATTTTTTGAAAGTAATATAATTTGTACATAGTGGAAGAAAAAATTTGGAAATTTAAATGCATTTTTCATATACACTGGTGAAAGATTAAAAATGTATAAGGACATAAATTTAAAAGGAGATAAGAAAACAATTTTATTTCAAATATGTCAAAAAATAAAAGTCTGTTACATATCACTGGAAATTTCAATGCATTTGTCATATAGACTGGGATTGGGGCTCCTGCGGACCATAAGAGAAATATGTACAAGAAACAAGAGTGTAGAAAGAAGATAGAGTGTAATACCTGGAAAAAAAAGTAAATTGAAAGGTATAAGTGTTTGGCTACACATTTCTGTTTAAAAAAGTGGAATAACTGGGTTGATAAACAAAGAAAAATGTGATAAGTAGACTTACAGTGATGCTACTTTCTTGCGCCTTCCATTTCATTGATGTCATCGACGACTACTGGAATCATAGAAACTACATGTTTCCTTTCATCGATGGCCTTCTTCAATTCCCTTTCGAGCCATTCTTCAATGTAGCTTCTCATTGGGGCAACGTTGATCTCATTCCAGACTTTTATGTTGAAAATATCATTTTCTAATTTCTAGGAGTCAATAGAAACATTACATAGACCCTGATGAATTTCGTCATTCTATACTGAATAGTGGACTAGCCAGTCGTTGACGTGAGCTTGATCATATTCAAGGATGTTGTAAAACTTTTCCAAAGACAACGCCTTAAACATATCAACTTGTTTATCGAACTCTTTCCTAGTTAAGGGCAAGGAGTTTGTGATTAAGTCGGGGTCTTGGAAGTTGTTGGTCTTTTTGGCTAAGTCTATTCTTGACAGACTTGGGAATAATTTATATTTCTTTGATATGGCTTGTTCACATGACTCAACAATGAGATGCAGGTTCTTCACTTTTTCTTTCCAACATGCATTTAATTGACCGATCCATTTTTTGGATGGAAGATCGTGTTGTCTTCTTTTTGTTTCTGTCATATTGTTGACAATAGTGCCAAAAGGAAAGACCATCTTTAAATAGAAATTTTCTTCATGTTTTAACTCCACCTGCAAATATTTGAGCAAATTATGTGCCCTGGTTCTAAGGGAAGTGATGGTCTCTGATGCTTTCCACGTCTCAGTCACCAGTTCCATTCTTTTCTTGATATTATTCTCCACATATCCTCTACATGATGCGAGGAGGATGGAGGATCCTTTTAAGTTGGGTGCAGGGGTGGTAGGCATGGCTAGTGCCAAAGGATTGACAAGCAATGGCATTGGAATTAAAGCCTCTTCCAATTCCTTGACTCGGTCCTTCAGTCTGGCATTCTCGGCGTCGATGCCTCCAATGGAATCATGAAGTGCTTCTCTGTTGGCCTCGTGAAGTTGAAAGATGTGGGACGACCACATGTTGGCAAGGTCAACCTCTGAATGAGATTTTCCTTTCTTATTTTTTACATCTTTCTTTTCAATTATCAATTTTTTGGACCTGTTGTCAAAAACAATGATCTGGAACACGAAGGATTCATATTTATCAAAAAATTTGGTATCGGATATGTCCATTGGACGACTATGTTGGATGGCATCTCTGGGCTGATCAAGGTAGCAGAGCATGTTATCCAGATCATTGTAAAGTTCCATGTTCTCACTCTGAATTTTTGGTTCTTCCACCTGTCCCACAATTTTTTTTCTCTTCTTGTCTACTTAAAGCTTGTGAGAACTATCAATTTTAGAGTGAGGAGGGTTGTTATCTTCTCCTCCGTTTGAAGAACTCTGAGTTTCTTTGTTGTTGTGGTGGTCCATTGGAGTGATGCTACGGGATGTCGTACTTTTTGGAGTGTTATTCGTTGATTGAACACTCTTGTCACCGAGGCCTTTCCCCTGTTGCCTATACAATTTAGTGTTTCTTTGCAGTGTGTTTAGGTCACCGGCATCAGAATCAGTAGTGTTGTCTCTAGTGTCTATGTTCTCGGACATGTGTTTTTTGAAAAAACAATTGCCCAGGCCAACTATTTGTAAATGTTGTTGAAAAATATTATCGGGGTCGAATCCTCTTATGCTTTTAGCATATCTTAGGTTGAAGTTGCTAGAATGCGCTACAAATTCGTCAATTTTGTTGGCGTTTTTCAACACGAACTCCCTGACTTTCCAAGGTAGAGGAATTATTTTTTGTTTTTCTTCTTTTTCAATAGATGCAACCAGTCGTTATATTTCCGTGCTACTTCTGCAACAAACATTATGTCTGTAAAGTGACATGGAAGGAGAGCAGGTTTTTCCATGGTGCCAACAATTCTTATCACAATGTAATTATCCAAATGTTCAAGTGTCCCCTTCCTGTCCAAAAAACTTGTTGCATGTTCAGATATGCGGGGAACATCTTCTCCTAGCACCAAAACTTTGAAAACAGACACGAAGCCATTAAAAACCTCATAAAAACAATGGGAAGCCTTATGCTTCCACAAGGCCTAGTACTAGAATGTTACTGGGTCGAATTCCCAGTTGAAATTCTTGGATAGAGACAATCTTGGAAACTGACAGGAATGTGCTATCTCAAAAACTAAGTAGGACGACATATAAAATTTATTTTCTCTTTTGAAGCTAGATAATTGGGAACAGATTTCATGGGAAATTAACTTTCCCCAATAAAAAATGGCTTATTCATTGACTGTGAAATACAAAATATAAAGAGCCATCCGGGAAAGAGTTGTTGTGGACTCATGTCCTATTATTCTTGTAAACAACCAGGAAATTTCACGGAATGGATTTCTGAATGAACTGACCTGCAAGCTTGTGATATCTTGAGGAACTAGAGTCGGGTATTCCAATAAATGGTTCAAGAGGTCCAACCCGTTATTATGCTTTGCTAGGAACTGTTTGTAATCTTCTCCTCTGAACGTCAATGTTGGCTCCGACAATCTTAACATCTGGCGGAAAACCCGAGGTGAAAAAGAAACAGAAGAGTGGTCCCGCAGTGAAATAATTCTTTTGTCTGAAATAAATTTATCAGCTCACCAAGAGACCAGGTCCTTATAGTCAAAAACCTTGGGGACACAGCCTGCACGAGCAATCCCAGAGGTCCAAATTACTTGGTTCTCTATGGCAGGGGTTGAATAATAAGAATATGCCCTGGACTAATGGAAGTTTTGGTCTTCACACCCGAATATGTTCACTGTATCTCCACATAACTACTGTTGAGCTGATGCCATAGGTTTATGAGAATGTTGGTTTTCTCCAGACGATGGTTGAAATGAACACTTCGAGCCGATAATGTAATTCTCCATTAAATATTGGTTAAATTCTTATGAATGGGAAATCTCCTCGAGTCTTTCGCTGATTAATGACAATCTGTATGGGTGGTGCATGATGAACTGTTAGTAGTAAATCTTACTTATTTCGTATTTATAAATGTGAAGGTGGCGGGTATGACGAAGAGAAATTAAGGATTGGAGGTTTCATGAACATGCCAAGGCGACGACGTGCGAACGACATTTCATGATTTTGAAATCAACACTCGGAAGGGATAATATAACCCCCCGTCAATCTTGGTTTAATGTGTATTAATAGGAGATCTCCTTGAGCCTTTCGCCCATCAATGACAATCTATATGGTTCCTGCATGATAAGCTATTAGAATTAAATGTCAGTAATTGCATATCTAGAAACAAGATATGTATGTGTGTGTGTGTGTGTGTGTGTGTGTATATATATATATATATATATATATATATTATTATTATTATAGACAAGTGCGAAGGTCACAGAGATGGAGGAGAGAAAGGAACGAATGGCAAGATCTAAAAAGCGGTCGAGCAGGATTCAAAATAGGGTTACGAGGATACTCAGGAGAGGCGAGTGTTCCATGGTCAAATTTTATGTATTGGAATTTTTTACTGCAAAACGTGTAAGGAAAGGTTCAGCGGTCGATTTGTATATTTGCGGAATTCCGGGAAAGTGGCTAAGTATGGAATAGGGAAACGGTCGGGAAGACTCATTCTCGAAAGCGAGGATTGAAGTTTTTGTGAACAAACCAACCCAACCATGCACAAATGACATTCCATGATGTTTGAAATTAACACTTGCTAATTGCATGCCTAGAAATAAGATCTTATATATAGTTGGTAATTGCTAATTTCAAAAGGGTGCGGGCACAGAAAACAACGATTAGGAACGAAATATTTCTTGAACCCGCCAAACCAATGATCCACGAAATAAATTCAAAGAAATGGTGAACTATGGAAAGCAGACAGACGGGCTTCAAAATGTGGTGAAAATAGTTCCACATAAGACGTGAGGACCCGACGGTTAAATTGTATTTCTTGGAAGTTTTTAGTGAAAAATGTGTACCACGGAAGAGGGCATGATAGGTAGACCATAATACGGAAGACAATATGATCTGAGTCCAGTTGTAAATTTGTATATCGTAGAAGTGATGGCATTGTTCGCAGGTCATGGAACAATAGAAATCTAATCTAGAGCCCGCCTATCGAGAATCTGCATTCGGAGAAGTGTCTAGGTATGGAATGGGGAAGTAGTTGGTCGGTGTCGCGATATAAGAGCACGAGTGAAAACGTGAGCCCCCAATTCCACCCATGGAAAATAAAAAGATAAAGTTTAGGGAAAAGAGAAACGAATATTTGGCTAAGTATAGAAGAAAAAAAAGAAGGGCCAATATATTTACATCTGTAACAAATATCTGATTTTCCTACCAAGATATATACTTGGAAAGAAGTGCGAAGG
Source organism: Picea engelmannii (assembly GCA_009831015.1). Lineage (NCBI taxonomy): Eukaryota > Viridiplantae > Streptophyta > Pinopsida > Pinales > Pinaceae > Picea > Picea engelmannii. The sequence goes on from ML793416.1 coordinate 40,860, forward strand.
TGGAGGGCACAAAAAATAGTGACCAGGAATACGATCCACGAGTTTACTTGGTTCTTGGTTGTATGCTTCATCTGTCAATTTGTATATCACAGAACTCCGATTCATTTTTTTAGCAAGCCAACCCACAAGTCTGGCTGTCAATTTGTATAGTGCGGAATTTTGGGTGTTGTTTGCGGGACACAGAACTATAGAGGAAATTCTTTTCCCTTTAATATAATTTCTATGATGAAAATTTAGTATGTGGTTCGTTTTAGGACTTTTCCATCCGTAAAAAATGATCATCTTGAGCCCGCCAGCCCTGCAGCCCATGTGTCATTTGTATATCATGGAGCTCCGAATGTTGTTTGGAGGTCACAGAAAAATAGAAGTGCAATGTTGAGCCAGCCAACGCGCAAGTCCACCTGTCAATTTGTATATCGTGCAACTTTGGGTGCTACCTGTAGGACACAGAACAATAGAGGGCCAATTTAGACAAAGGGGAAGCGCTCGGTCGAAACGTGTGAATCTGCCAACCCATGCAGCAAGTCGTTTTCGGAAAAAAATGATTTAAGTAACCAAGAAGAGAAACTACAGGGATAGAAGAGTGGGAAAATAGAAAGGCAGAGGGTAGTTTTCGTAAGTGCGAGTTGGTTTCAAGCAAGCCCCATTGTTGCAAAACCATCATTTTCTACTAATTGTAGCAAATGCTTTGTTGAAGATTATATTTTATTGCAACGTGTGGGCATAAGTATGTTTTTAATACATTCTTCCATGACTGTAACATATTAACTTAATTATTAAACTTCATTTTCTAGTAATTGCCAGCAAATGCTTTGTTGAATATTAGATTTTATTGGAACGTGTGGGTGCAATTGTGTTCTTCATACATTCTTCCATGACTGTAACATATTAACTTAAGTATTAAACTTCTTGCATTATGGGTTGTTAGCATTAAAACTTAATAATTTCCTGTCTAGAAACAAGTATGATGATTTTGCTGCAACATTGTACTTGGTATTGCTATGTTCTATCTTCATTGCGAATAGAATTGAACGTTGGTTTGAAACTGTGTGTAATCCATTTTTTGTTTGCATAAAATCCTGGTGGATTGACACAATACATTGTCATTTAATTGTTAAATGTTCCATCTTAGAACAAATTACCTAAGTAAATACAATATCGAAGAACTATGAGACCATTGAACCATGCCAATGAGAATAGGAGTTAAATTTAGAAAAGAAGCAGCAACGAAGACTCTAAGGCAAATTTTTTTAATAGCAAATCCATTTAAAAAAAAAAAAACAATGAGTATTGTACATCTGTACTTAGAAATTGGACCCATTTCTTCGAGGGAAAACATTGAACTTATCTACCACAAACACAAGCATGAGATCCGTAGTATGCAGGATCCTTGCAGTTTTCTCCTCGATGAATCATCCTGTGGTAAAATTGATAGTTTTCAGAAGATTTCCCCGAGGAAGAAGATGAAAAATGTTGCAGGGAAAATGGAATATCCCTTAACTGAAAGTTAGGACACAACTAGAAACTAGCTCCGCACATTCGTAAAAACTCCAGGGACATGGGTCTCACGTACAATTTCAGAGGCCAAAATTATTCCATTTTGGATGGAAGGAGATGACTAGTAGAAATATGTCTTGCACCAGTGAGAGTTCTAGTCCTCATTGCTGAAGATGTTAATTGTATATCCAGAGAACAAGACATTAGTCCTGCAAGTGAATATTTTTTTGTCTTGAAATATATCTTTGGGAGCATCAACATATCATTTCTTCACAGTGAAAGTCTTCCACCCAGAACGGACTAATTTGGACCTCTGGAATTCCTACTTCTGAGCTGCAAAGTGGCTATTGCGTTCAATGTCGGTTTCTTTTCTAAAACTCCTTTTGGTGTTGTCAGGACCACCATCACTGATCAAGGAATTTCCTCCCATTATGGTTGATTTCAATTTGGGCGTAGGAATAGGAACAGTCTCTGCATTTCCATCATCCATTATCGTATCATCACCCATCAAATCATCTTCTTCTGGCTCAGAATACATAATGTCAATCTCTGCACCAACCATCAATGCAACTGGGCAGGTTCTCTGAGCAGTAAGGGTTGCCTTGGAATTCTTTTTCTTGAAATATATCTTTCGGTGTACCAAGGAACCATCTCCTTTTTTTCTCCTGGGTAGAGGGAGATGAGTAGTAAGAAAATGCCCTGGAATACTAGAACCTCTAGCCATTATGCTTGAATGTGTTTACTGTATCTGGACAGAACTTCTGCCACAAGTTAACAAGAATTTCCATTTTCTCCAGATGATGTTTGAAATGACGATTAGGGAGGGATAATATAACCCTCCGCAAGTTATGGTTTAATGCGTATCAATGGAATATCTCCTCGAGCCTTTCTCGGATCAATGACAATCTCTAGGGTTCGTGCAGAATGAGTTGTTCCCATTAAAGCTCACTAATTTCATATTTAGAAAAAAGTATGAAGGTGGCAGTGATGGCGAAGAGAGATTAAGAATTAGTGATTTCTTAAAGATGCCAACCCGCCGGCGCACGAAATAGATTGAATCATGTTTGAAATGAATACTTGGAAAGGATAACACTCTTCTCCGCAAATCTTGGTTTAATTTGTAGTAATGAAAAATCTTCTCCGGCCTTTCGAACATTAATGACAATCTTAACAGTTCCTGCAGGATGAACTACTAGCATTAAATATTAATTATTGCATATTTGGAAATAAGTATGAAGGTAGCAGTGATGGCGAATTGCGACGAAGCATTGTACATTTCGTCCATCCGCCAACCCGCAAAACAAATTCCAAGAAATGCCCAAGTATGGAAAGCGACCGGATGGGTTACAAGAAAAAAAAGGGCAGAAGATATACCCAGGAGATGTGAAGGGCCGATGGTCATATTGCATCTCAGTGATAAATATCGATCGTCATTTTGTATGTCATAGAATTTCAGGTTCTATTTGTTCCTAGGAGAAAACCGGAAGTGCAATGTCGAGAGGGAAATTTCTATATTGTTGAAGTTCAAGTTCTGTATATAAAAGCATGAGACATTTGAAAAAAGGACCAAACAAAAAGAAAACGAAAGAATACGAGATGAAGGGAAATTTGTTTGCTAATTTTTAAATTGCGGAAGTCCAGCTGTTATTTGCAGGCGACGGAACAATGGAAATGCAATGTTGAACCCTCTTATGTCGGAACCCGCTATTCAAAATTAACAATGGAAATTTGAAGACTTGAATTCGCCAAATCCCACACCTAGGAAGCGATCGGTCGGGCTGGTGATATAAAAGTAACAATGGAAATCTGAAGACGCGAATCCACCAAATCCCGCACCTACACATTTTCTGAAAAATGAATAAGTAAAGAAAGGGAAAGCAAAGGGAAAAGAGAAAGCGGATGGAAATTTTTGGAAGCGGGAATTGGTCTTAACAGTAACTATGGAGTGCATCAAGGAATAGATACAGTGAGCGATGTTTATAACTTCCAGGATCTATTTGTATAAGAGAAGCATCGAAAAGTTACAAGAAAATGATTTTTTCGATGTTTAAGTACAGTTTATGCACTGTTAGCTTCACCGCAAGTATAACAACGACAAATTTGAATTTTAATGTCCTTTCGTTCATATGATTGTTCCATTAGACTTCACATAGTATATATTCTTTTATTTCAATTTGTTTGCTAATTTGTGGATCGCGGAAGTCAGGGTGTTGTTTGCAGGCGACGGAACAATGGAAACACAATAATGAACCCACCTATCCGGTAACTCGCCTATTTGGAAAACTGTGAGCCAAAATTTTTGTATAATATGAAACGGGGAAGCGGTTGGTTGAGCTGGTGATACAAATGCAAGTGAAATTTGAAGACATGAATCCGCTAACTTCCGCACCTAGAAATCTTCTGAAAAATGAGTAATACATACTAAATATGTACTATAAAGTACAAACATGAGATTTTATAGAGAATGTATTGATCCTGCATTTCATACTTAGCCACTTTTTGGATCACGGGTTCTCGGGCTCACGATTTCAAAATTGGGCCTCTATTGTTCCATGGCCTACAAATAGCACCCATAATTCCATGATATACAAATTGACAAGCGGACCTGCGGACTGGTTGGGTCAACATTGCACTGCTATTGTTTCATGTCATACAAACAACACTCGGAGTTCCACGATATACAAATTGGAAGAACTCCAGGGCTGTTGACCTCAATATTGCGATTGTTTACGGAGGGTAATCCCTATCAACTATCTAACATTATCTAAAAACATTATTTCAATACTAAATTATTAATATTAAATATTGATATTGTTCAATTTAATTAGACTCAAAAGTTTGTACAATATGAAACGGTGAAGCGGTCAGTCGAGCTGGTGATAAAGAAGTAAGTGAAATCTTAAGACGTGAATCCGCCAACTTCCGCACCTACAAATTATTTGAAAAACGAGAAATACATACTAAATATGTGCTTCTATAAAGTATGGACATGAGATTTAATAGAGCATGTACGGATCCCGCATTCCATACTTAGCCACTTTTTGGATCGCGAGTTCTCGGACTGTCGGGCTCAAAATTGGGCCTCTATTGTTCCATGGACTACAAATAGCACCCATAATTCCATGATATACAAATTGACAAGCGGGCCTGCGGGCTGGCTGGCTCAACATTGCACTCCTAGTGTTCTGTGTCCTCCAAACAACACTTGGAGTTCTGTGATATACAAATTGAAAAATGGCCTCCAGGGCTATTAGCCTCAAGATTGCGATCCCTTATTCCATACTTGGCCATTTTTTGGATCGCAGGTTCTCGAGCTGGCGGACTAAAAAATAGGCCTCTATTGTTCCGTGCCCTGCAAATAGCACCCAGAGTTCCGCGATATACAAATTGACAAGTGGACTTGCAGGTTATTTGAATTTTAAGGGCCTCATGTTGATATGATAGCACAATTGGACTTTAGCCAGTTATATTCGTGTATTACAATATGAAACGGGGAAGCGATCGGTTTGGCTGGTGATATAAAAGTAAGTGAAATCTGAAGACGTGAATCCACCAACTTCCGCGCCTAGAAATTTTCTGAAAAATGAATGATACATACTAAGTATGTACTCTTATAAAGTATGGACATGATATTTTTATAGAGCATGTACGGATCCTACATTCCATACTTGGCCACTTTTTGGATCATGGGTTCTCGGTCTGGCGAGCTCAAAATTGGGCCTCTATTGCTATGTATCCTACAAATAACACCTAGAGTTATGCGATATACAAATTGACAGGAGGACCTACGGGTTGGCTGGCTCAACATTGCACTCCTATTGTTCTGTGTCCTCCAAACAACACTCAAAGTTCTGCGATATACATATTGACAGACGGACTCCAGGGTTGCCCGCCTCAAGATTGTGATCCCTCATTCCATACTCAGCCATTTTTTGGATCGCGGGTTCTCAGGCCGACGAGCTCAAAATTGGGCCTTTGTTGTTCCGTGCCCTACAAATAGCACCCATAGTTACGCGATATAAAAATTGACAAGTAGACTTGCAGGCTATTTGAATTTTAAGGGTCTCATGTCGATATGATAACACAATTGGACTTCGACCAGTTTATATTTTTTTATTACAATATGAAACGGGGAAGCGGTTGATCGGGCTAGTGATATAAAAGTAAGTGAAATCTGAAGACGTGAATACGCCAACTTCCGTGCCTAGAAATTTTCCGGAAAATGAGTAATAGATTATGTACTCTTATAAAGTATGGACATGAGTTTTTTATAGAGCATGTACGGATCCTGCATTCCATAGTTGGCCACTTTTTGGATCACGGGTTCTTGGTCTGGCGGGCTCAAAATTGGGCCTCTATTGATCTGTATCCTACAAATAACACCAATAGTTCCGCGATATACAAATTGACAGCGGGACTTGCAGACTAGCTGGCTCAACATTGCAGTTCTATTGTTTTGTGTCTTTCAAACAAAACTCGGAGGAAACGAGCAATACATACTAAATATGTACTTTTACAAATTATGGACATGAGATTGTATAGAGCATACACGAATCCCTGATTCCATATTTAGCCACTTTTTGGATCGCGGGTTCTCAGGCTGTCGGGCTGTCGGACTATGTACTTTTACAAACAACACCCAGAGTTCCGCAATATACAAATTCACAAGCGGAATTTCGGGCTAGTTGGCTCAACATTGCACTTGTATTGTTCTGTGTCCTCCAAGCAGTATTCAGACTTCCGCGATATACAAATTGGCAGACGGACTCCAGGACTGTTGGGCTCAAGATTGCCATTGTTTACGGATTGTCATCCCTATCAACTATCCAACATTATCAAAAAACATGATTTTCAAATACTAAAATTATTAATATTAAATATTGATATTTTACAATTTAATTACATAAATTATGAATATTGAACCCACCTATCCAGTAACTCGCCTATTCGGAAAACCGTGAGCCAAAAATTTTGAACAATATGAAACGGTTAAACGTTCAGTCGGGCTGGTGATATAAAAGTAAGTGAAATCTGAAAGCGTGAATCCGCCAATTTCCGTACATAGAAATTTTCTGAAAAATGAGTAATGCATACTAAATATTTACTTCTATAAAGTATGGACATGAGATTTTATAGATCATGTACGGATCCTGCATTCCATACTTAGCCACTTTTTGCATTACAGTCCCCACTTTTTGCATTGCGGTTTCTTGGGCTGGCGAGCTCAAAATTGGGCCTCTATTGTCCCGTGCCCTACAAATAGCACCCAACATTCTACGATATACAAATTGACAAGAGGACCTGCAGGCTGGTTGGCTCAACATGACACTTCTATTGTTCTGTGTCCTCCAAACAACACTCGTAGTTCCACAACATACAAATTGACAGACGGACTCCAGGGCTGGCAGGCTCAAGATTGTGATTGTTTACGGATGGAAATCCCTATTATCTATCTAACATTATCTAAAAACATTATTTTCAATACTAAATTATTAATATTAAATATTGATATTGTACAATTTAATTAGACAAAAAAGTTTATACAATTTGAAACGGGGAAGCGGTTGTTCTCCCTATACCACTTTATGATTTAATCGAGTGGAATTAGTACTACTACATTCTATCACTGCAAGCATAACAACAACCAATTTGAATTGTAAGGACCTCTTGTTGATATGATAGCACGATTTGACTTCACACAGTATATATTTGTTGATTTCAAATTACTCCAAGAGATTAATTTTACCAAGTTCATCGATAAAGGAAAAATGCTAAAAAAAATCCACACACTACATTTGTGTCACATCACCATACAATTTATCAGGCGGATTTGCAGGCTAGCTGGCTAAAAAATTGCAATTATATTGTTTAGTGTCCTCCAAACAACATTCGAAGTTCTGGGATATATAAATTGATAGACGAAGCATACAACCAAGAATCAACTAAACTCCAAACAGGTCACAAGCAAGTTCCCACAAAGTTCCATAGAGAAGGATGCATCGACTTTGCATCAAACAATTTCATATACAAAGAAAATACGTCGTCACATTTGTTTTCTCTTACATCTAGTATATATATGTTCCCAGTAGAAAATAATTGAGGCCATGGGATATATGGGCTTTGCTTCCATGCTTCCCATTTTTGGACCAAACAATCTTGTGCGCATGCAATCTCAAGTACTCGAACCTGACAAACATTCATCTGGATGTTGAAGAAATATTAGAGATATGAGATATTCTCGTTTCTTGCCAAAGTTTGATATGTATTTTTTTCCCTTCTTCAGCAGATATGCAAAATTGCATTGTCCTCATTTAAGGTAAATTTGTTGTGTATCTGAAAGTCGTGCAGTATGAGGACATTGCTTGCCCTTTTCTATAGATATGTTTCATACGACAATTCTGCTAGCCTAGGAAGCACATTTTGTAACAAAGGTTGCCTAACTGTACAATGCACAGTTGTGTTGCCCACGATTTGGATGGAAGCATTGAGGCAATGTATATATATATATGGACATTTTTCACTCCATCATAGACAATCAATCATATCATCACTTATCAAAGCAAAGGCAGAAGCAAGAGAGTTGCATTTCTCACATACATGTTCAAAGGGGGTCGAGTACGCATTCGCTGCAACCAAAACACCTTCAATTTGGGAATGTGATCATAGGAATAAATACATTGAACAATATAATACACACTGCAACCTCCCCCCCACCCTTAAATAAAATTAAATAATATAAAACAACCCACAAAAATTTGGTGAAGGCTATTTGTAGAAGCAAAGTGAGCATGATTTTTTGGATGTATACACACAACAATTGTAGACCTATCTATTTTCTTCAGATCCTCTACTACATCTACTCGCAACTCTATTACAAACGTTTTCTGGGTTGTCTGAAAGATCCTTTCTCTAACATCCCTTTTCTTTGTTATATTTTTGAAGAGCATAAGTGGAAACTGCCCTTTATGCAATTGTTGTTCCATTGACGAAAACAAATATGAATACGTATCGAACAATTGTAGCTGCAACATGGAATAGTGCAATATCTTAGTAACTTACCTGACATACATGCACATGCGAAAGTAAAGGAAAACACTGGATATGGAAAGCCATAACATTTCCTTGTCGTTGTCCGACTCTCCATCCTTTATATGGAGAATGTGTTGCGAGCTAGGTTTTCTCGTTAGTGTGACAACTACGCCAATGGTTCTGATTGGGTAAATATCATTGCTCTGTGCAAATTGGATGATATTCACGTCTGGGAGGAAACAATATTTTGAACAAACAGTGGGAATTTTTTCCACAATACTTGTTTCATTGAGAAAAATAATCCGATCACAATCACCATGGTCATATATTGTTTTGGGAAATATATTAAAATTTGTAATGGATATCCCATTACCCGACAATATCTTTTATGCATGCTTCTGGACAAGTTGTGTAGGAATAGTTAGTGTCACTGTCATCATGGCATCCTTGTCTGTCATGTCATCACACATAATGAATCTAGTTTTGTTTTCCTTGTCCAAGTAGGTGCTATAGATGACCATTATGTCCCCAACGAACAATTTTTCAGTTCAACGATTGTTCAAGACCTCTATTGATAGTACTTTGGGTGTTACAACTCTAGACCTGGCGACAATTTTTGAACAGAAAAACTAAAGTGAATGGTAGTGTTTTTTTTTTGGTATAATGATAGTACTTTGGGTGTTACAACTCTAGACTTGGTGACAACTTTTTGAACAGGAAAACTAAAGTCAATGGTATTTTTTTTTTGTATTCTTCTTTCACTGGCATAAATATACAAGTACATGCATAGCTTCTATGAACTATGGAGCCAGAGTTTTGCAACCGCACCTATTAGTCTGCAGAACCTGACCTATGTTCGGCATCTTGCTTGTGCTTGTTGATACTTCTTGTGAACTGCAAACCATGTATTGCAGATGACATCACCATATTCACCATGCCATAGATGAATAAATAGTTGAGGATATTTGTTTGGTAAACACACTAAGAGTAGAGAATATGCATCTTTACCTTTGGCCTTGTCAGTTTGTTGATGTTTGGGATGACTGACTGCCCATGGCCATGTTACTAGTCCAACTTTTTCGGGTGCAAGCATGTGCAGATGAACATCAGTACTAAACAAAAATATACACTGTATGCATCTGTTTTATTTTTACTGGAAAAAACTTTAACAGTAAACAGGGCATGAGGGTGGGGCACTATGGCCAATCTGTATATCGCAGACCCCTGGAAGCCAGGGGAGAAATATTGAACCCGCTAGCCCGGTACCCGCAATCGACAAAGTGGGTAAGTATGGAATAAGGTAGAAGCGTGAGCATAGATGTGAAATCGTTAGTCTGCCAACTGGTGTACCAAGGTATTTTCGGAAAGACGACTAAGCAGATCAATCAGAAAACAAAAGGGATAATATAAAATGGAAAAAGGAGAAATAGGGAGGGAAGAAATGCCCATTGTTGCCAAGCCATCATTTCCTTGTCTAATATTATATGCCCCCTCCCGGTTTTTATATTTAAGTTACCATCATAGTTGTTATACCTTTTCAAAGATTATATCACAAAACCCTCTGTTGTTGCACACGACAATTCATCTTCCCGTCCAACTAACTTGTTTCTTCCAAGGTAGCAAAGCCGAATATGCAATGCACATGAAGGCAAGTTAGTATGAAGACATACATGTAAAAGAAAGAGAAACAAGTCTATTTATTCCAATGTAACAACAAACAGAATATGATTACATAATATGATTTGCATGAGAAGACGTAGAAATATATAATAGGATAAAGAAGAAAAATAACAAAAAAAAAAGTGCAAAGAAACAGAGCAAGCACAACAAATATACAGACAGTAAATGAAAAAATGAACACTGGAATATGAAATAAGAGTACAGGTACCCACTTTTCTAATTCCTCGTCTACATTCCCGCTAAAGAGTCCATCGTCTTCTCCATCCATTCTGTTTGTTTAAATGCAACAATGCAACAAAAACACAATGAACACGAAGTAGGTTAGTATGCACAAAGACATGTAATGAAGATAAGCTATTATGTAGGAAGGTACAGAACATCTACATACAATAAACTAGGTGAATGCATATACAGACAATAAATGAAATAAAAAACAACGCAATATGAAATAACAGTACAAAGCTGCACCTTTCTATCTCCTCTTCAACCGATGCAGTCAAGACTCTGTCGTTTTCTCTAGCTATTCCGTTTGTTTGAATGTGGGAATGCACAAAATACAATGAGCATGAATGGAAGATGGTATGCACCCGATAACAAGTAATATGTACTTACAATAAAAGAGACTCAACAAATAGTCTAAAAGATAGGAAGAAACATGAACATTTGCGCTTCTCCATCCATAGCTGTAAATATATAATTTTTTTCCCCTGTCCAAAATATATTACAAGCCACAAAATATTACGAAATTGCATGGTTGTAGCTAAATGATTTATGGTTTTCCATGGAAAAGTATCTAGATATGCTTCCACTGATGGAAATACATGTTATTATCCTCTACACAGACTGTTGTGGCCACGATACAAGATTTTGGTTTCCCATGGCAAACTACCCAGATATGCTTCCAGACATGGAAATATAATTTTGCAAAATCTTTGTTGGACATATCATATCTCAAGTACAAGACAAATTGTATCGTGGGCACGCTAGTATGTGTAGAGGACAAAGAGCATGTATTCCCATATGGGCAGATGTTTATTTTAACAAAAAAACAACGGATATTGCAATTTCACATGTACTTCTCGAACTATTTTCCATGCAACTAATTTCTTTCATGTCAACATTGAAGCACCAGAAAAATCTCACAACAGAACAGATATCGACCTCGCCAGATAGGGAAATTAACACAACTTCATGTTGACTCGTGGGTGCAGGGGATGAACACCGTAAAGTGCCCAAAAAACAATAATAATCCAAAAAAAAATTAAAAAAATCAGCTCCAACTACCGACGCAGGACCCCACCTCTGCAAAGCCGAATGAAACAAAAAAATAGCAAGCACCAAACCAACGACAAACCACAAACAGGCTCAACTGCAGCCCCAAGGCCCCAAAGCGTAAAGCTGAGCCAAACAAACACAACGAGAAACCGATGAACCAATGAACAACCAACAACCACCGAACTAGTAAACAACATATGTATCTCCAACGATTAGGAAACTGCAGCCAAAGCACAGAAGGAACCGAAAGCATACGACGAGCATGCCGGTAGAAATAAGCATTCTTAATTATGAACCGCAAACACTGAACATCAAACAAGGAATAGAAAAATAAACTATGGCATGGAAACTTACTCCGAAACGATGAAAGGCAGAAGCACAGGACGAATTGTGAACCAAACAACAACGACAAGAAGCAACCGATGAACCAGCGAAGAAGAAGCACTCCCCAAACCAGTAAACAATGTATGTAGCTTCAACGATGATGAAATTGCATTGCAAGGCTAGAATAAGGATGAAAGATACAATTCCCATTCAACTGGTGGTGGACAACAATATTGTGCAAAATCATTGCAACATTGTATGGAAAATCTCGAGGAAAAATGTACTCCGAGAAGTGTATTTAGATAAACATTTAAGGCTGTCAGGCTATCTGAGGACCTCACAATATGCAAACATTTAAGTTGTCAGGCTGTCTAAGGACCTCGCAATATGCACACATTTAAGCTGCCAGGCCTATTCAAGAACTTCAAAAAAAGTGTCAATACCTCGTGTCATGTAAACATTTAAGCTGTCAAGCCTTTTCAAGTACTTCAAAAAAGTGTCAATACATTTCAATACAAATACATGTGGCAAGGACGTTATAAACTTTTGAATTATCAATCACTATAAAGCTTGGATATCTAAACATTTCAATATGATTAGTACAAATAAAAAAATAAAAAAGCACCGTATATGATCTAAGACAATGATACCAGAAAAATGTGAAGACAAACATTCGAACTAATGCTAGCATTAATCCACCTTCAAGCAATGCATAAGAAAAATATATGATTCAAAAATACTGTGGATGATGAAAAACTTTGGATATGCTAACATACAAAACATTGGGAATAGCGAAGCCCGCAATAAAACCTCCAAACTATTATCCAATCAGATCACTACATATATGGTACTTTTTATTATATAAAATTCAATGTTTTTAGTTCCCTAGCTCCAACAATAGATATTATGAAAATACTTGTGGTCAAAGGGAAAACTAATGTTAGATCAACAATTATCGATCGCTATAATCCCTATATGCCTACGACAGAAACTAATAAGTGTTTTGATTTAAACTACACAAATTGAACACTTGAAAATATACACATGTTGGGATATATACATTAAACATAAGAAATTTGAAATATCACCCCACAAGTGGCACATCAAAGATATTAAAGAAATAAATAATATCAAATTTGTTAAACAATAATATAAGGTTTAAGGTTGAATAAAATACTTAATATAAAATATGAATTTTTCCGATTAGTATGGAAAAGTATTTTTAAAACAAATAGATCTCCCACTATATAAAATAAAATAAGGCTTAGACTTCAATAATAATGTAACGCGTTAGATCAAAGCTTGGTTTTCAAAAAGGATTAGAGTAGTGTTTGTAACATTTTAAACTTCAGAAAACTTTCACCCTTGGCATGGTAGGCTTAGGCAATTTTGGCCTTTGATCTCACTCCAAAACCTTATTATAATATGTTGTTGGTTTTTTTTTTGGTTTTTTTACATGTAATACATTTATAATTCAAATTTGAATTATTAAAAAAAATTTAACACAAATTTGAGTTTTTTTAGATTTTAATTTTCCTTCAAAATTATACAAAGTCCAAAAATAGAAACTCTCCTAGAATGATAACACTCCTCTAGTTGTTGAGCATTCCACAATATTGGATTCTTGAGTTGATGCCTAGTTTGATAAGTTTCACTTAGAATTGGATTCAAAATTGATTCACTATCTCTCAATTATTTCAAGAAGTGTTATCCATGAGTATAGAACACGAATGTGAAATAATGAATACATTCCTTTGATTGGTATTAGGCATTAATGAATTGATTGGTATTAAGCATTAATGAATTTTATGAAAAATTGGAATGATTAATAATCATGAGATTAAAGTTTATGTTTTAAACGATAATGAATGAAGGTTGAAGTGGATGGGCAAATGAAATCTGAAATTTGAGCATAGATGATTTTAGGGGCTAAACTTTGCCAATGGGTTTATTTTTCATGGTTTTTCAAAAAAAAGATTCGCCAAATTCCATTTTTTTTTTCTAAAAATTATTGACGCAAATTCTATATAATAAAATTATTTAGGCCAAACATTTTACATTTTGCATATCAAGGACTAGTAAGATTAACGCGTGTTTCTTCATTTTACTATAAATTTCCATCCTTAAAATTACCTTGAATTTGAGCATATTATATTATTAAAGTAGAGATATTATATTATTTTCAAGAATGAGCGAATAACTAATTACATCGTCATTTTCCAAGAATGAAAAATTATTAATACATCCATCATTTTCCGGGAACAAAAATTATTAATAATTATAAAATCTCGGGTGTTGTGTGACGCTAAAGAGCATAACGGGAATAGAGCAGTCAATCGTAATTGACATATGTAGAACTTGTCACCCAACAAATGAAATAAATGTCGGGCGTTTATATTTATATAATGAAAAAGACTATGTAAGTAATACATGGTGGTTCTTGTTTTCATGCACGAAGTTTCATTCAAGGAGGATTACGGGTGGGAACGGGCGATTTTTGAACCTTCAAATTTTGTCAATGGCGGAATCTGCAACTCTTCCAGGGGGAATCGTGCCATTTTATGATAGGGGTTTAGTATTTTCTTCAAAGGGTTCGGGCTATGTTTATGGTGGTTTTCTGTGTATTTTTTGAACCATCCTTCCACTATTTTGGCGGAACTGCGATTATATCCATGAGAGGACCGAGACTCCTTTTTGTTGGAGCTTAGTTTTTTATGCAGAGGTTTCTTGTCCTCTAGTTTTGGCAGGGCGTTGGTAGTTTACTTCACCTGTCATCTTGCCTCTTGAATGCATAGTTATGGCCATTTCTTAGTGGGCCTGTGTATTTAAGTTTCTGATGGGGGTAGTGTGGGTCCTTCTTTCCTCGTGTTTTGATCTGAACAAAGGTTTTTAAGAGACTTGTTAGGGGTGTTGTCACTTCGCGAGGAGGTGTTTATTAGTGGATGGGTACTTGTCATTGTCTCACCCTCCACTGGAGTAGCTTCCCAATGGAAGTTGAAGTCAATGCCCTTATGGGGGCGGCTAACGAAGTCATTTGGAGGAGGGAGGGTCTCTTCACCTTGAATGATGTGATAGAGTTTAATGCGAGTATTAACTCTCTCTGGGGTTCAGTAAAGATACAAAAACCTTCTTCTCCTACAGAAAAACTTAGAGAGGGTTCTTTTTTCTTTTCCTCCAACATTGCGAGAGGTCCAGGGTCTGTTGCTGCTAAAAAACAAGTGGATGATCACTCTGTGTTTCCTCAAGAGGATCTAGGGGTGCGTGATCCGGATTTATGTAGGTACACAATGAAATACAGAAATACACATAAACGTAGAGATGCAGTGGAAATAAGACTTCATTTCATTAATAACAAATGACTGAAATATGCTTACAGACAGAATGGAAATAAACTAGCTAGGGCGCTGGTAGCTTATCTCTGAGAA
>ML793416.1:56189-67831 GCA_009831015.1 Picea engelmannii
AGAAGACCTCTTGTAAGGGAGCTAGTGTTTTCATGCCTACAACAATTAAGCATTTTTAAGTGTATTTATTTTCAATGCATGAGTGTTTACTTGATGATCTTGATTGTTGATAGGTTTTGCGAAACATCACAAGAGGACCTCCTATAAGGGAGCTAGTGTTTTCTTTCCTACAACAACTAAGTCTTATTTAGTGGAATGAAAGAGTTAGGATTTGATTGAATTTTCTTAGATTAGATTTAGATGCCTACTCCTGCATATATTTTGCTAGCATCATCACAAGCTTACGAGCATCCTTGGTTGATAATTAAATGAAAGCAATTTAAGAAATTGAATTGCCCAACAGTATCGGAAGGGACACTGTTGGAAAGTTCAACTCGAGTGGATTCGCGAGGAGTGGAGTCGTGTTGGTTTAGCCCGAGCTGTGTTGATATTTCAGAAGCTATCTAGATGACCTAGTTGGACACTATTACAGGTAAGATGAAATCCATATGTCCCATGCTTTATTATTATTTATCTTCTTGAGAAAGAAACGATTTGGATTCCTCCAGTTTTTGCGGAGTGCGAGGGGAAAACTTGGTTGAATCCGCTCCTTTTTGGGTTTCGTTGGGCTTAACAACTGCTGCCATTCACACTAGTTCTCTGGAAGGGGGGGGTCCAACTAGAACTGTGGTCACTATTGACTCTCAGGGAGATATTGGTCTACCCCTTGACTCAGAGGTGGTTGGTAACTTCACAGCTTGTAGCTCATCTAGTGGTCTGGGATCTTTGAGAGGGGACCATGTTTGTCCGATTGGTTTTGATGAGGATTGCATTAATCCAGGGTATAGGTAACCTAATATGGGGCATAATGCCATTGGGGAAGTCCTAGAGACCCTTGTCCCCTCCTACAGAGAGGCTCTCTCGTCGATACAGTTACCAACCTTCTAGGGGTGGACAATTTACAACATACCGATTTTAGAAGGGGGTTCCGAACAGTTGGGTCCCAGAGGAGAGGATTTGGGTCTTTTATCTGCTAAGTCACACTTACCAATCATTTGTGAAAACGGGGCGCTTAGAGCCATGAAATCCCTGGTGAGAGTGAAATAATGATTTTTCTCTCTTTAAATATTAGAGGGGTGAGGGGGATCCTGAAATCCACCTCCCTTCAAAGAATTCTTCGGAGGACTTCATCGAACATTATTTTTTTGCAAGAAACCATGGTGGAGGATAAAAAGGCACGGGCCTTTATGAATTGTTTTCATCCTTCATGGCTCTCTTGCACTGTAAGTTCAGTTGGAACTTCGGGGGGATTATTAATAACTTGGGATCCTAAAATATTTGACATTAGTCTTTGTGTTGTGGTGGTATCCTTTTAGCAGGTACATGTTTGGAGATAAATTTGTCGATTTCTTTTCTAAATGTGTATGGGCCCTGTTTGGATAGAAAATCATTCTGGGAAAAGGTGGTTTCCAGGGTTCTTTTGGCTCGCAGAAATCTTATATTGGTTGGCGACTTAAATCTTACCTGTGATGGTGGGGAGTTGTAGGGAGATGCAAGGCATTTGGATCCTCTGTCATCCTTCTTTAAATAATTTTTTAATGGTTCTAGATTGGTAGACATTGCTCCAGATGTTTTGGTTTCGACTTGGAGAAATGGAAAAAGGGGCACTGCAGGTATATCAAAAATAATGGATCGCATCTTTGTGGCTGAAGATCTCATTGTGAGAGTTAGTAGATATAAATCGTGGGTGGATTTTCCATACATTTCAGACCATGCACCTATCTTTTTGAGATTAGATCGTCTTACTCTTTTGACGACTTATCCTTTCAAATTAAATGCTAGTTAGTTATGTGAAGAAGAGGTTGTTTATTTAGTGAATGAAGTCTGGAAGGATCCCGCGTATCTGGTTGAAAGGGGTTCTCATCAAAGATTAGTTAAAAATCTGAAGTCTTTAAAATTTCACATTAAATCTTGGGAAAAAGAATTTAAAAGAAAACAGGAAGAAAAACTTGTTCGATTAGAGTGACTTTTGAAAGAATTATTTCTAGAAGCGACACAGGAGGATAGTAACAGTGGTAGGGATACTCAAATAAAACTCTTGGAGGCTGAGCATGACAAAATTTACAAGCAGGATAAGAGAAGTGGATACTTATAAGTAGAGTTCTCTGGTTAAAGAGTGGAGATAAGGTTAGGTCGCCATAAAAAGAGAAGTTGTCAATTATTTTAAAATTTGTTATGAGGAATCTCACCATGTGGTTATTAATGACCAAGTTGATACTGCTAGCCTTTATGAGTGTATTTTGAAGGAAGACGATGCAGCTCTTTTAGACTGCCCGTGTACGAAGTTGGAACTTTGGGAGGTCCTCAAGTCATTTGCCAAAGATAAGAGTATGAAGGAGATGTGTAATTCCTTTTATACTTAGCATGGAGCCGAGAAGTGTCATTTAAAAAAAAATATAACAAAAAATGTTTCAATGTGGGCTATAAATAAAATGTTTCAATGTTCATTTTAAGTAAGATAATTTTATGAAAGCTCTCAACATGGAGTGGACACATGGCTTTTAAAAAAATATTAATAACAAAAAAATATTTCAATGTCCACCATAAATAAAATATTTCAATATGCATAATTTTTATTAATTTAATTAATAATTAGTTTCTCCAATGTTAAGTTGACATGTGACATTTAAAAAATTAATAAAAAAAAAAAATTAATCACAAGTAATTACTTCCCCTCTTAAGGTTCAATAGACCAATTCAGTCTTAGTGGACCTACCTTAATTATCATCATCATTATAAAGAGAGTAATTGAAAGTAAAAAATTTATTATGCAGCACATAGGTGCTCTCTACTTATACATATAAGAGAGATGTGTAATTTCTTAGATGCATAATATGGAGTTAACACATATCATATATATATATATATATATATATATATATATATATATATATATATATCAATTAAAAGTGAAAAAATATTATAGTTAAAACATTTAAAAGTGGGTTAACTATAAAGGAGATGTGAAATTTCTTCCATGATCAACATGGAATTTACAGTGACATACACAACAAATATATATAAAAAGACAACTTAAATCCATCTTAACTCAGGATTTATCATGAACTTAGAAATATTAAATCTTTAAAGATGTAAACATTTCTTCAAATTTTATACTCAAAATTTTCAATTTAATACATTTCCAAACATAATAGATCCGGAGCTAAAAATAAATTAAGATATAATAAAGGATGTGTAATCGAATCCAATTTTAGATATATTAACCAGGAATTAGAGTCGAATTATCTGTCGGCGGCGGCAGACCGGACAGGTATTCCCAAATTGCAGCCATGTGGAAATGCAAACGGTATGGAAGATATGCCCGCAGTGCGTTTGAGAAGCATCTTCCTCGCCCAATTCAAAATTGATATGGCAAATTGGGCAACCTGAAGTGATACTATTATTATCATTGATATGTTCCTCTGAAATGGTTATGCGACGCAACTGCTCCACAGGTGCGGCTCTGTCTCGTAACTGCCTTCTCACGTAAACACGAACGCCTATTGGCTCCACAGGTGTGACTCTGTCCCGCAACTGCTCCGCTGGTGCGGCTCTGTCTCGCAGCCGCCTTCTCCTGTAGACACCGTCCCGCAACTGCTCCGCTGGTGCGGCTCTGTCTCGCAGCCACCTTCTCCTGTAGACACCAGGTGCTTCTGGTATCTGATAATTATCAGATTCTCTACTCTGAATTCGTAGAGATTCTTCCGTAGTCGGCCGATCACGATCATTCCCATCTCTTAACTCATTGTGAGTGAGAGTATTAGGATCGGGCGGAGGAGTGTTCGTAGGTGTTCTCGATCTCGATCTGCGTCGTTCTCTTAATATTAATCATTAAGTATTTATTTTATTAAATATAAATATTTTTGTGCAATTTCAACTTTTTCTTTAACCAAGTTACTTTTGTTTGTTGAAAGTTACAATGATGAGAATCAATCATCTTCTTCTAATTTGCTATTTTTTTTTAATGAATTCTTTTTAACATCAAAATGATTAAAAATTTATTATTATTTTTAATAATTTTTTTTTTAACATCGAAATGGTTAAAGTGAATTGAGTTTTTAATAAATTCCTTTTTTAATATCAAAATAGTTAAAGTGAATTGAGTCAAAACATGTTGCTTTATTTAATCACAAAAAAAAACCATATAATGTAATATTGGATTCATCTCTTTCATGGAATCCTCCAACTTTGTGAGAGGTAGGGGATTCCCTAATTGTGATTCATCTTTTTGTGTGAGAGTTTTTTTTTCCATGATTTATATGCTTAAATTTTGTTAAATTAAGAGCATGATAATACTTAAAAGTAATACATGTTAAAAATTGGTGGCAGTGTCTCATCATCTATGTCAATGTTGGTTAGTGTGGATTTGTCTTTTTCTTTCTGGAGACTTTTGTCCAATCTTCTTGTTGATATTTGAATGGAATGATTAGTTCCTATTGTGCACTATGTTTGATTTCTACTACATTATCGTTTTCCTTGCTTAGGAAGGTGATACCCAAAGTTCTCATGACCTTGTCCTCCTCTTCTACCAAATTGATGTAGCTTCATTGTCCCTTTTCTGGGGGGGAGTGGGGTAGCATGGTGACAATGGGTTGGAGGAGTGGAATGGGGTATTCGCTCCTCAGCAAGAGGAGAAATTTATGATCTAGACACCTTATTTTTTTGGGACTTCTATGCATCTTCTTACGACCATGATATTTGTAATGGGGAAAACAAGGTCACTACTTCTTGATTATTTGGAGCAAGGCAAGTTGCACTGGATCCATAGTTGTTGGATTCTTTTGTAGTCTCTTATGCAGTGGGAAATACTTGAATTTTATTCTTCTTGATGTGCTATGATAATGTTTCCTTCGATCATACCCTTTGTGGGGTCCTTTTGATTAGGCGATGTTCCTTCACTGCCCCATCCCATCTCGTGGGATCCTTCTAATGTTTTCATGGATGGCCTTTTTTGGATGACTTGGTCTTCATTGGGAAGCCTTTGTCGAAATTTGTGTCAACACAAATGCTAGTGTAGGTGGTTAAATGTCACCTTTAAGTGTCTACAATCTTGAAATTTTTTGACGAGGTTGTTTTTTACCACTTGTAGAAAATCAAATATGAAAAATTGCAAAGGAAGGTTGGGATTCCTTGACCAAATTGGAGCCAAAAAGAGAGAGTTTGTCACTAGATAAAAAATTGGGGTCCACATCTTCATGTGTAGTCTTTCTTTTCCCCAAAACCAAGGTCCATGGTTGAGGGCTTGATCTTTGTCTTCAACTAGGTCAAATTCAACTATGAATAATCCTTCTACACACTAAGAAATGAAGGCATTATACTTTGGTTTAAAGTTGATGCAATCAATTTGTGTATTAATCTACTAATTTCGCTAGAGATTTCTAAATATGCAAGTGAGTGCATTTTCCTTAATGTACTCTTTTTGATCCGTTGCATATTTACCATGAGGATGGATGGCATTAGATATTCATTCATTATTTTCACTTAAGGGAATTGGGCCAATGAAGACCTTGTTGGGATACCTTTAAGCAACATGTCATTAAATGAGGGCCTTAGACTAGTTGAAGGAAAATACAAAGTGGTGGATTCAACTAGGTTCAAGAGAGAGGCCACTAGGTATTCATTCATCACATGGGGGGAGGGGGGCGTTAACTGTGAATCTATTGGGCGAGGATGGTGGATCGAGGCCGAGTCTAAATTCTCAGAGAGGGTTGAGATCATAGCTATATAAGTGATTCTTGAGAATATTCCATAATGGTAGTTGGAATAGGCTTCATGGCTTGGGATATGACACCCTTTCCCTTAGTGGAAGGTAGCATGAAGAGAGGTGAGTTAGAAAATATCATAGTGAACATGGATTTGGAGGACTTGGTCCCTATGGAGGATAAGAGCCAATGCAATTAATCCAAAATGGATCCATGAACCAAAATGGGTCCAGGAAGGCCTAAAAACCAAAGTTCTCAGAATCGCTTAAAACGGTACGTGTGTGTAGGCCTCGTCGTTATGAACCCAACGCAACTTGAACAGGCTCAAACAAACACCGTATGCGAAAGATATCACATTTTGTTCATTTTGCCAAACAGGCAAAATTTTTCTGATTGTATAGTCCGTACAGTGTTGATGTGGCAGTTGATAGTAGAGGTCATACGGTCGTAAAGGGATGTGGAATTGGGTTGGCATGCTGACAGGGAAGACATGCTGGCAGACAGGTGGGCGAATGATTTGTTGACACATGTCCTCTCTGGGCAAATGTAATGGTGCCACTTGGCCCAGTCTTGGGCTGCCACGTGTCACCCCTCCATTGTTTGTTATGGAAAAAAATGTATGGGCTCCCTGGTAGTCGAACCTGTGACCTTCGTACCGAGCGAAAAATCTTTGGCAGGGTTGAGATACCATCCCGCCCACGTTGTGAGTTAACTAGTATAGTCCCAACTAAATATTTAAGGTGTAAGGTATGTCTCGTCGACGGAGAATAGCGTCGAGGCTAGGCCCCATCCCTCGACCCACATTCATAGAACCATAACCATATTCCCACATTGTTTACGTTTGGCGTAGACTATTGAATGGAGTCAGGCTTCAATGCTTAGACCGCGGTCCTATTATCTCCATGTAACCCGTTGATATACCATTTGGCGTAGATTTGTGGGGTTAGCGCCAGTCGGTTGAGCTAGCCCACCAACCAAGGTACATGACCAGAGGGCTACGACCAAGAGCTAAAGCCAGCTGCAGGCATGTGGAGATTAGGTGGCAGCCATATGGCCAAGCCACATGACCAGGGGTTGACGATTAAGGGGCCAACACATAGTGCTTAGCCACATGGAGGGTGTCCATGTGACCAGGAGCTCTGGGATTGGGGGGTTGCACCCTATTTTTGACTAAAAATGGGTTTTTAAACCTTATATTATGATTTTAATTGATTTTAAGCCTGATATTGATGGATTTTGGCCATTATTGGAGGATCTGGAGCTCTTTTTAAGGCCAGATTGTTGTGTTCCCTTCATCAATTAAATGAGCAAAAGAGGGGCACTTGAAAGTCTAGTTGGGTCTGCTAGACAGGACAGGGGTTAGTGTATGAATTAAATAATTCAATCACATGAAATAAACAAACAACTAAAGAAATAAAACTAAAATGCATGAGGAAATTAGAACCAAAATCAATCAAACAAATGACCAATAATCATGCCACCAATGGAGAAGTATATTAGTGGGAAAACATTGTAGAGAAAGGGGGACTTATGGATCCCCTCTTCCTCCTTGGGAGGGCTCTTTAGTCCCCTATGTGAGAGCTCTTCTTACAAATGGTAAACTAGAAAGAAAATGGTGAAGAAATCCAAGCTTGTTCCCTCAAGAGGTGAGGTGAACAACTTATTGAGATGATGCTTGTATGATCCAAGAAGAAAAGAGGTTTCTTGTAGGAGAATAGAGGCAACATAACAATACAATGAGATTCTTAAATTCTTAGTGCACCCATGGCATCCTTTTATAGCTTTCCTTTGAGGTAATATCCAACCGGTCTTTAGTGTCAACAAGGGGCCCTTTAGGGCACCCTTAGGTCTTTGACCAGCCCCCCATTCAGATTCGGCTTGGATTTGAGTGTCAAATCAAGTTGGGAGCTAGTCCAGAAGTGGGTTGGGGGCCAACAAGAACCATTAATGTGTTGTTCATAGATGTGCACGACTTTTCTCGTACACAATTGCGCATATGGCACATTGTGCACTCCACGGGCACATTGTGCACGCGCTTCCTTTAATGTTTTAGCACATGTCAATTCTTTGACCAGTTGTATAGTTTTTGCCTCTTGGAAATTCGTTTTGGTGCTGCAGGTGAACTAATAGGTGTTTGGAGATGATGTATTCCTGTAACCATTTGTATGCGATGTTGCGGACGAAATTTCAGTGATAACATATGCCCCCTGATGTGTGAGGTTAGGAGCAGACATATAGCTGAAATAAATCAATGGTTATTCTACTGAGAGTACCATTGTAAGAAGGAGTGTTGAGAGAAACTTCAAGAGTGACCCGTCGGAGGGAGAGGGGAAATTGTGGAACCCAAACCTTTCTCTAAGGAGAGAAATAAAAGTTGTGTACAAACAAGGCGAGCATGCCCCGTGCTCCTGTTATGTAAGTAAAAAATGTATGACAGTAACTGAAGTTGTATGCTGATGTAGATAACTGCAGCGCCCTCCATGGTGGTTTGATAACGACAAATGAAAATTATGATGGTGAACATACTCTAAAAAGAGGCAATGACACCTATAAGAAGTGTCGATGACTCGTAGGCATTCATGGCCTAGCAAATTCAGAGGTCTTTAGCTAGTAAAAAACAACTCCAATAGTTGCATAGTAAGGCCCACTGTAACATGACACTAGTACATATGGGCAAATTATTCCATGAAATTTTTCCACGTTTCCATTATTTTCATTTTAATTTTAAATTGGGTGGGAAAGTTCGTCGCTATAGCAACGATTATTGCATACCTAAAAATACATCTGCTAACACACGTGAACTGCAACGTTTACTTGACTTTTTGCGGGTCAACTCAGACATTTCCGTCGCTATATCAACGATAGTCGATCTATATATACTTGACTTTAAGAGACTTTGCGACACATTTGCTATAGTTGCGACACTGTTCGTGGCTTTTGTTTGAGCTATTTATTTTTTTCGTCACCCACTGGTTGAACAAATCCAATTCTCGATCTACATAGCTCAGATTTTGAACTTGCTAGGTTAGTATGTTTTTTTATTTATGTACTCATTAGATTGTTTTTTCCTTGAAAATATATTATATGTGCAGTACCATATTTCAAAATACTTATGTCATTGGTTTTTGGATCTAGTTAGTATATTCTATGGAAACTCATGTGAAATGTTAATAAAAATATTTTCCGAAGAAGTATTTTAAGAAGAGGGAAAATTACTCCATTAATAAGTCAATTCAAACATTAAAAACGCATGCCATTATATTCAATCTAGATTAATTTCATGAGCGTACAATTCCTTATGTAAATTTAATCCTTATTACAAAACCACCAGCTCATAACAACCTTACCATTTGGACTAATGTTTGAAATAGAAAGAGGAAAAAAAATCCTCTTAGGTCTAATCCTATCCCTTAGTGACCTTGTTAGCTCTCTAACTTTTGTGTTTCTATGATGTGGTGCCTATATATATTAATGTCATATTTTTATTCTAGTATTAGGTTAGGTTATTCATATAACATTTATTCTTATGTGATGTTGTTTCTCTCAATTTTTTATAATCACCCGCAATTATAGATGTAGTGATTAAATCTAGTTTGTAGTTGATGTAACTTTTTTATACATTGTTAATAAGGAGTAGCTAAAATATAAAAATTTCATGATGAAATCTACTAGTTAGACAATGAAAAATGAAAACATGCCAAAGTTTCTTAGAAAATAAAATCGTGACCACTGTATGTAGCATAAAATTGTGACCATTGTATGTAGATGCAAATCAACACGTCATAATTTAAACCAACCAAACCCAATTGTGGATGACAGGTGGATGGCATTCCTTTTTTAGTGTTGAATTTCAAAGATTGACATTTTCTCTACAAAACAACTTAGAGGCTAGTGTATGGTGTCGAGTGATTCAAGTTTGAGAAATTTTGAGCACTTTCGTTAAATGGTGTGTAATTATTTTCCATGGCGATTTCAGTACATACTACTCTAAAGTACAAATTCCTGCATATCGATCTTAATAGTTAATCGATAATAAAAAAAGCATGTTGAAATGTCTTAGAAGAAATAATTGTGAGGATTGCAGGTCACTGTAAACAAACATATCATAATCGAAAGGAGTAGCTAAAATATCCAAATTTGACAACTTATTGTTTGGTATGGTGTAGGTAAGACAATTACTTGTCAATACAAAGATTTGTCATTATGAACGATAATAGCGGGAATCTTGTTCGGTTAAGAGTGGCATTAGAGGCGAGGGGGGATGGAAAATATTATTTCCCTTGCTATGATTGCAAGGTCTTGCAAAGAAAAAGACTTTTAAAAACAACAGCTGAAAGACATTGTAGGGAGAAGGCGCACGCTGAAGGGGGGTTATGAATATCGTCCCTTGGTAAGAGGATTCAATATTTAATGTATTCTCTGTAATAGTCATCATGTCATGAATTTTAGTAATATTTCTTATCGAGATTTTTATATTTTCTATACACACTAACGTTTCTATGTTGTTTTTAAATATATAGACGATGCCCCCAAAATGTCAACCTCCAGAGAGTTATTTGCCAAGTAATAGCATAAATTCTCCTTTATAGGGTGATGAACTTCAAGATCAGAATATTGAAGCTATTGATTAAGTTATTAATGATGATATGGATGGAGATAACGTTATTGATTCAAATCAGGAAGATTAGATACATAGATTGATCCAAGACACATTTTCTCCAATGGACGAGGACAACCAGGATGATAGTCATGATGTTGATCCTATACTCGAGAAGTCACGTCAACCTCTTTATGAAGGCTGAACAACAAATCTTCTATCTGATATATTGTTGTTGTTGAGCTTGAAGGCTTTGAATGGTTTATCAAACACATGCCTCACATAGATACTAAGGTATTTAATCTATTAATTATTTATGCTTGCATGTTCACAAATACTTAAAAGGTTCAACTTTTTCCTATATTTATATTGTTTTATAATTTGCAAATTAGTATGGATGCGATATTGATGATTAATATTGTTTACATTAACTTATTGTTTTGAATTTTGTAGATTGCTAGGTGAATTTATATTATTGACGTCAAATATTTTGCCACGCACATATCGAGAAATATTCGTGACTATGAAAGAAATTGGAATGGAGTATCAGGTTATTGATGCATGTCCTAATGATCATATCATATACTATGGACAATATACATTAGAAAATTAATGCCCGCAATGTCAAATAAGTAGATATCAAACTGATAAAGCGTCAAAGAAGGTGCATCGCAAAGTTCTTCGTTATATTCCGATAATTCCACGTTTCCAGGGGTTGTTCAGGTGCCAAAGTATAACACAGTTTATGGATTTCTATGCAAATAATAGAAGTTGAGATGATGTTCTTCAAATGTCTATATATGGTTCTGCATTAAAGTACATCGAATAAAAGTGGCCAATTTTTAAAAAATAACCTCGTAATGTTAGACTTCCATTGGCAGCTGATGGTGTCAATCCATTTGGAGAGATTAGTTCTAGTACTCAGTGTGGCCTATTTTTGTTATAAAAAATAACCTTCCTCCTTGGATGTTGATCAAGAGGGAGCACACAATGTTGGCAATGATTGTTCCAGGTATTTAATTATCTTTTATTTTCTTTAAAGTATGAAAAAATATTTCATTTCTTTGTTTCGTGCATGGTAATTATTTCTTTTATATATAACGACATCTGGATAAGTATAATTAATCATGCAGTATGTTGAACCAATTAGGTAATTACCAGGTTAAAGATATGCACATATATATTGAGCCTCTTATCGATGAGTTGTTGAAGTTATGGGTTGGCGTCACTATGTATGACATCTCTAGACCAATAGGGCAAAAACGATTTCAATTCCATGGAATACTATCATGGAAAATTTATGA
>ML793416.1:91317-116872 GCA_009831015.1 Picea engelmannii
CTATATGTTGGGGTATTAATACGATGTACTTTCAGGAGTGAAAACTAAAAAGTGTGTGCATCATTATTAGTAAACCAAATCTAAGTGCAGGGGCACCCTAATCTCTCTACAATTCTCCCCTAATCTCTCTACAATTCTTTGTGTAGAGTCTCTCTCCATATGCTTTCCAAACTTAAAATTTTCATATCAATGCAAAATTCAAAATCCCAAACTCTTCTTATCAATTTTCCAATTTAATGACATTGTATAAAGATCATTGATTTTCCAATTGTCAATGAAATCTTGCAATACTTTGATATATTTAAAAAAATGAAATCCCTCACTTTTGCATGGTCAGAAACCTGTAATTAATGAAGCCATGTGGCCATTGAGAGATTATCACAAAATCTCCAATACCTTTTGCAAATATCACTTTTGAAGGAAATTGTCATAAAATAATCATAACAATCTCGTAGAAACAATAGAATAGGAATGGGTCTAGTTGGGATGTTGTAACTATAAACTTAACACAAGATTCCCTCTTGTTTGGGTTCAACAAAGAAGGGTTGAAATGTTGTTATCCTCTCGACACACTTGCCTGCCTTTACTCGGCCTTATCAGTTTAATGCTAGTATGCAAAGGAAGGAACCCAACCTATAGATGAAGAGCCTCTTTTCTTTATGAAGATTATGATGTCAGGTAAATAAATGACTAACTAGTAGTTGATCAAGTACTAGAATTCTATTTAGCATAGTAAATATGGGATATAACATAATAGTAAATAACATAGATATCAAGAGATACATAACAAGGGAAAGAGAAACATATGTTTCCCTTAAACACACAAAACTGACATATACAAAATAAGAATAGGTACTAAAATAAGATGAGTGAATGCAACGACAAACTATGATACAAAGGGAAGTGGACAATTAATCAACATCATCCATCAGGACTCGCTCAGGAGTGAGATTCACCGTCCATTAGAACCAGATCACAGAGTCTCGCTTATTAACTTTGACTACAACGTTTCTAGGCACTATTTGGATCATCCATCTAGTGATAATCAATGGTGGGAATTGGAACCATGAAAGTTTCTATGGTACTCAACATTTGGTCACGATGACGAGGTCACATGGAATTTAACCCTTGGATTTAAATGCTTAAGTTTTAATGTCTAGTTATTGTCTAAGGTCATATGTGAAGGGCCTTAAATAAAAAAGGTTAAAGGAGCTAGCGAATGAGGTTTTACGCATAGTTATGGTCCAGGGTTTTATGGAGATAAGAGTTTGATTCCAAGCACTAAATTTTTGGTGCAAAATAGATATTTGAGAACTCTATTTAAGGTGGATTTAGAGCCATGCATTAGTTTTGGAGTAGGTTGACTCGGAGCTGAGCATAACTTAAATTTAATATTTTGCATACTGTGGGTTTAAGGCCAAGAGGTCATCATTTCTGGTATCATAGTGTAGCAACTCTCTTTGAAAATGGAAATCTGCAAATTCGAAATTGCAGGAGGATTGTGGAGATTAGTGACATTGCATAGAGGATATAGAACATAGACAATGTTTAGCAAAAGGAAGCATATACAGATTGTATATACATGTATAAAAATGAATTGGATATACAATTCCTTAGTGAAGTACTACAATTTAAAGTCATTCCAACCAAAGAAGCATAGGAGACATGGAGAAGAAGATATACTTAATTTTTCCACAGAGAAGCAAAGAAATTAGGAGAGGGAACTTAATATCTCAAACATTTCTACATGAAGATATGAGGAGATTCAGATGTTGATGATGAAGGTGTCTCGTGGAAGACATACTAAAATAAAGAAGACAATTAGCAACAGAGTACAATTTATTTTGCAGATTTGCATCAATAAAGAAAATGGAAAGTTGCAGACAACAAGAAGGTAGTAGCATGATAACAAGGCAAGAGGACAACAACAATATAAACACTATGTTTTAATAAAGGAGTGGGTTCCCTAATTCTTAATTGTTTGTAAATTCCTAATTTTTATTGGAATTCTAGAAAGTTTGTATTATTGGATTGTAATGCATTGTAATCAAATATGTCAATCAGATCTAGAGAGGTTGTGAGAGTTAGAGAGATCCTAAGGGAGAGTTAGATATCTCAGGAATATTTTGTGGATCTTAGAGATTGTTGTGAGGGATTTTAGGATCTAATCCTAATTCAGGTATCAAATTTCTTTCGTATGAATGTTGTAATCATATGGGTAGATAATGGTCTGAGTTAGACAAAGAGAGGAGATTCAAGAGTGTGTGTAAGAGGCCAAGTGTGTCCTAAGGCCAAGGAGAGGACAGTTAAATGTAAATTAGGCCAAGAGAAGTGAGGAAGGACTTTCGTAAATGGTGTACATATCCAGTAATAGAAATGTGATGTTTGTGGGTTCTCTGTGTAAGCGTGAGATTGAATTTACTTCTATTGTGTGAAACAATTATAGTCTAGATCAGAATCTATACATTATATGCAGGTATCAAGATGAAACGTGTGAAACCCTTAACCAAAGAATGGGTGGAATTGAAAGGACCTGACACGAAAGAGGTTGAGCATCAGTCAATTCTTCAAAGGAGAGCCAAATTAGAGCTTATTGGGCATGAAATCAGAGAAGAATCGAGAAGGAACAAAGTGAGAATCCAAATTTGTGCACGGGAAAGACAGAAAAAAGTAAATATCCTTTGTAGGCATCGAGGAACTTGAGTCGTTAGATCAAGCTAGGGAATCAACCTTGACCGTAGATTCGTCAGACTAAAGATATGTCCACGAATTAAGATTGGACTACAAAAGTTGATATAGAGTGAAGGCCTATCTAGATCGACGACCAACAACGATTCTATGTTAGAGTCCAATACGAAGAAACGTAAGGGCTTTCAGAGTTCATATTCAGAGTGTGTAGTCAGGAGAACACTTCGACTAGAAGGACCAATCAACGACGAAGATTGAATGAGGGATAAAATAATCAACGAGAATAATTGGGATTTATAGAGATCTGAAATCGACGATGGAAAGATTTCAGAGCAACATATTCAGAGACGAAGTTTGAAAGAAATTTTGACAAGGATTTCCAATCAATGGTGTAGATTGATTGGGAGGAAATAGATCAATGATCGTTATTACACCTTAAAGAAAAAAATAAATGGCTATAATCGTTTCTTGGAGTGAGGAGATAAATGGTCATCAAGGAGACCGCATGGCAACATTAGAACGAGCATCCAAAATTTCGAAAGGAACAAAGTGTTACTCCAACCAAACGGTCGATATTGTTTCGAAGTAGCTCAGATCGATAGATCAAAAGCGGACATGTAGCATTATATTGGTTGTCAAAGTGGAACTATAGGATTTTGTAGAGTCCACTGGATGGAGAAATTTCGATAGAAGAGCATCAATCAATGACTAAGATCTATTCGTAGTTTAATATATCAACGAATAAGGAAGAGACATGAGGTAGGTCAAAGAGATCCGGACAGATGGAATCCACAAATAATAAGTAGATGCATGGAAATGAAGCGCATGAATAAGAAGGTGACACATTGCAGTTGGATCCACGAAAGAATATTTAATATGTGGTATCCTAGTGTAAGTCCCTTTGACGAAGGCTTAATGTAGTGGAAGCAAAGACTAGTGATTTGTCACTGCAAATCTAGATAGATCGAGGGTGGAGTTTGGTTAGCTATTCAGAGTCCGATGGGAAGCATAAACCTGTCAGAGTGAACATTTGAGAGTGTTACAACTCAAGGGAGTACATAAACGAACTATGATACAAAGGGTAGTGGACAATTAAACAATATCATCCATCAAGACTCGCTCAGGAGCGAGATCCACCGTCCATCAAAACCAAATCACAGAGTCTCTCTTATTAACTCCAACTACAACAATTTGATGCACAATTTGGATCGTCCATCCAGTGACAATCAACAATAAATTTAATATTCTCCATATTGTGGCACCAAACATTAATTTTGGAGCAACTTGAGTCACAGCTGAGAACAATTTAAATTTAATAATCTCCATATTGTGGGTTTAAAGCAGAGAGGTCATCAACAAGTAAAAATGTTATCAATACCTTCATGAATATTGGAGTTGTTTTATAACATAAATATTTTTCTATCAAAATTCTTTAAATTATTTTATAATATTAATAATTTTTTGTTTTAAGTAGAATTTAAAAAAATATTTATTTATTTAAATAAAAAATCAAAATAATTTTTATAATTATTAGTTACAATTAAAAACACTAAGAATTATTTTTCCTTTCCATAAGGATTTAAAAACAATATTGGTCAAATCACTAAAGCAATACTAATTATAATTTGCTAAAACCACTAAAGCAATACTGACTATAATTTGCTAAAATGAATTTTAACAACTAAAAACCATATTTTAAATTATTAATTTTGAAATAATAATAAAATATTATATGAGATGGATTTTAAATCAATATATATATATATATATAT
This sequence comes from Picea engelmannii, assembly GCA_009831015.1. NCBI lineage: Eukaryota > Viridiplantae > Streptophyta > Pinopsida > Pinales > Pinaceae > Picea > Picea engelmannii. Next base: position 95,778 of record ML793416.1, read on the forward strand.
ATATATATATATATATATATATATTATTATTAAAAATTTAATTTATTAAATAATTATATTTTAAAACATCTCTATAATAAAATGATATTATATTAATTTAAAAAATATATATTACCCATAATAAATAATAGTGTCAAATATAAAGACATAATATCATTTAGAAAATATATATTACCCATAATATCAAAAATATATATATATATATATATATATATATATATATATATATATATATGATAAACCAATTTATATATAAATAAAATATTCAAACATATATATGATAAACCAATTTATAGATAAATAAAAATATTATGAATATGATATTTATATAAAAATATCATTTTAATGATGATGATGATTCAAGTCCATTAAGGTAGAATTGATCTATTGGACTTTATTGGATTTTAAGAGGGTAAGTTATTAATTGTCATTCTTTAGAATTTTGTTTCTATACTCGAAAAACATTAAGATAAACTTTCCAAGATCACCATACTTAGGAAGGTTGGTAGTGTGGCAAACATAGAATTGACCAAGTCAGTTTCACAATGGAGCTCATGAGAACTTGTTCTTATCTTTTTATTTTTTTCTTTACACTTAACAAAACATATAGATAACTTTGATCTTCTAGATTAGGGTTGATTACATCCTTATAATACCTTATTTTATTTTTCCTCTACCTCTTTATGGTTAAAACATTTAAAAGTGGGTTAACCATGAAAGAGATGTGAAATTTCTTCCATGATCAACATGGAATTTACAGGTGAAATACATAACAAATATATATAAAAAAAACAACTTAAATTCATCTTAACTCCAGATTTATCATAAACTTAAATGTATTAAATCTTTAGGGATATAAACATTTCTTCAAATCTTATACTCAAAATTTTCAATTTAATACCTCTCCAAACTCCAAACATAATAAATCCGGAACTAAAATAAATTAAAATATAATAAAAGATGTGTAATCGAATCCAATTTTAAATATATTAACCACAAATGAGATAGAGTCGAATTATCTGTCGGCGGCGGGAGACCGGACAGGTATTCCCAAATTGCAGCCATGTGGAAATGCAAACGGTATGGTAGATATGCCCGCAGTGCGTTTGATAAGCATCTTCCTCGCCCAATTCAAAATTGATATGGCAAATTGGGCAACCTGAAGTGATACTATTATTATCATTGATATGTTCCTCTGAAATGGTTATGCGACGCAACTGCTCCACAGGTGCGGCTCTGTCTCGTAACTGCCTTCTCACGTAAACACGAACGCCTATTGGCTCCACAGGTGTGACTCTGTCCCGCAACTGCTCCGCTGGTGCGGCTCTGTCTCGCAGCCACCTTCTCCTGTAGTCACCAGGTGCTTCTGGTATCTGATAATTATCAGATTCTCTACTCTGAATTCGTAGAGATTCTTCCGTAGTCGGCCGATCACGATGATTCCCATCTCTTAACTCATTGTGAGTGAGAGTATTAGGATCGGGAGGAGGAGTGTTCGTAGGTGTTCTCGATCTCGATCTCGATCTGCGTCGTTCTTCTGATCTTCGCAATTCGTCTTCCATGTCGAAGATCAAATAAAATGAATGGACATTCGTGACGTGATCAGACGAGCTAATGATGGAAGACGTTTTGAATTTTGAAATGATGACTTGTTTATTTATAGAGTCATAAATATGAGATTGGGCGCTGGGGTGATGGGGTCGGGTATAATAGGCATGGCCCCATCTCAAGCGTCCGAGGCGACTTGGGCGAGGTCGACGAGGGGTTTGGGGTACGACTTGGGTTAGGTCCGTGAGGGGGTTGGGGTGATGGGGATGGGTATAATAGGCTTAAACTCAACTCTTTTTGCTCCAACTCAATTTTAGATGGGCTTGGTTCAGGTTTCGTGGATACTTATGTGGATCGGTTTGGTTCAGGTTCTGTGGATACTCACGTGGTTGTTTAAGTTTAGTTGATACTTATGTGATCTGGGTTAAGCTCGAGGGGTTGGAGCGATATCTATTATAATAATAATAATAATAATCTATTTTTAAGGTCACTGCCAAGCCAACACACCAAATTGGTGTATGAGACCCCCTTGTTTGTGGGACAAGGGACCCCCCCTCCACCCAACGATTTGACTGGTAAAGTCTATTCCATCCTTATCCTCATATAATATATGTTTTCTCTATTATACCTCACTTTGATTCTCACCCTCATATAATATGTTCTCTATTATACTCCTACTCTTACCCTCATATATTATACCCCCACCCTCACCCTCATATAATATGTTTTCTTTATTATACCGCACTCCCACCCTCATATATATGTGGGTGAGGATCAGGGGTATAATAGAAAAAACATATTATTATGTTTTTACAGCCTGAGTGGGTCTAATGGTTAAGAACATGCGTTTCCTCTTAAGAGGTTAACTTTACCAGTCAAACCCCTGGGACCTTAAAAATAGATTATTATTATTATTATTATAATTTTAAAATTTTTAGTAGCAATTTTGAATTATCATCAAAATATTGTTTTCCATCATATCTATAGAAATATTTCAAGATAATAAATTAAGTTTAATATTACCATTAAGTATTTATTTTATTAAATATAAATATTTTTATGCAATTTCAACTTTTTCTTTAACCAAGTTATTTTTGTTTGTTGAAAGTTACAATGATGAGAATCAATCATCTTCTTTTAATTTGTTATTTTAATTTAATAATTTTTTTTTAACATCAAAATGGTTAAAAATTTATTATTTTTTTTAATAAATTTTTTTTTAAGATCAAAATGGTTAAAGTGAATTGAGTTTTTAATAAAAAAGAAATTTAACATCAAAATGGTTAAAGTGAATTGAGTTTTTAATAAAAAAAAAATTTAATATCAAAATGGTTAAAGTGAATTGAGTCAAAACATGTTGCTTTATTTAATCACAAAAAAAACATATAATGTAATATTGGATTCATCTCTTTCATGGAATCCTCCAACTTTGTGAGGGGTAGGGGATTCCCTAATTGTGATTCATCTTTTTGTGTGAGAGTTTTTTTTTCATGATTTACATGCTTAAATTTTCTTAAATTAAGAGCATAACAATACTTAAAAGTAATACATGTTAAAAAAAAATTGGTGGCAGTGTCTCATCATCTACGTGAATGTTGGTTAGTGTGGATTTGTTTCTTTCTGGAGACTTTTGTCCAGTCCTCTTGTTGATATTTGAATGGAGTGATTGGTTCCTATCGTGCACTATGTTTAATTTCTACTATATTATCGTTTTCCTCTCTTAGGAAGGTGATGCCCAAAGTTCTCATGACCTTGTCCTCCTCTTCTACCAAATCGATGTAGCTTCATTGTCCCTTTTTTGGGGGGGTAGTGGGGTAGCATGGTGACAATGGGTTGGAGGAGTGGAATTGGGTATTCTCTCCTTGGCAAGAGGAGGAATTTATGATCTATACAGCTTATTTTTAGGGACTTCTATGCATCTTCTTACGACCATGATATTTGTAATGGGGAAAACAAGGTCACTACTTCTTGATTATTTGGAGCAAGGAAAGTTGCACTGGATCCATAGTTGGATTCTTTTGCAGTCTATTATGCAGTGGAAAATACTTGAATTTTATTCTTCTTGATGCGTTATGATAATGTTTCCTTCGATCATACCCTTTGTGGGGTCCTTTTGATTAGGCAATGTTCCTTCATTGCCCCATCCCATCTCGTGGGATCCTTATAATGTTTTCATGGATGACCTTTTTTTGGATGACTTGGTCTTTGTTGGGAACCCTTTGTCGAAATTTGTGTCAACACAAATGCTAGTGTAGGTGGTTAAATGTCACCTTTAAGTGTCTACACTCTTGAAATTGTTTGACGAGGTTGTTTTTTTTTATCACTTGTAGCAAATCAAATACGAAAAATTGCAAAGGAAGGTTGGGATTCCTTGACCAAATTGGAGCTGAAAAGAGAGATTTTGTCACTGGATAAAAAATTGGGGTCCACGTTTTCATGTCTAGTCTTTCTTTTTCCCAAAACCAAGGTCTATGGTTGAGGGCTTGATCTTTGTCTTCAACTAGGTCAAATTCAACTATGAATAATCCTTCTACACACTAAGAAATGAAGGCATTATACTTTGGTTTAAAGTCAATGCAATCAATTTGTGTATTAATCTACTAATTTCGCTAGAGGTTTTTAAATATGCAAGTGAGTGAATTGTCCTTAATGTACTGTTATTGATTTGTTGCATATTTACCATGAGGATGGATGGCATTAGATATTCATTCATTATTTGCACTTAAGGGAATTGGGCCAGTGAAGACCTTGTTGGGATGCCTTTTAGCAACATGTCATTAAATGAGGGCCTTAGACTGGTTGAAGGAAAAGACAAAGTGGTGGATTCAACCACGTTCAAGAGAGAGGCCACTAGGTCTTCATTCATCACAAGGGGGGGCGGGGGTTAACTGTGAATCTATTGGATGAGGAGGGTGGATCGAGGTTGAGTCTAAATTCTTAGAGACAGTTGAGATCATAGCTATATAAGTGATTCTTGAGAATATTCCATAATGGTAGTTGGAATAGGCTTCATGGCTTGGGATATGACACCCTTTCCCTTAGTGGAAGGTAGCATGAAGAGAGATGAGCTAGAAAAAATCAAAGTGAAAATGGATTTGGAGGACTTGGTCCCTGTGGAGGATAAGAGCCAATGCAAGTGATCCAAAATGGATCCATGAACCAAAATGGGTCCAGGAAGGCCTAAAAATAAAAGTTCTCACAATCTCTTAAAAATGCACGTGTGTGTAGGCCTCATCGTTACAAACCCAACGCAACTTGAACGGGTTCAAACAAACACCGTATGCGAAAGATATCACATTCTGTTCGTTTTGCCAAATAGGGAAAATTTTGCTGATTATATAGTCTGTACAGTGTTGATGTGGTAGCTGATCGTAGAGGTCGTACGGTCGTACAGTGATGTGGCAGTGAGTTGGCATGCTGACAGGGTAGACACACTGGTAGAAATGTGGGCGAATGATTTGTTGACACATGTCCTCTCTGGGCGAATGTAATGGTGCCATGTGGCACCCTCCATTGTTTGTTATGGAAAAAATTGTATGGACTCCCCAAGAGTCGAACCCGTGACCTTCGGACTGGGCGGAAGAGATTCGGCAGGGTTGAGATACCATCCTGCCCACATTGTGAGTTAACTAGTATAGTTGCAACTAAATATTTAAGGTGTAAGGTATGTCCCATCGATGGAGAATAGCGTCGGGGCTAGGCCCCATCGCTCGACCCACATTCATAGAATCATAACCATATTCCCACATTGTTTACATTTGGTGCGGACTATGGAATGGAGTCAAGCTTCAACGCTTAGACTGTGGTTCTGTTATTTCCATGTGACCTGTTGATATACTATTTGGCGCAGATTTGTGGGGTTAGCGCCAGTCGGTCGAGCTAGCCCACCAACCAAGGTGCGTGACCAGGGGGCTATGATCGAGAGCTAAAGCCAGTTGCAGGCGTGTCGAGATTAGGTGGCGGCCATATGGCCAAGCCACATGACTAGGGGTTGACGGTTAAGGGGCCAGTGCATAGTGCTTGGCCACATGGAGGGTGCCCATGTGACCAGGAGCTCGAGGATCGGGGGCTGTGCCCTAGTTTTGACTAAAAATGGGTTTTTAAACCTTATATTATGATTTTAATTGATTTTTAGCCTGATATTGATGGATTTTGGCCATTATTGGAGGATCTGGAGCTCTTTTTGAGGCCATATTGTTGTGTCCCTTTCATCACTTAAATGAGCAAAAGAGGGGCACTTGCAAGTCTAGTTGGGTCTGCTAGACAGGATAGGGGTTAGTGTATGAATTAAATAATTCAATCACATGAAATAAACAAACAACTAAAGAAATAAAACTAAAATGCATGAGGAAATTAGAACCAAAATCAATCAAACAAATGACCAATAATCATGCCACCAATGGAGAAGTATATTAGTGGGAAAACACTGTAGAGAAAGGGGGACTTATGGATCCCCTCTTCCTCCTTGGGAGGGATCTTTAGTCTTCTATGTGAGAGCTCTTCTTACAAATGGTAAACTAGAAAGAAAATGGTGAAGAAATCCAAGCTTGTTCCCTCAAGAGGTGAGGTGAACAACTTATTGAGATGATGATAGTATGATCTAAGAAGAAAAGAGGTTTCTTGTAGGAGAATAGAGGAAACATAACAATACAATGAGATTCTTAATTTCTTAGTGCACCCATGGCATCCTTTTATAGCTTCCCTTTGAGGTAATATCCAACTGGTGTTTAGTGTGAACAAGGGGCCCTTTAGGGAACCCTTAGGTCTTTGACCAGGCCCCTAGTCGGATTTGACTCAGATTTGAGTGTCAAATCAAGTTGGGAGCTGGTGTAGAAGTGGGTTGGGGGCTAACAAGAACCATAAATGCATTGTTCATAGATGTGCGTGACTTTTCTCGTACACAGTCGCGCATATGGCACATTGTGCGCTCCACGGGCTTCTTTGGCCTGCATGCTTCCTTTAATGTTTTAGCGCATGTCAATTTTTTAACCAGTTGTATAGTTTTTTCCTCTTGGAAATTCTTTTTTGTGTTGCAGGTGAACTAATAGGTGTTTGGAGATGTTGTATTCTTGTAACCATTTGTATGCGATGTTGTGGATGAAATTTCAGTGATAACAAATGCCCCCTGATGTGTGAGGTTAGGAGCAGACGTATAGCCGAAATAAATCAATGTTTCTTCTACTGAGAGTACCATTGTAAGAAGGAGTGTTGAGAGGAACTGCAAGAGCGACCTGTCGGAGGGAGAGGGGAAATTGTGGAATCCAAACCTTTCTCTAGGGAGAGAAATAAAAACTATGTATAAATGAGGTGAGCATGCCCCATGCTCCTATTATGTAAGTCAAAAATGTATGACAGTAACTGAAGTTGTATGCTGATGTAGATAACTTCAGCGCCCTCCGGGGTGGTTTGATAATGACAAATGAAAATTATGATAGTGAACATACTCTAAAAAGAGGCAATGACACCGGTAAGAAGTGTCAATGACTCATACACATTCATGGACTAGAAAATTTCGAGGTCTTCGGCTAGTAAAAAACAACTGCAATAGTCGCATAGTAAGGCCCACTGTAACATGCCACTAGTACATATGGGTTGATTATTCCATGAAATTTTTCCACGTTTCCATTATTTTCATTTTAATTTTAAATTGGGCGGGAAAGTTCGTCGCTATAGCGGCGATTATTGCATACCTCAAAATACATCTACTAACACATGTGTCCTGCAATATTTAGTTGACTTTTTGTGGGTTAACTCATGCATTTTCATCGCTATATCAATGATAGTCGATCTATATATACTTGACTTTAAGAGACTTTGCGACACATTTGCTATAGTTGCGACACTGTTCATGGCTTTTGTTTGAGCTATTTATTTTTTCCGTCACCCACCGGTTGAACAATTCCAATTCTTGATCTATATAGCTCGGATTTTGAACTTGCTAGGTTAGTATGTTTTTTTATTTGTGTACTCATTAGCTTGTTTTTTCCTTGAAAATATATTATATGTGCAGTACCATATTTCAAAATACTTATGTCATTGGTTTTTGGATCTAGTTAGTATATTCTATGGAAATTCATGTGAAATGTTAATAAAAATATTTTTCGAAGAAGTATTTTAAGAAGAGGGGAAATTACTCCATTAATAAGTCAATTCAAACATTAAAAATATATGCCATTATATTCAATCTAGATTAATTTCATGAGCCTACAATTCCTTATGTAAATTTAATCCTTATTACAAAACCACTAGCTCATAACAACCTTACTGTTTGGACCAATGTTTGAAATAGAAAGTGGAAAAAAAATCTTCTTATGTCTAATCCTATCCCTTAGTGACCTTGTTAGCTCTCTAACTTTTGTGTTTCTATGATGTTGTGCCTATATATATTAATGTCATATTTTTATTCTAGTATTAGGTTAGGTTATTCATATAACATTGTATTCTTATGTGATGTTGTTTCTCTCAATTTTTTATAATCACCCGCAATTCTAGATGTAGTGATTAACTCTAGTTTGTAGTTGATGTAACTTTTTTATACATTGTTAATAAGGAGTAGCTAAAATATAAAAATTTCATGATGAAATCTATGATAACATGATGACATCTACTAGTCAGACAATGAAAAATGAAAACATGCCAAAGTGTCGTAGAAACTAAAATCGTGACCACTGTATGTAGCATAATTTAAACCAACCAAACCCAATTGTGGATGACAGGTGGATGGCATTCTTTTTTAAGTGGTGAATTTCAAAGATTGACATTTTCTCTACAAAACAACTTAGAGGCTAGTGTATGGTGTCGAGTGATTCAAGTTTGAGAAATTTTGAGCACTTTCGTTAAATGGTGTGTAATTATTTTCCGTGGCGATTTCAGTACACACTACTCTAAAGTACAAATTCCTGCATATCAATCTTAATAGTTAATCGATAATAAATAAATAAAAAGCATGTTGAAATGTCTTAGAAGAAATAATTGTGAGGATTGTAGGTTACTGTAAATAAACGTATCATAATCGAAAGGAGTAGATAAAATATACAAATTTGACAACTTATTGTTTGGTATGGTGTAGGTAAGACAATTACTTGTCAATACAAAGATTTTTTATTATGAACGAAAATAGCAGGAAGCTTGCTCGGTTAAGAGTGACATTAGAGGTGAGGGGCGATGGACCTGAAGTTTGACTAACACTAGGTTGCCTGGAAAATTTTGGCTACTGGCCCGGGTTTTGGTAAAAACCATGGCCATGGCCAACATACAGATTCTACATGTGAGGAGACATCATCGACTGATTCCCAAAATAGGACATAGATGGTTGGGCATGCATTACATTCGAAGGACTTTGGGAAGGCTTTCCCCATGTTGGTCCTATTATCGCACAGTTTGTAGTTTAGGTTAAAGGCTAAAGGATGAAGGCCAAACTGGCGTAATAGGAACCTTCCCCACCCAATGTCACCACAATGGGTAGGTTATTTCTATTTAGGGAGGTTAACCCAGGGGAGACGTCCTTGGTAACCTGGGGTTTTTGAAGAGGCTAAGGTATAAAGTCAAGGTCAAAGTTTCCTCCCCACAGGTTACCACCAAGGTCAGAAGGTCTAGCTAATCAACCAATAAAGAAGTGTATGCCCAAAGAGAACACCTGCCTGGAACAAGACAACAATAAAAAATATATGTAGGCTATAATTCAGTGGGTTAGTAATTCATGTGACTATCTGACATCAATAAATAAGCAATGTAAAACAATAGATATCAATGAGGTCAATGTTTTGTCAATTATCTATGGAAAAGCATCAATTCATTAATAACTATCGAGATGATAAAGCCAACAATGTATCCAACCAATACTTTACTCAATAAATGCTTTAAATCATCATCTAGATGCTAACAATAAAAATTTGTTGCATCAAGATGGATTATTCTAGTGTGACGTTAGCCTAGTTAGGGTTAGCTAGTTAGTTAGGGTTTCAAAATTTAAAGTTTTGAGAGTTGTGTTGAGCACTTTCACTCCAACATTGTGTGTATAAGATCAGTGCCTAAGGGTAGATGGAGTCAAATAAGAAGAGGGCACAAGTTTTTGAAGGGATTAAACTAAGGACAAGAGGGAAGGATTCTAGAGTGCTACAATGGCAGGGCCTTAGAATCAAAAACCTAGGGGAAAGAGGCTCACTTCGGTGTTTCTTAAGAAAGGCCTCGTGCTCTTTCCTCCTTCCTTAGGTCAACTTGGCAAAATGGCTAGCATAAATGATAAGTCTAACCAAAGGATGAGGTGAGAGAAAGTGTTGTAATAGAAAGTCTTTCAGACCCTAGAAGATGGCGGCCCTAGGCGTAGATAACCTAGGCCTAAGACGTCACCCCATTTTCAACCTTTAAAATCAAAGCTAGCTTAAGGGAAGAAGCAAGAAGAGTGTAGAAAAGGCTAGGCTCTATCTCTCTTCTTCAATGGCTAAAAAATTTCTCTCTAAGGGGACATGAAACAAGGACCTACTTGTGTGCTTGTTACCTAGGGTTTCAAATCAGCAATTTAATAAGCAAATGCAAGAATATAAACCTACAACCATTCAATTAAGAATTTTTGCAAGAAAATCACTTACATATCATGGAGAAAAGCATATGCAAACCTTAGTTGTAAATCTTCCTTCAAGAGAAACACCAAAATGTGCCAAGAAATCCTTCCATAAACAAGTGCGCCTCACTTAGAAGACAAAATTACCCTAGTAGGGTGCAAAAAATCAGACCTCACAAGTGTGAGTTGTTGTGTTATCTCCAAATGATGGAAAAACATCCTCAATATATAGTATATCATGACCTATAATTAAAATTAGGTCATTAAAAATAGTCAACAAGGCTACAAACCAAAATTATATTGTTTTTACATTAAACTGTTTACTAAAACCCTAAATGAGCAAGAAATGAGACGTCAAGCCCTCCTGAGGGAGACGTTGGGCCCTTTTGGGGCTAGTCCAGCATCCATAAGTCAAACACTAGCCCCTTTAGGACTCCTCCAAGCAGCCACACGTGCCAGCCATCCATCAAAATGCCACACGCTCAAGGTGACGTCAAGGCCTTCTGGGTGACATCTTGGTCATCAAAAGGAAACGCTCCATCTGAAGAGGGCCAACCCCCCTGGGTTGGGCTTAGCCAAAGTATCCTAGGTGGAACGTCCTTCTTCTTCTTCTGTGTAAAGGCTTGACCAATCACTATCCTATCCCTACCCCTGATGGGGTACCAATAACCATCTGATGGGCTCTTCAGCCCCATGGAGGTCCAAACTAATCATCTCCCCATGTGTACCAGTCCACTTGGTACCTGTCCATTGAGCATGGTCCTGCACATCAAAAAATTCGCCCTCCATGGGATCATTAGTCACAGGGATCATAGCAATGTCAATCATATTTCATCATTAAGGTTATCAAACATATGCATAAAAACCTTGACATATCATCCAATAGCTCAAAAATATTACAAAGGCTTGCAACACAAAGCTGAAGAAAAAGACAAAACACCCTATTGGGCCAGCAGCCATAAGAAAAGGAAAGTCTCCAGAGGGTATCATCCAAGCCATGTAAAACAATGTGATGTGGTAAAGGGATGTCTAGAATTAGGGTAGAGTGAGAGCTAGAGCTGCATGGTTTTACCTGTGGGTGCCTTTGTAGAAGGCGAGTTGTACCTGTCATGGATGCAAGTTTTTTCGAAGCCCTTTCTGCCTTTTATTCTTATATTCATTTTGTTATTTTCATTCTTTTTACCAAGGACTAATCAAAGGGCACTGCCTTGGCGTGGTGACCAGAGATGACCGTGTTACCCACAAGTACTTTCACAGAAATGATAAGGCTGGCTCGTGATAAGACCCCCTTTCCCTTGGCCATGCAACCAAAGGTCACTGCCCTGGTGTGGTGATCAGATGATGGCAATGTCATATTGTTGAGTACCCATGAACATAATAGGCTGGATCGTGATGAGACCCCCTTTTGTTGTAATTAGGTCTTGTTTGTTTATTTTTCTTGGGTCCCTCCTGTTTCTTACTGAGAGGCCTTTTATTGCCTTCTCGGGGATCCCTGGGCGAAGGATCTCTAGGTCTTATTCTTATTGGCTTTTATCTTTTACCAGTTGCTTTTACCTTCTGAGCCTTTAGCCCCTTCTTCCCACGAGATAAGGTGCAACCCACAAACAGATCATCCTAATGTCCAGACTAGGGGAATGGGGCAGATGAGTAGGAGATAAGATGAAAAAGTGATAATGTGATGGGAGCGGACGATGGCTCTTCAGAAATCCCCCTCGGTGGAAAACCAAAACCTATGGGTACAAGATTTCTAGGGCACCATGTCAATCCCCCAACCATGGTCAAGTGGGTCAATGTAAGATCCAAGCAGTTGTTAAAAATAAAAAGAGTAAGATGCATATATCTAAAGTCTATAATGATAAAAAATGACACATACCATGATACCTAGACCAATTACCTCATGAAGCAAGAGCCTTCTCCGATACAAGACCAGGCCGATGGTGATGGATGTTGCTACTGATGATAAGACAAGTCTGATGAAAAAGAAGAAAGATGGGCTCTCCAGGGCCATGCTCAGGTCAATCATGCTCTCGGTACTCCATGTCTAGGACCTGTGGGCCTCAATACATGATCTCCTAGTTATCCCTAGAAATCGGGGATAACATCTGGCTCCAACACGGGGACATGTGCTCACCGTAGAGCGCATGAGAACCTCAACATCTCTGGCATAACCTGCAGACCTACTCACACTCGAAAAAGGGAATCAGTAACAAAGGTGGGGTGGTATTGCCACCCCACAATATGTATATATAATATGAATGAAATAAAACAATCAATGCAAGTGAGGAAACTAACATGAAATGCAAATGGTATAATACACGGAAAATGCCTACCTACCTATACTTACCTATGGAATCAAGTCCCACCACCTTAGTGGGTTTTGAGGAGGTGCCAGCTATTAGGCAATGGACGCTTTCTCCCTTCCAAAGTGAACAAGTAGTATGAGTTATCAACGGATTCCATTCCCACTTTTAGAGGTCTGAGCCATGATTGTGTGCTTCCTTTTACATTAGTTGGCTCTCCTTTCTGAGTATCCCACATCCATACAATATCTCCCTCCTTATATTTCCTAACTTTGCATTTGGTCGTTCCTTGAACAACCCTGGTGTACTGTACTGAGGGAGGTGGGTGGGCTTCTATTGTAAATACTTCTTGTTGAGAAGGGTGGATTTATACATCATCCTTTGTTTTTTTTAATATCTTCACTGTCCCAACTTCTTTGTTCTTGAATTCATCTATGAGTTTTTTGTAATCCTCTTTCTTGGGCCACTCGATCTGATCAAAATCTTCCTCTGTTGCAAAAGGCATGTCTTCTAGAGAGTATTTATGAAGAGTTTGTATCATCTCGTTTTGCACTTTGTTATCATCGGCTGGATGAGAAATATCTTGCACATGGTCCCCAGTTATTAGCACATTGAGTAGATGTACTACCGTTCCATTTTTCAAAGGTAATTTTAAAAAGGTGAGGTCCATCTCAAGTGAGCCACCTATCATTGCACCAAACCTCCTAGATAGTAACATTCCCCATACATTTGGGACATCAACCACTATAATGTCTATGCAGATTGTTTTCTCAGGGTATTCTTTCAAGTGAACTTCAACATTCTCAACTACCCCATGTGTGGGTATTTCTTTAGACTCAAAACCACACACATTTCTGTAAGGTCTAGTGACCTTCAAGCCCATTTGTTGCATGACTTTAAGAGACATCATATTAGCACCAACACCGTGTATCTAGCATGCAATTGTTAAGATATTTGTTGTTCATTGTTAAACTCATGAAAAAGGGCGGGTTTTCACCATACTGTACCCTGAAATGATCAGCTTGCAACATAATAGGGGGGTCCATAGGTTCACTCGATCCTGAAAAGAAAGTATCAAAGCGTTCCTTGATAGATGAGATCTTGATTGCTTCTTTTAGGGGAACATTCACATGCATCTTTGATAATGCCCCTTCTAAGTCAAAGTTAAGGTCAACCTTACTAGTCTTGGATGTCCTAGGGAGAAGCACCTCAAGAGGCGGGGGTTTTAGCTGATCAGCGATAGGCTGTTTCAGATTCTTCCTTCTGTATACCTGAACTTTCTATTTCTTCATCTTTTCTCATGATTCCTGGTCCAGGTTGTTTATTACCGCCATCCTTGCTGCTCTGGCTGCTTCCTTCACAACTTGTTGATGTTCTGTATCTGTGATATTAAACCGTGGAAAGTCCATGAAGTAGTCCATATTGTGGACTTGCTGTTGGTTAGCATTATAAAGGCATTCATGCTCCCAATGTGCTTCACTACACTCTAGGCACCAGGGGTTTTCATCAACAACGATTGTAGGGGCTAAGGTTTTTGGAACTTCATGCTCATTCTTTGGTTTGTAAAATTGGTTCCCCTTTTGGTACTGCCCTTTGAACAGAGGCCTGGGTGCCTGGATCTGAGATTTTTCGAGTCTGACAATTCTGCTCATCATTTCTTCATGATTTTTCATGATGCCATCCATGGAAGCTTGTAATTTGTTGATACTAGTGCAGAGATATGAAGTAGGCTCATCATTGTGTACTATTTTCTTCTTGGTGTCTATTCTCCCCCTAGGGTTGGAAAAGGGCTCAATTTTAGATGAAAGGAGGTTCCCTTGTATCTTGGTGGTGAGATCTTGGGCTTCCTGAATTGACTGGGGGTTCTTATCTCTAAGAAGATACCCTAATTGGCCACTAAAAGATCTGGTGTAAATGTGGACAAGATAGTCATCTTTCGGATTGTGGCTTGTGGGAATTCTTTGTAGCAAAGATTCAAATCTGGTGTGGAATTCCTGGATAGACTCATTTTCATATTTGGCAAGGCTATTCAGTCTTGTGAGAAGCACGCTGGGGTCTTCTTTGATACTCCATCTTTTGAGGAAGGCTTCTTCAAGTCTATCCATGGTTTTGATGCTTCCGTCAGGAAGACTCAGGTACCAGCGCCTTGAGGCATCATAAAGGGTAGTAGAAAACAACTTCATGACCAAGTATTCAACATCATCACTAATGGGGTGAAGATGGAAGAAAGCCCAAAAACTGCTCATATGTTCTTCGGCACTAATTGCATTAGTACCGATAAATTTAGGAAACCACTTTTCATACTTGTGTGGCATTTGCCTAGGATAGACAAGTATGACTGACATGTCTAACGGCCTGAAAAGATTGGATGACCATTTTCTTTGATTGATAGCTGGGTTCATAGTTCCATTCTGAGAGCTCGACATGATTGTTAGAGGAAGTCTTTTCCCAAAAAGTTCTTTGACAACAGGATAATTCAAGGGAGGCTTCCTTCTAAAGGACAAAGGATGATTGTTGAATCTCCTTTTAGTTTGTGGAGTCACCAGATAGTTTTCTTGAAACTACCAAAGAAACAAGGGAAAAAATCTGAGTGGAGTCGCCAGGTAAGCTTGTAAGAAAAGGTTTATGAGGCAAGGCTTACCGAAAAGGTTTTTCGTTTGAGGAAGATTGACTCAGTGTTCCCTGACAACGATGCCAAAATGTTATCGCACATTTTGTAGTTTAGGTTAAAGGCTAAAGTATGAAGGCCAAATTGGCATAACATGAACCTTCCCCACCCAATGTCACCACAATGGGGAGGTTCTTTCTATTTAGGGAGGTTAACCCAGGGGAGACGTCCCTGGTAACCTGGGATTTTTGAAGAGGCTAAGGTATAAAGTCAAGGTCAAAGTTTCCTCCTCACAGGTTACCACCAAGTTCAGAAGGTCCGGCTAATCAGCCAATAAAGAAGTGTATGCCCAAAGAGAACACCTGCCCGGAACAAGACAACAATAAAGAATATATGCAGGCTATAATTCAGTGGGTTAGTACTTCATGTGACTATCTGACATCAACAAATAAGCAATGTAAAACAATAGATATCAATGAGGTCAACGTTTTGTCAATTAGCTATGGAAAAGCATCAATTCATTAATAACTATCGAGATGATAAAGCCAACAATGTATCGAACCAATACTTTACTCAATAAATGCTTTAAATCATCATCTAATTGCTTATAATCAAAATTTGCTGCATCAAGATGGATTATTCTAGTGTGACGTCAACCTAGTTAGGGTTAGCTAGTTAGTTAGGGTTTCAAAATTTAAAGTTTTGAGAGTTGTGTTGAGCACTTTCACTTCAACATTGTGTGTCTAAGATTAGTGCCTAAGGGTAGATGGAGTCAAATAAGAAGAGGGCACAATGTTTTGTAGGGATTAAACTAAGGACAAGAGGGAAGGGTTCTAGAGTGCTGCAATGGCAGGGCCCTAGAATCAAAATCCTAGGGGAAAGAGGCTCACTCCAGTGTTGCTTAAGCAAGGCCTCGTGCTCTTTCCTCCTTATTTAGGTCAACTTGGAAAAACGGCTAGCATAAATGATAAGTCTAACCAAAGGATGAGGTGAGAGAAAGTGTTGCAATAGCAAGACTTTCAGACCCTAGAAGATGGCGGCCCTAGGTGTAGATAACCTAGGCCTAGGACGTCACCCCCTTTTCAACCTTTAAAATCAAAGCTAGCTTAAGGGAAGAAGCAAGAAGAGTGTAGCAAAGGCTAGGCTCTATCTCTTTTCTTCAATGGCTGAAAAATTTCTCTCTAAGGGGACATGAAACAAGGACCTACTTGTGTGCTTGTTACCTAGGGATTCAAATCAGGAATTTAATAAGAAAATGCAAGAATATAAACCTACAACCATTCAATTAAGAAGTTTTGCAAGAAAATCACTTACATATCATGGAGAAAAGCATATGCAAACCCTAGTTGTAAACCTTCCTTCAAGAGAAACACCAAAATATGCCAAAAAATCCTTCCATAAACAAGTGCGCCTCACTTATAAGACAAAATTACCCTAGTAGGGTGCAAAAAATCATACCTCACAAGTGTGAGTTGTTGTGTTATCTCCAAATGAGGGAAAAACATCCTCAATATATATTATATCATGACCTATAATTAAAATAATGTCATTAAAAATAACCGACAAGGCTACAAACCAAAATTATACTATTTTTACATTTAACTGTTTAATAAAACCCTAAATGAGTAAGAAATGAGATGTCAAGCCCTCCTGAGGGAGATGTTGGGCCCTTTTGGGGCTAGTCCAGCATCCAGAAGTCAAACACTAGCCCCTTCAGGGCTCCTCCAAGAAGCCACACGTGCGATCCATCCATCAAAATGCCACATGCTTAAGGTGACGTCAAGGCCTCCTGGGTGATGTCCTGGTCATTAAAAGGAAATGCTCCATCTGAAGAGGGTCAACCCCCCTGGGTTGGGCTTAGCCAAAGTATCCTAGGTGGAACATCCTTCTTCTTCTTCTGTGTAAAGGCTTGACCAATCACTGTCCTCTCCCTGCACTTGATGGGGTCCCAACAATCATTTGATGGGCTCTTCAGCCCCATGGAGGTCTGAACTAATCATCTCCCCATGTGTACCAGTCCACTTGGTACTTGTCCGTTGGGCATGGTCTTACACATCAAAAACTTCGCCCTCCATGGGCTCATTAGTCATAGGGATTATAGCAATGTCAATCATATTTCATCATTAAGGTTATCAAACATATGCACAAAAACCCTGACATATCATCCAATAGCTCAAAAATATTACAAAGGCCTGCAATACAAAGCTGAAGAAAAAGACAAAACACCCTATTGGGCCAGCAACCATAAGAAAAGGAGAGTCTCCAGAGGGTATCATCCAAGACATGTAAAACAATGTGATGTGGTAAAGGGATGTCTAGAATTAGGGTAGAGTGAGAGCTAGAGTTGCATGGTTTTACCTGTGGGTGCCTTTGTAGAAGGCGAGCTATACCTGTCATGGATGCAAGTTTTTTCCAAGCCCTTTCTGCATTTTATTCTTATCTTCATTTTTTTCTTTTCATTCATTTTACCAAGGACTAATCGGAGGACACTTCCTTGGCATGGTGACCAGATCTGAGAGTGTTACCCACAAGTACTTTCACAGAAATGATAAGGCTAGCTTGTGATGAGACCCCCTTTCCCTTGGCCATGCAACCAAAGGTCACTGCCCTGGTGTGGTGACCAGATAATGGCAATGTCATACTGCTGAGTACCCATGAACATAATAGGTTGGCTCATGATGAGACCCCCTATCCTCTTAATTAGGTCTTGTTTGTTTATTTTTCTTGGGTCCCTCCTGTTTCTTGCTGAGAGGCCTTTTATTGCCTTCTCAGGGATCCTTGGGTGAAGCATCTCCAGGTCTTATTCTTATTGGATTTTATATTTTACCAGCTTCTTTTACCTTCTGGGCCTTTATCCCCTTCTTCCCGTGAGATAAGGTGCAACCCACAAACAGATCATCCTAATGTCCAGACTAGGGGAATGGGGCAGATGAGTAGGAGATAAGATGAAAAAGTGATAATGTGATGGGAGCGAATGATGGCTCTTCAGAAATTCCCCCCAGTGGCAAACCAAAACCTATGGGTATAGGATTGCTAGGGCACCCTGTCAATCCCCCAACCATGTTCAAGTGGGTCAATGTAAGATCCAAGCAGTTGTCAGAAATAAAAGGAATAAGATGCATATATCTAAAGGTTATAATGATAAAAAATGACACATACCATGATACCTGGACCAATTATCTCATGAAGCAAGAGCCTTCTCCGATACATGACCAGGCCAATGGTGATGGATGTTGTTGCTGATGACAAGACAAGTCTGATGAAAGAGAAGAAATATGGGCCCTCCAGGGCCATGCTCAGGTCAATCCTTCTCTCGGTACTCCATGTCTAGGACGTGTGGGCCTCGAGAAATGATCTCCTAGTTATCCCTAGAAATCAGGGATAATAGGTCTGAAGGGGATAGGCATAGTACTTTGTCCGAGGTTCCATTGATTATGAAACAAATTACCCCAGATCAACATTCCTGACAAGGGAACGGACCCCTACCAAGAATTCCAAGGCCCTGATGCGGAAGAAGTTCTTGGGTGTGCCCCATGTGCAAGAATAGTACCCTGCATAGGAATAGACTGTCCGAAACTGGGATTTCCCCCTGTCAGGAAAGTAGCTGACGAGAAAGCGTTGTTACCAAACGCACCAAACAAAGAAAATGGTGTCAAACCTACCGACATATTATGTGAAGGTGGTCCTTGACTCCCTGCTCCAAATAAACTATGGTGTGCAGGTGACCCGATGGATGGCTGGTGCGTGCCACTGAGCGAAGGGGACGAAGGAGGTATATGACCTCCCCCGTAAAGGAAATAATTAAAGGGAGTGAAAGTGCCCCCCATGTGGCCTTGCAGAGGAGCGTTAGAGCTCCCTGCCCCTTGACCTGAAGTCTGTGAAGTGGAGTAGGAATGTAGAGGACTTGTACCTGAGCTAGGCAACCCGTATAAGAACGTAGGGCCTGTCGCACTTGGTTTGAAAGGGGTTGTGGCTACCTCTAG
This sequence comes from Picea engelmannii, assembly GCA_009831015.1. NCBI lineage: Eukaryota > Viridiplantae > Streptophyta > Pinopsida > Pinales > Pinaceae > Picea > Picea engelmannii. The sequence continues at coordinate 114,777 of ML793416.1, forward strand.
AGATGGGATCAGACTATTGTGCGATGTAGAGGCGGTCGAGACCATGGTGGCTCAAACCGGTGATGGTGGGTTAGGAGGTGGAAACTCTCCTGTGGTAACAACCGCAGTGGGAATTGAAGAATTCCCAGAAGGAATAACAACATTTGTTTCCATTGTTGTGTGCGACACTGTCTGGCACTCATAAGGTTGAATCAGTATGATGATGGGTGCCGAGCGATCAATGGTTGGGGTTTCAAATGGGCCAAGAGCTTTTGCTCCAAGGTCTAAAATGATCGATTCCTCTAGCTGTTGGTCGGGCACAATTTCTTGTGACCTGGTCACTTCAAAAGACCCTTGTTGATCTAGCTTTCACCTTAGTGGCAGTGGGGGTGGCTCCAGTGTAACCGGTGATAGGCCCAGAAGCCTTCGTGACCGACGGAGCTCATGATCCTCCACTATGTGAGAAGATCAAAGACACCCAAGGGCATTCTATTCGTTGAAAAACAACACACACTAAAAAAGTCCCTATAAGATAAGATAGGCAAACACTAAACTAACTGGAAGAACAATTACAACAACCAACACTAGAGAAACTTACCGATGCAAGTGAAACTCGAACACGGAAGAACCCTCCGGGTATACTCTGCAAAGTGTGGCCCGATGTCTGTCCTAGGTATCGCGGTATACCCCCGCAGTCACCTGTGTATGTCCCTAAAAAAGATAGGTAACTAGGTTGCCAATGCGCGAATAGTCACCAAGCGGGTACAGTCGAAAGTTGGGTCGACCATAATGAGCAGGGTATCGAGCCCGAAACCTGTCAAGGGTATCGAGAGCAAGTGGTCCAGAATACAACTGAGTACCTCGAAAGGATTCAAGACCCATGAAGCTCCGTGGAAAATGCAATCGATGGAATCCCAAGACTAGCCCTCTATATGTGTTCTCCACTATGATTGGTCTAGATTTGGAGGGGTTACCTCTGCTACCTTTCTGCACGCAACCTCGTGTTTATCCCCTGTGTTAGAGGGGGGTGTCGGATAACTTTCACAATACTGGACTTTGACACTCCCTAACTCAGACTCCAATGTTTGATTTTAATGTCTGTGAAGAGTTTCCTCTCCAAGCTAATTCAAGGTCCTAATCCTAAACTAGTTGGTTGACCCTACAAACATAAAATTCTAATGAATTTTATATTTAGCGTTAATTTTATGGCTTGTCTTATGTCAAAGGTTATGAAAGTTAAACTAGTGATGTTTGAAAGACGAAAGCAAAAATAAACAGAAAATTGAAAACAAAAAACCTTTACTTAAATCAAATTTTAAACAACTTTTCAAACTTAAATTTTTTTCTAAGATCTTTGAACAACAAACTCAAAGAAGGATTTCACTAGACTATGAGCTACTTACGATCTAAGTAAACCGCCAAGAACTTATAAAAGAAAAGACTTTTGCCTGGTTACTAATGCAAAACAACACTTTTCAACCAAACAAAGAAATAAAAGTTTTTTTTTATTTGAATGCTCACCAAGAAAAAAGGAAAAATATCAACAAGTCAAAAACCAAGAAAAACTTCTAGCCTAAACACAGATCGCAAAGAATCATGTTAAAAATCACACACCATCAACTTAAAATTGGACTCTCACACTTGTCTAAAACCTTTAAAAGAAAATTTTGAGGAAAACTTCTAAATGAAAAAGAAAGCTATTGATGTGATCAAACCTAAGCTACTGACTGCTATGACAGAGAATCAAAAACCTAAGAGGTATAACTCTTATTAAGGGAAAGGATGAATGCCTCACCTTCAACAAAAAATATCCTCCACAAGCACACTGTTGATAGTTCAACAACAAGCGTGTGCACGCAAGCTGTGTAAAGTCAGAGAGCCTGTACACACGTGTTGGCCTTATATAGGCTGCGTGTATCTTTGAAACTCTAAGAAAAATAAAAGACAAGCAATCCAAACCAGGCAAAGACCATTGATACTGTTAAGGTCCTAACCCGCACATAGGTAGATTAATGTATTCGGATGTAATAAAGGTCAATATTAATAAGACCTTTCAATAAAATAGAATAAGGCGGATGTAAGAAGACCTAATAGAAGCTTCCGCTTCTAGAAGGATC
>ML793416.1:122867-136927 GCA_009831015.1 Picea engelmannii
GATCTTCCTCTAGATGCTTCTTTTTAGTATAAATAGGAGTCGAGGGTATGAGAACCCTAGCTTGGATATTATTGTAACAGAGCGCTGCTCGATTGGAGGTTGCCCCCTCGAAGAGGCCTGTGAACATTGCTATCTGAATCATGGATATTTCACTGATATTCTGTTATTTCTAGCATTTCGTTTCTGTTCTGCATATTTTATATATCTGGTATCTTGTAGATACTGAGAACCAGGGTCTCTTGAAGGTTCAGACACTTTCTTCAACAGAAAAAAGAAAACAATGCAAAGAAAAATTCATAGAACAAACCAATCTAAGGTGAAACTTAAGCTATAGACTGCAAACAACAAAGACTAGAAAGAGTTCCAAAAAAACCCTGAGAATGTGAAATTCTGGCAGGGAAGAGGATGACTTCCTCAAAAAAATTTATGGAATCATACACGCTACTTCTACTTCTTCAGATAGCGTTTACATGCGAGTTGTAAGAATGTAGGGCATGGGTACATGCATTCAGACCTTATACAATCCATGTGTACCTCTGTGGGTCTCAGAAAAAAATAAAAGTCAAGAAAATAAACAGAGATAACTGGTATGGAAGACCAGAATATCTGTAGCTCAGACTTTGCAGAAAATTTGAAAATAGGAAATGAAACCAGTTTTTTAAAAATACCCGAAAATATTCCCCAAAACCCTAGAGACTTCCCGAGTGGTGTCACCAATTCTACTGTGAGTGGGAAATCCCCCTAGGACTAGCATTTAGGGTTATATTATGCATGTAGATGAGACCAAAAATAATCCTACTTTCTACCGTCATCCCAGACCTAATCTCCATTTCTTTTAAGCAAATACATAGTTAAGTGAGCATACCTTATTTCAGGGGTTCAATGTTGATCATTCTTCACGCTTGGTCGCTTGTTGATAGTAGCTCTCCTCCCAAGGATGACCTACATTCACACAAAACAAGAAACAAACTCTGCATGCATTTGATATATAGATTAATGGGTTAAAGATTCAAACATATATTCAATAAACTATGAAGAACTCATATAGTGGGATGGGAAAAATATTTTTTTATTATTAACTTTAATGAATCAACTTACAATGTTGAGACCGGCCACTACTCCATGAACCTGGTCCTGGGCTTCTCTTCAAATGTCCTCCAACTTCTTTTCTCTGTATCTCTCCTTGCACAAGGATGGCTAAAGGGTTGGGACAATGGGAATGTGCAATTGGGTATAGTTTCTTTACTATCATTCTCCTCTTCCAAATGGAACCCCTACCCCTTCTTTTATAGGCTAGAAGAAGCTAGGTATTTGGTCGAACCCTTGGCCATGCATGGCCAGAAGATTTAGTTAACTCACCCAAAGCTGTGTGTTTCATCGACAACTTTCCTTTTTTCGTGCTTTTGTAGGTACACGTGGGCTATTTTAGGTCAGCTAGTGCGTACATGCATGCAGTAATGGAGTAGGGCGCGTGGGCCTTTATAAAAGAGGTTTTTGATAAGAGTTGTTCAGTAGTGTTTTGGCAAAGAAGGAATTTGAGATGGCCTGATGCAAGGTAAGCATGTTTGGTGCAAATTAGGGTTATAACAAAAGGTGAAATCTTCTGAAGTCCAAAGTCCCGAAGTGACGTGGCCTACTCATGTCACTAAGGATGATGTGAACACATGGGATGTGTGCCACGTGTTAGTGAGTTAAGAACCTTTGTAAGATAGAAATGCAGTTAGAAAGTGAAACAAGGCAGTTAAACTTGGCAAAGAACTTAGCTGGATCAAGGCCACATTAACTTTAATCACGATCTATCAAGATCGATGTCTGGGTGGCATTGCGGAGATCGAAGATGAGCGATAGGTAATTCTACAAGGTGGTCTCGCAATCCAAACCACGGTTTCCCAGAAGGGGTACATGTTAGTGTGGAGACAATTGTGGAACTGATCCGAATTTAGGAGCGAAACGAACTGATTATAGACTAAATACCATAAACACATAGATAGGAAGAATAACACAAATATTCAGTGAAAACTATCTTCTATTAAATAATGAAATAGGTTGAAACTGTAAAACTACAGAACTAAAACTTGCTCGAATGGTGGTAGCTATCTCTGAGAAGAGATGTGACTGCTACACACATCTGTCTGAGAAGAATGTATTACAATGATGCTCCATAGGCCCTTTTCATGTTACTCATGAATGCAAAACCCTAGACATCCAAAAACCTAACCCTAGAAGGTGAAACACCAAAATTCATGTGGGAACTATGGGTAAGTTGGTGTAATTGGTACCTCCACTTCCTAGGGTCATAAATTTTTCATATGGCTACATTTTAGGTGTGTGATAACCCGTTGGAAAGCTATTTCAGAGAACTACACATTTCTGTGTCAGGCTCTGACTCTATCTACAGTTTGACTGTGGCGAGTCAAAAAAACAATGTTTAGGGCCTCAAAATAGCCCTAAAAGTACAACAAGATGTGTTGATATGAAAACATACAAAATAGGCTAGTTGGATTAGGTGAGAGTCCAACCATATCTACTTGGAGAATGTGTGAGGCTTCAAAAATCCCTAGAAGTGTAGAACTCACAATTATAAAGCAGTACATAAAGACATGATGAACAAAAGATGGACACAAGGAGCCAGTTGGAATAGGTGGGTGGCCACCAATATCCATCTAGATCAATCCTCCCCCCTTAGGAAGAAATGGTATCCATTTCATTGATTTCCCCCATCAGGTGAGGAAACTTCTGTTGGATTTGGCCCTGGGTGAGTCACTTGCCTTGGTGTAGGAGTTTCTTGGCCTTGATAAAAGTTGGATCTGCTACTCGCAACTTCCCTTGACCTGTGTGTCCACTATCTGATCGGTGGATGCTTTTTCCATGCATTCATGGTTGAGCTTAGTTGTCAGTTGTTCAACTATCTCAGAGGTGTCCAATAATGGGGAGAAATATGGCCAAAGGAGGTTCACATTGAATATTGGATGCAGACCAAGGAAGAGTGGAGTGTTGAGCTCAAAATCATTGTTACCCACATCATTGGTGATAGTGTAAGGCCCATAACGAAGTGGTAGAATCTTCTGATGGGGCCCGGTGAGACGCACCTTCTGTAAATGTAACCAGACCTTGTCACCAACTTGAAACTAGTGTGGTACCCTGTGTTTATCATGGCATTGCTTGTACTTAGCATTAGATTTATGCAAAATCTCCTAGACCTGTTGGAGGATGTCCTGAATCTGCTCACTAAATCTGGTGGCTTTGTTGATCGCAGACTGATCATGGGAAGAGTCTGTCTATGCAGTGGCAAGAGGAAGTGCAACGCTAATGGGTCCCAAGGGTTGGAATCCCAAACCCACCTGAAATGGGCTATGGCCAATGGAACTATGGAGAGATCTATTGTAACCGTGTTGGACATATGGGAGACTGTCGTCCCATGTATGGGGATGCTTAGAGTTGTACATGTGCAGGATGTCAAAAATCATGTGATTGACAACCTCAATTTGGCCATCAATTTGGGGGTGGAACGAAGTGGATTTTGTGAGATTGGTGTCCAGCGGAGACTAGAGACTCGACAAAAAGGTGCCGAGGAACCTGTTGTCTCGGTCGAAGATGATGGTCTATGGTATCCCAATGTGCACCCAAACATGTTCGAAGAAGAGCTTGGCAGTATCAACCACTGTGAAAATATTCTTATAGGTTGTGAGGATGGCCATCTTTGAAAACCGATCGACGACCACAAACACAAAGTCATTTCCGTGCTTGGTGGTCAGCAAACCAGATATGTAATCCATGGATATGGACTCCCATAGCTTCTCAAGAATAGGCAAAGGACTGTATAAGCCATACTTCTTGATGGTTGGCCTGGAAATGGCACATGCAATGCAAGATCTGATATACTTGCTGACGTTCAGTCAAATTTTTGGCCAATAAAAATGTTTCTGAAGAATGGCCACAGTTTTATCTATTCCAAAATGTCTTGCCACCCGAATGTAGTGGGATTATCAAATCATCTTCGCATGCTCTCTTGTAAGGACACAGAGATGTCCTAGGTGGCATAAAAGTCTGTCCTAAATGTGAAATCAGTGATAGTGGCACCTATACCCAAGAGCGAATATGTGGTGGCGAAGTCCGGATCTTGCTGGTAAAGTTGGGGCCACTTCGATGTTTCATGTCCATAGAAATGGAGTACAGTGGTAAGTGCATCCATAGGAGTCTGACTGAGGCAGTCAACGACACGATTGGAGATACTTGTCTTATACTTGATGTTCAGATGGAACTGCTGCAAGTAGGTGGACCACTTTTGATGGCGGTCGTTTTGCAATTTCCTCTGTGTATGTATGAACTGAAGAGGCTTGTGATCAGTGTGTATGTTACCATTGACAACAAGATTGTACAATGGAATACATTTCCTTCTCATAGGTGGAGTATTTACGGACATCATCGAGCAATGTCTTACTATGGTATGCCACTAGATGCCCGTGTTGAGTGAGAACCACGCCCATAGCATAGTTATATGCATTAGTCTCAATATCGAATGGTTTTTGCAGATCGAGCAAAGAGAGCATGGGAGTTGAGCAAAAACAATGTTTCATATCTTAAAATGCTCATTGTTGCTCCTTCCCCCACACGAAATTGTCCCTACCACCACCCTTGGTCACCTAGCTGGGGTCCTAGGCAATATGAGAGAATCCCAACATGAACCGTCGGTAAAAATTGATGAGACCTAAGAAGATATGAAGCTCGGTCAATATGGTCGAGGCTGGCCAGTCATGGATGAATTGGATCTTAGATGGATCAACATGTATCCCATTCTCATCAATAATGTAGCCCAGGTATTGGACCTTGTTCATGCCAAAAGAAAATTTTTCCAAGTTGACATAAATCTTATGTTGTCATAGAATTCTCAAAACCTGTTGAATATGCCACATGTGCTCCTCCCATGTTGTGCTGAATATGAGGATGTCATCCAAATATACTACCACAAAGGAGTTGGTGAAGGGTCTCAATGCATCATCCATCAACCTCATGAAAGTGGCTAGTGCATTTGTTAAGCCAAAGGGCATGACTAGCCATTCGCAGAGACTTTCCTTAGACTTGAAGGTTGTTTTCCAGACATTCATTGGTTCAATGGGAACCTGATGGTAGCAAGAATTTAGGTCAATCTTGTTGAATAAATTTCCCCCCTTGAGTTGGTCAAGAAGGTCATCAATCCTGGGAATGGGATAACGATTCCTGACTGTGATTTTGTTTAGGGATCTATAATCAATGCAGAGTCACCAAGTCTCGTCCTTTTTATGCATCAGTACAATCAAGCTTCCACAAGGGGAGGAGTTGGGTCTGATGTGCCCCTTTTGAATAAGATCTTGGATCTAATGCCTAATTTTGTCATTCTCCATCAACGAACATTTGATAGACTGGTCCATTAGGTAGAGGTGTGTTGCGGGTCAGATCAATTGGATGCTTGACTTGAGTGTGTCAGTACCCCTGTAGGTGAGACAAATATGTCTCTGTATTCTTCCATGATTCCTAATATAGGTGGATATTGTTAGCCACCCACCTCTTCCAACTGTCTCAAAACAGTTTTATGACAATTTTGGCAATTTACTATTTTTAGTAGTTTTAACTTCTGAGGCCATTTTGAGGGCCTAAACGAATGTTTTTCTAGATCAAGCTTCTCAATTATAATCAAAGGTATGAATGAGCCTCCAAAATGAATCTCATTGACAATACCTTTCCAACGAGCTATCATACGCCTAAAATGGAAATCGTATGCAAAATTTATGACCTTGGGAAGTTGATGTACTAACTTACCCAAATGAGGTCCACATGACTTTTGGCTCTTCATCTCATAGGGTTAGGTTAGTGGATGTTTAGGGTTTTTGGAATTCCTATTTATTGTAAAAAAGGCCTTCAAAGCCTCATTTTAATGATCTTCTTGCGAGTGAGTGCAACCATCACATCTCTTCTCAGAGATAAGCTGCCACCATTCTAGCAAGCTTGTTTCCACTGCATTTTATAGTTTCATCTTATTTTCTTATTGAAAAGAAAACCAGTTTTACCGTATCTCTGTTATTTTTTGTTAAGCACGTGTTAATAATCTGTAGTCATTTCATTCTACTCATAAAATTTGGATCAATCCCGTCCACTTGCTTCTACTGAAAAGATAGGTGTTGTATAGAGGTCATGAATGTGGCGACAACCTTCTACTTACTCTGAGTATGGATCACAAAGAAGAAGAAATTCCCGGTCTGTGAAATAGCTTTACTGCATTTCTTGGCAGAGATTAAAGAAATAGCAGTAGGCGGTGCCACCTCTGGAATCCTATACAATTGTCTACCCAAAGTAATAATAACACTGTGGGGTCTAGACTCATACACAACATGACACTTCCACAAATATGGTTGTCCTAAAAGAACATCACAAACTTCAAGGGGAAAAATATCACACAGTACCTCATCTTTGAAAGGCTTGATGTTGTAGGATAGATGGCATTGTTGGCTGACACAGAGATATCTTCCTTGATTAAGCCAGCTGATGCTGTAGGGTTGCGGGTGCAGTGTCATTGGTAGATTCAGCTGCTTGACTACCTCCGCTGAAATTGAGTTCTTCTTACTACCGTTGTTGACAATGAAGTGAATCAGAGCTCCCTTGACCCACATCTATGAGTGAAAGAGGCATTCCCCTTCCTCTGGTTCTTCTGGTTTGCTTGGCCAGAATTTGGTGGTAGCGACCGTGGCACTTGGTTCGACATCAATAATCTGCTTCCCTCCTTCAGGATTTGACTCGGAATCAGAATCGACCTCTGACTTGGAAGCCTTCAACTCAGCCACGAGGGATTTCTTACAATGACATTCGTCAATGTTGTGCTAAGGAATTTTATGGTACTCACACCATTTTCTCATGTCGTTCTTCATCTTCTCATTTCCCTTCTTGTGTTGTGGCTTGGATGGATTGTCCCAAGGGCGGCCATAATTACTTGGTCCCTTTCTATGTGGGTTGGGGTTTCCTTTTCCCTTCTTCAGCTGTGAGGGGTTTGCAGATCCAAAATCTCATCATTTCTGCTTAAATTGTTGCTCGATATTGACAGTGTATCTATAATTTGTTCCCAATGAGGCGATGTCAAGGAACTCCATTTCTGTTTGAATGTATCTATGTAAATAGCTGCGGTATTTGAGCACTAGATTATGCTCAGAATATTTGATACCAATTTGGTGCGGAGGGTATGGAAAATATTGGTGAAGTCTGGTACTCTTTGGTCCCTTTCTTGACGTAGGGTGGTCTATCTGGTGTGTTGGTCCTCGTAGCTTCCAATAGGGTAGTATTTTTCTTTAATGGCATCCTGGAAGGAATCCCATGTAGGGACCACCACAAAAATTGCATATTCCTCCATGGCCCTTTGGTCATAGTAGGTATCCCATCTGTATTTAACATGGGGAATGACCTTGAGGAGTGCAAAAGTGATATTTTCACGATTGGAAAAATTGTGGACCAAAAAATATCCTTCGAGTAGATTTAACCATTTATCTACAACATATGCATCTATCAGTCCTTCAAATAATGGAATATCAAAATTTACCTGTACCTTGAAGGGGGTTGAATGGATGCCTGATGAATATGCTTCTACCATGGGCAACCGTCGAAGGATTTGCACGAAATTGTCCATCATTTCGTTCCTTTGTCGCGCGAGGCTTCCTCGAGCAACATTTTAATAAGATCTCATGCTCCATCATCTTTCTTTTCATCTCCCATGGGTTTTTTTCAGGCTCGGTGCGACCGATCTGGCAATGGCTCGATTGGTTCGAGTCCCAACTTCTTTTACCCAGACCTTGTTAGGGACATGCATGAAGACAAATAAATGAAGAGTAGATTGCTTTGATACCACTGATACAGATTTAGGAGCGGAATGAACTAATTATAGATTGAATACCATAAACACAGAGATAGGAAGAATAAAAAAAACATTCAGTAAACAATATCTTCTATTAAATAATGAAATAGGCTGAAACTATAAAATTCTAGAACTGAAACTTGCTCGAATGGTGGTAGCTATCTCTGAGAAGAGATGTGGCTGTTACGTGCATCTGTCTGAGAATAATGGATTATAATGAGACTCCATAGGCCCTTCTCATTTTACTCATGAATTCCAAAACCATAGACATCCAAAAACCTAACCATAGAAGGTGAAATGCCAAAAGTCATGTGGGCCCTATGGGTAAGTTGGTGTAATTTGGTACCTCAACTTCCTAGGGGCATAACGTTTGTATACGACCTCTGTTTTAGGCATGTGATAGCCCGTTGGAAAGGTCTTTCAAAGAACTACACATTTCACCATCAAAGTCTAACTTAGTCTAATGTCTAAATGTGGAGAGTAAAAAAAACAATGTTTAGGGCCTCAAAACAACCTTGAAAGTACAACAAGATGTGCTGATATGAAAACATAAAAAATAGGCCAGTTGGATTAGGTGAGAGGCCACCCGTATCCACATGGAGTATGTGTGAGGCTTCAGATAGTCCCAAAAGTGTAGAACTCACAATTATAAAGCAGTATAGAAAGACGTGTTGAACAAAAAATGGACACGAGGAGCTAGTTGGAATAGGTGGGTGGCCACCAATATCCATCTGGATCAGGAACGATCAACGAGTTACTCCAAAATCGCCGAAACATGTCCCTGCAATTTGAAAAGTATAAAGTTTGGTGTGACTTTTTGGTATCTTTTAGTTCAACCACGGAAACAGTGGGCCACAGTGGATGCATGGCGCTAGATCGTGAAGTATGGAGACTGGACACTCTGGAAGAAATGGCTCGTGCTGGAATGGGAGGAGGAAACCCCTGAAGTTTCGTTACACCGAAGTAAAGTGACGCGATGATGTCACCGGGGTGATGTGGAAGTATGTGTAGACTCATGGTTCGTGATTTTTGGTTTGAGAAAAGGTGGAATCATCCGAAGTCCCAGAGCCCCAAAGCTCCGAAGTCCTAGAAACCCGAAGCCTGAAGTTCCATAGCGAGTATCAGTTGTTGGATGCTATGAGACGTGGACTATTGATCCACCCTACTTTGTAATTTCTCCAATCTGACACTCCGAGAGATTTATTGTGATGTGCTTTGAAATCCACCGAATCCTAGAGCCTTAAGTTTTAGGGTTCCAGATAAGCACCCAAATCATAAGCACTAGGTCACAACCGTGGTCACATGCGAACCAAGGGCTGAAGAAAAGGGGCTAACACCCGAAATTTGTTGCAGAATAGAACTGGGCTTAGAGATTGAAGCTCGAGGGGTTCTTGACCGACCAAGACCTGCAGAAAATGGAATTTGATTTTTTTTTTATTGAATCAGATTGGTTTATTCTGGAAAATTATTAAATACTGATATCCTGAAAAAAAATCCGGTTGACTGCATATTTTTACAGAGTTAACAATTGATAGGCCGAAACAAGTTGTTTCACAGTGCAGATCATGGAGGAGGCACATGATACTTATAGTTCAGAGGATGAAGTGAAATGAATGGATGTCCATTTGGGAGTTGAAGGATCGAACTCCAATGGGCATGGAGAAGAGATAGATAACGAAGAGAACATGAAGAGAATCATTAAAAAGTTTCATAAAGATGTACAAACTCACTGAGAAGATAACAAAAAGCTCATGAAAGCCAGGGAGCAACCTGGAGAATTTGGTGTGAAGTTGATGCAAAGCCTGGAAAGAGTAGAAAATAAATTGGATTTAAGGAGAGTGGCTCAAGCAAATCAGGAAGTCCCATAAGAACAAGAAGTATTGGCCGACATCACCAACACTCCACGAGGCATTCAAATAAGAAGGAACACAACAACTCGAGTTCGTCCCCTGTTAGGAAGCATAAGAGGTCTCGGTAAGATGAGCTACGGGGGGAAATTAGCAAAATCAAACCTCATATGTTTGATGGGGAGCATAAGAAGGATGAAAATGCAGAGATATGGTTGTTGGGCATGAAAAAATATTTTCAATTGCATAATTATTATTCTCATGCAGAAGGAAGAATTGCTATCTATCAACTCAAAGAGAAAGCATCTTTATGGTGGGATCAACTTGTGCAAGTACATCACGTCACAAAGAAGAATGTTACATGGAGAGAATTCAAGAGACATTTTGAAAATAAATACTTAACTAAGAGGTATTATGACAAGAAAATTAAAGAGTTCTTTAAATTGGGAGAGGAAGATGCATCTCAAATGCATTGTGGCCACATCTACCACACCAATTGCATTTCCACATGGTTGCGATAGTAAAATACCTGTCCAGAACTGAATATTTTATTTATATATAAATTGGTTTACTTTTATATATCTTATTTTTTGCTATTTCGTGCCGCAAGCTAATTAGGATCGATTGCAATTACCAAATATTTTTATTTATATATAAATAGATTCGAAGTCATTACAAAATATTTATTATAAACTTAATATATCAATTAAAATGGGGAAGATAACAATTATTCTTCACAACTATCCAAACTAAACCCAATTGACTAGTAAATATCTTTATAATATATAATATATCACGTATTATTTAAAAATGATTTTAGATTATATTTTGGGGTCTGAATTTAGGGTGGTCATATTTTATTATGTCATTGACATATGATATATTTTATTTTGTTTATAGGGTTTAAATTTATTTATATTTATATTAGATATTATTGTTTGTTTAAAGTTAATTATATCTTTTTTAATTTAAAATTCATCTCATGTAAAAAAAATTAATTATTTCTATTATTTCAAAATTAATATTTTTAATTTAAAATGTAGTTTTTACAACTTATAATAAGTTTGTTTATGTTATTTTGATGATTGAATTGATTTATATTTAAAAGGTTCGTTTATGTTATTTTAATGATTGGATTAATTTAGATTTAAGAGCTGCAATATTATTTTTAACTTTTTGCTTATTAATTGACTGATAAAATAACAAGATCAAATTGTACATGGAATATTATTGACTGATAAAATAACAAGATCAAATTGCTACCGATGATCCAAGGCATTCCATCTCCGACTTTCGAAACTTGTGCCCCTCCCGTCCATTTACTTTCGTTTGTTTCGTCCTATCCGTCTCCAACCTTCGTCAACTATATTTCGACAATTATTTAATGCAGGGTGGCGCCTATCCCTCAATTCAAACTATCCCACCATTTTCTCATGCCATCCCCCGTTTCTCCTTACTCCACTGCTGCACTCAGACTGAGTACAAACAAGTACAATTAGTTTTCAACCATGAACAGGTCACAAGAGTGGAAGGTTCTAGTTGATCATGCTAATGTGAAATGCACATTACCATTTGATTTGCAGCTTAATTTGTAGTTTGTGGGAAGATCGATCCATCAATCACATTACCATTTGATTTGCAACTTGCAAGAAGATCCACACATCACTAAACGGGTTGACATTCATTGCATTTAGATTTAAGTAATACCAATGCCAATATTATTTATGACAACAAATTAATTTTTAAACTGCAATATGATCAATTATTTTGTTTTTTGCTATATTCTTAAACCCTTAATGGCAGTTGCACCACTACGTGGATCGAACCAGTGGAATTTCTCAAACATTTTGAGAAACTCAAGAACTATGATGTATGAGATGCTAATAAGACCTACTACCTACTAATGTTTATGCAAAATCGCTCCTAGCATCTTGTTTCAAAAAATGATATGAGGATATTTCAGCTAGAAGGAAACCCCACACGAACTTTGAGCATGGTTAACACAAATCACGTGAAAAGTGAGAAACACATGAATATGTTTTCATCATCAATATCAATAACCCTAAAATAATTTATTGGTCAATCCATATTCTCTCAGTATTCCTTTCCTTTCTCATAATGTCTTTGTATAAGATATTGAAATTGCAAAACATGCAGGTATTATAGTTTCATATCAAACACATCACCATTTATTTTGATGATTATGGTATTTAATGTAAAATGTGTGGTTATTATATATATAGAGAGAGAAGGTTAATGGTTAAGAACATGTAATTCTTCTTTAAAGATTATAGATACAAATCTAGAGGAGATAGAGCATGTATACTTTTGTAGACTTTATCAGTCAAATCCCTAGACTGAAGGGATCCCTTATCACACAAACAAAAGGATCTCATACTTCAATTTGATGTAAATAAATTTTGTTTTATTGAACAAAAGTAAAAAAATAAAAAAAAATATGAGAAAATATTGAGCAAGAATATAGATTAAACAACCTTTCCATGGAAATTTGTGACACTTCTCCATTTTGAGAAACTTTTGACACTTTCCCATTTTGACTTTGGTATACATTGTAAAATGTATTAATGTATTGTGACTTATTGCACCTATCTCTCTGGTATTGTTTAACCTTTAGAGATGATGATAATTAATTGTGTTTTTATCTCTTTAAATTGTCATTTACATTGTCATATATTTTATAATCAAATATATAATAGATAAAGAAAATAAATTTATCATATATTGAACAAAACAAAAAAAATAAAAAAATAAAAATAATAAAATGTTTAACAAGAATATATATTAAACAACACCTCTAAAAAACGTTGCATGGAAACTTGTGGCACTTCCCCATTTTGATTATGGTATAAAGTGTAAAATGTGTTGACTTATTGCACCTATCTATCTAGTAATTAAACCTAGAATTGTAGAGTGCATTGGATTACCAACAACTTGGGAAAAAGTGGCACCTACTAATTTCTTTAACTCTTGGAGATGATGATAATTGTGTTCTATCCTTTTTTAATTTCAATTTGCATTGTCACATTGAGAATGTGAAATAATCATGTAATTATGTTTATTTTAAAATTAGAAAAAATCAACATTTTGATGTACATCATGTGAAAATATGATAAAACCGGAAATAATTAATTAATTATTAATTATATTAATTTCCTGATTTAATTATTAATTCCCAAATTAAAAAAATAATTTCTAAACCAACAAAATCTAAATTTCTTTAAAAGGAGTTATATTCTTTAAATAAATTATATGAAATATAATTATATATTTAATTATTCACACAACTTTAATTTTATTCATAATGAAAAGCTATATTGTCACACGGAGTTATACTTTTAAAGTAAATTTTATTAACATCGTCACAACCGGAAATAATTAATTAATTATTAATTATATTAATTTCCTGATTTAATTACTAATTCCCAAATTAAAAAAATAATTTCTAAACCAACAAAATCTAGATTTCTTTAAAAGGAGTTATATTCTTTAAGTAAATGATATGAAATATAATTATATATTTAATTATTCACACAACTTTAATTTTATTCATAATGAAAAGCTATATTGTCACACGGAGTTATACTTTTAAAGTAAATTTTATTAGCATCGTCACAACCCTCTAATTCAAGTAAACTATATTAAATACTTCACTTTTTCATCCTCACAAAATTGTAATTAATAAAGCATCTATTGTAAGGATAACTTTGAATTTTTTATTTTATTTTATCTAGTGGTTACATTTTAATAAAAAAATTTCTTGAGTCTAACTTGAAATCATTTTGGGAAATGGCTGGTCACTAATCCCCTTCAAACATAAAATTTAAAGTATTTCTTCCATTCATATGTAGAGGTTTTCAATAGTGTTTTCTCACATCATAAACTCTAAACCAAAACAAAACATCATTTTGAAGATTGATTATATGAGTAGTGATAAACATCATTTTGAAGACTAATTATTGATTATGAGCAGTGATTAGAAAGTTGGTAGTTGAAAGTTTATGAGAGAATAGGATTTGAAAGCATAGAGTGTCATTTTCCTCAAGTGGCATTCTCTTAATGAAATAGAATATGTGTAGGTAGTCAAGTTAACACTAAGTTGATAATCCAAAATGTGATAATTTCCTATATGTTGGAGTATTAATAAGATGTACTTTCAGGAGTGAAAACTAAAAAGTGTGTGCATCATTATTAGTAAACCAAATCTAAGTGAAGGGACACCCTAATCTTGTAAATTCTAAGATATTGAAATTGCAAAACATACAGGTACTATAGCTTCATATCAAACACATCATGATTGATTCATTTTGATTATGGTATCC
>ML793416.1:137106-151460 GCA_009831015.1 Picea engelmannii
TATATATATATATATATATTGAGTGGGTTAATGGTTAAGAACATGTGTTTCTTCTTTAAATATTATAGGTACAAATCCAGAGGAGATAGGGTATGTATACCTTTGTAGACTTTATTGATCAAATCCCTAGACTAAAGGGATCCCTTGTCCCACAAACAAGGGGATCTCATACTCCAATTTGGTGTAAATAAATTTTGTTTTATTGAACAAAAGTAAAAAAATAAAAAAAATACGAGAAAATGTTTAACAAGAATATAGATTAAACAATAGAGTGTTTTCTTGGGAAAACTTTCCATGAAAACTTGTGACACTTCTCCATTTTGAGAAACTTGTGACACTTTCTCATTTTGACTTTGATATACACTGTAAAATGTGTTAATGTATTGTGACTTATTGTACTTATCTCTCTGTTATTGTTTAACCTTTGGAGATGATGATAATTAATTATGTTTTTATCTTTTTAGATTGCCATTTGCATTGTCATATATTTTATAATGAAATATATAATAGATAAAGAAAATAAATTTATCATATTTAACAAAACAAAAATAAATAAATAAATAAAATGTTTAACAAGAATATATATTAAACAACACCTCGGAAAACGTTGCATGGAAACTTCTGGCACTTCCCCATTTTGATTATGGTATAAAGTGTAAAATGTGTTGACTTATTGCAGCTATCTCTCTCGTAATTAAACCTAGAATTGTAGAGTGCATTGGATTACCAACAACTTGGAAAAAGTGGTACCTACTAATTTTTTTAACCCTTGGAGATGATGATAATTGTGTTCTATCCTTTTTAGATTTCAATTTGCATTTTAAAGTTGAGAATGTGAAATAATCATGTAATTATGTTTATTTTAAAATTAGAAAAAATCAACATTTTGATGTACATCATGTGAAAATATGACAAAATTGAAAATAATTAATTAATTAATAATTATATTAATTTTCTGATTTAATTACTAATTCCAAAATTAAAGAAGTAATTCCTAAACCAACAAAATCAAGATTTCTTTAAAAAAAAATTTATATTCTTTAAGTAATTATATGAAATATAATTATATATTTAATTATTCACACAACTTTAATTTTATTCATAATGAAAAACTATATTATTTTAAGTTATACTTTTAAAGTAAATTTTATTAGCATCATCACAACCCTCTAATATAAGTAAACTATATTAAATACTTCACTTTTTCATCCTCACAAAATTGTAATCAATAAAGCCTTTATTGTAGGGATAACTTTGAATTTTTTATTTATTTTTTATCTAGTAGTTACATTTTAATAAAGGATTTTCTTGAGTCTAACTTGAAATCATTTTGGGAAATGGTTGGTCACTAATCCCCTTCAAACATAAAATTTAAAGTATTTCTTCCATTTATATGGAGAGGTTTTCAATAGTGTTTTCTCACATCATAAACCCTAAACTAAAATAAAACATCATTTTGAAGATTGATTATATGAGTAGTGATAAACATCATTTTGAAGATTGATTATTGATGATGAGCAGTGATTGGAAAGTTGGTAGTTGAAAACTCATGAGAGAATAGGATTTCTAACATTTTTTTGAAAGCATAGAGTGTCATTTTCCTCAAGTGACATTCTCTTAATGATCACTTAATGAAGTAGAATATGTGCACTTAGTCAAGTCAACACTAAGTTGATAATCCAAAATGTGATAATTTCCTATATGTTGGGGTATTAATAAGATGTACTTTCAGGAGTGAAAACAAAAAAGTGTGTGCATCATTATTAGTAAACCAAATCTAAGTGAAGGGGCACCCTAATCTTGAAAATTCTAACATTGTACAATGTTTACTGTAAACAGATATTCAGAAAATACAAACATTACACAGATATTTTTCCCCTGGAAACCTAAATAAAAAAAACCAGTATATATTATATTCATTCATTGTTTTACAATGTTTACAATACAAAATACATATAGCAGCCAGCGGCATCCAAAACCCTAACCCAATGACCTGGATTAGTCCAAAACCCTAATTCCTTAACCGAAAATAGAAAACCATCGACAAAGAAACCATGTGCCAAAAAACCACCTAAATATAATGCAGTCCCGAAAATATAACACATACCCAACAAATCTCTCTACAATTCTCCCCTAATCTCTCTACAATTCTTTGTGCAAAGTCTCTCTCCATATGCTTGCCAAACTTAAAATTTTCATATTAATGCAAAAATCAAAATCCCAAACTCTTCTTATCAATTTTCCAATTTAATGACATTGTATAAAGATCATTGATTTTCCAATTGTCAATGAAATCTTGCAATACTTTGAAATATTTAAAAAAGTGAAATCCCTCACTTTTGCATGATCAGAAACCTGTAATTAATGAAGCCATGTGGCCATTGAGAGATTATCACACAATCTCCAATACCTTTTGCAAATATCACTTTTGAAGGAAATTGTCATAAAAGAATCATAACAATCTCGTAGAAACAATAGAATAGGATTGGGTCTAGTTTGGATGTTGTAACTATAAACTTAACACAAGATTCCCTCTCGTTTGGGTTCAACAAAGAAGGGGTGAAATGTTGTTATCCGCTAGACACACTTTCCTGCCTTTACCTGGTCTTATCAGTTTAATGCTAGTATGCAAAGGAAGAAACCCAACCTATAGATGAAGAACCTCTTTTCTTTATGAAGATTATGATGTTGGGTAAAGAAATGACTAACTAGTAGTTGATCAAGTACTAGAAGTTTATTTAGCATAGTAAATATGGGATATAACATAATAGTAAATAACATAGATATCAAGAGATACATAAACAAACATCAAGGGAAAGAGAAACATATGTTTCCCTTAGACACACAAAACTGACATATACAAAATAAGAATAGGTACTAAAATAAGATGAGTGAATGCAAAAACAAGCTATGATACAAAGGGAAGTGGACAATTAATCGACATCATCCATTGGGAGTCACTTAGGAGTGAGATTCATCGTCCATTAGAACCAGATCACAGAGTCTCTCTTATTAACTTTGACTACAACGTTTCTAGGCACTATTTGGATCGTCCATCTAGTGATGATCAATGGTGGGAATTGAAACCATGAAAGTTTCTATGGTACTCAACATTTGGTCATGATGACGAGGTCACATGGAATTTAACCCTCATATTTAAATGCTTAAGTTTTAATGTCTATTTATTGTCTAAGGTCATATGTGAAGGGCCTTAACTCAAAAAGGTTAAAGGAGCTAGAGAATGAGTTTTTACGCATAGTTATGGTCCAAGTTTTTATGGAGAGAAGATTTTGATTCTGAGCACTAAAGTTCTGGTGCAAAATAGATATTTGAGAACTCTATTTAAGGTGGATTTTGGGCCATGCATTAGTTTTGGAGCAGCTTGACTCAGAGCTGAGCATAATTTTAATATTTTGCATACTATGGGTTTAAGGCCAAGAGGTCATGATTTCTGGTATCATAGTGTAGCAACTCTCTTTGAAAATGGAAATCTGCAAATTCAAAATTGCAGAAGGAGGATTGTGAAGATTAGTGACATTGCATAGAGGATATAGAACATAGACAAAGTTTAGCAGAAGGAAGCCTATACAGATTGTATATAAATGTAGAAAAATGAATTGGATATATAATTCCTTGGTGAAGCACTACAATTTGAGGTCATTCCAACCAAAGAAGCATAGGAGACATGGAGAAGAAGATATACCTAATTTTTCCACAGAGAAGCAAAGAAACTTGGAGAGGGAACTTAATATTTCAAACATTTCTACATGGAGATATGGAGAAGAAGAAATGCAGCAACCAGTGAACAACGACAACAACAAATTCCAACCAGGAGTCAATAACATGTACCAACAAGAGGACATACTTGACATGGAGATTGAGCAGATTCGGATGTTGATGATGAAGGTGTCTCATGGAAGACATACTAAAATAAAGAAGACAATCAACAACGTAGTACAATTTATTTTGCAGATTTGCATCAATAAAGAAAATGGAAAGTTGCAGACAACAACAAGGTAGTAGAATGATAACAAGGTAGGAGGACAACAACAATATAAACAATGTGTTTTAATAAAGGAGTGGGTTCCCTAGTTCTTAATTGTGTAACTTCCTAATTTTAATTGGAATTCTAGAAAGTTTGTATTATTGGATTGTAATGCATTGTAATAAAATATGTCAGAGAGGTTGTGAGAGTTAGAGAGATCCTAAGGGTAAGTTAGAGATCTCATGAATATTTTGTGGATCCTAGAAATTGTTGTGAGGGATTTTAGGATATGATCCTAATTCAGGTATCAAATTTCTTTCGTATGAATGTTGTAATTATATGGGTAGATAATGGTCTGAGTTAGACAGAGAGAGGAGATTCAAGAGTGTGTGTAAGAGACCAAGTGTGTCCTAAGGCCAAGGAGAGAGGAGATTCAAGAGTGTGTAAGAGACCAAGTGTGTCCTAAGGCCAAGGAGAGGACAGTGGACTTTCGTAAATTATGTACATATCCAGTAATAGAAATCCGATGTTTGCTCTTTGTGTAAGCCTCAGATTGAGTAAGAAATTTAATATTCTCCATATTGTGGCTCCACACATTAATTTTGGAGCAACTTGAGTAAGAATTGAGCACAATTTAAATTTAATAATCTCCATATTGTGCGTTTAAAGTCAAGAAGTCCTCAACAAGTTAAAATGTTATCAATACATTCATGAATATTGGAGTTGTTTTATAACATAAATATTTTTTTATCAAAATTCTTTAAATTATTTTATAATATTAATAAATTTTTGTTTTAAGTAGAATTTAAAAAATGATTTATTTATTTAAATAAAAAATCAAAATAATTTTTATAATTATTAATTACAATTAAAAACACTAAGAATTATTTTTCCTTTGCATAAGGATTTAAAAACAATATTGGTCAAATCACTAAAGCAATACTAACTATAATTTGCTAAAATCACTAAGTCAATACTGACTATAATTTGCTAAAATGAATTTTGGCAACTAAAAACCATATACTAAATTCTAAATTATTAATTTTGAAATAATAATAAAATATTATATAAAATAGATTTTAAATCAAAAAATATATATTATTAATAAAAATTTAATTTATTAAATAATTATATTTTAAAACATCTCGATAATAAAATGATATTATATCAATTTAAAAAATATATATTGCCCATAATAAATAATAGTTTCAAATATAAAAACATAATATCATTTATAAAATATATATTACCCATAATAAATAATAGTATAAAATATAATATATATATATATATATATATATATATATATATATATATATATATATATAAAAGTATTATGAATATGATATTTATATAAAAATATCATCTTGATGATGATGATTAAAGTCCATTAAAGTAGAATTGATCTATTGGACCTTAAGAGGGTAAGTTATTAATTGTCATTCTTTAGAATTTTGTTTCTATGCTCGAAAAACATTAAGAGAAACTTTCCAAGATCACCATACTTAGGAAGGTTGGTAGTGTGACAAATATAGAATTGACTCCGAGTTTCATAATGGATCTCATAAGAATTTGTTCTTATCTTAGCAATGCTTATTTTTTTCTTTACATTTAACAAAACATATTGATAACTTCGATCTTCTAGATTAGGGTTGATTACATCCTTATAATACCTTATTTTATTTTTCCTCTATCTCTTTATGGTTAAAACATTTAAAAGTGGGTTAACTATGAAGGAGATGTGAAATTTCTTCCATGATCAACATGGAATTTACAAGTGACATACACAACAAATATATATAAAAAAAAACAACTTAAATCCATCTTAACTCCGAATTTATCATAAACTTGGAGATGTTAAATTTTTAAAAATACAAACATTTCTTCAAATTTTATACTCAAAATTTTCAATTTAATACCTCTCCAAACAAAAACTCCTAACATCATAAACTCGTAACATAATAGATCCGGATCTAAAATAAATTAAGATATAATAAAGGATGTGTAATCGAATCCAATTATAGATTCGATTACACCAGGAATTAGAGTCGAATTAATTTAACCAGGAATTAGAGTCGAATTATCTGTCGACGGCGGCAGACCGGACAGGTATTCCTAAATTGCAGCCATGTGGAAATGAAAACAGTATGGTAGTTATGCCCACAGTGTGTTTGAGAAGCATCTTCCTCGCCCAATTCAAAATTGATATGGCAAATTGGGCAACCTGAAGTGATACTATTATTATCATTGATATGCTCCTCTGAAATGGTTATGCGACGCAACTGCTCCACAGGTGCGGCTATGTCTCGTAACTGCCTTCTCACGTAAACACGAACGCCTATTGGATCCACAGGTGTGACTCTGTCCTGCAACTTCTTCGCTGGTGCGGCTCTGTCTCGCAGCTGCCTTCTACTGTAGACACCGTCCCGCAACTGCTCCACTGGTGTGGCTCTATCTCGCAGCCACCTTCTCCTGTAGACACCAGGTGCTTCTGGTATCTGACAAATTTTAGACAAAACTCAATTTCGTGAATTTTAGCATGAACTACACCATCGCCAAAATCCTAACATCACTTGTTTCGTTAAGTCAAATCCACCATTCGTGGGGCGGATGACAATTAGTCATATCACCCTGTTTCACTCGTTCGGTACTTCACAGCTTCATGAAGTCCAGAGAACTCCGCCATAACGACCTCACACGACTTAATCATTTAAAAGGGATTAACCGCACATGGCATCCCACTACACTTGTGCATAAATCTGTGAGGGATTCATCATTGGAACTCTATAATTACCAATTCCCAAGTTTGGAAGTATCATCTTATCCATAATTGGAATAGTCTTCCAATTTTGCTCTGCTTTCTGATTTTTGTAACAAAATTTATGTGTCTCCAAGAATTGGGCACATGGACAAAGCTATATCCAGCGAGATGGGTTACTCCAACAACATGAAAGACTTTCCTATGAATAAAAAGGAAAGGGTAGTCTCGCACATCCTAGCGACTAAGTTTCTCATAGAACCTGTCACAGACTCTAAGTCGGAAGTCAGGCTAAATCCTATCACAAGGGATCTAGTCATCAACAGTGGAGTTGTTAAGAAGAAATGGAGCAAGCGACCGAAAAAGGAAGTCATAACTGAAGCGACTGAAGTTTTAGAGAGAATCAGCCTGTCTGGCTTGATACTTTACAGGAGGAAATAACTAAGCTGAAATGAGTCCTCTCATAGACTTTAGTACATTTCAACAACTTTTGGACAGAAGGTAACAAAGGTAAGGGACTCTGGAGGCAATAGACCTAATCTTATAGATTCCTTTTTGTAACCTCATACTATTTGTATAATTAGGCAAAAATTTGATCATTTTCAAATTCTACAAACGTATTTGCCCTCTGCACAGAAAGACTTTTTGTAAAATTTGAGATTAAATGAGTCTCTCTCTCTCTCTCTCTATATATATATATATATATATATATATGACTATTTAAGGACTATACATGACAGATTCAATCTGGTGGTGTTATGAGTCTGTTTTTACTTTTAGTATGCGTTCTTGAAAGCTTGTATTTTACTTTTATTTTGTTTGGAATCGGAGGAAGTAAAACCCCAAATTCATCTCTGAGATGTTCTCAACTTTAGTAGTTTAGACTATATTTATTTCATCTCAAACCATTCTGAATTCATTTTAATTAATGTTCTGTCATGGTTATGTGTTTCTTCGCACCTTTATCCACTATACATTTATTCTCCATTACTTCAAAAAATTGTGCGCACCCACAAAACTCTTCTGTGTTTTGCAACACCTCACCCACTATATGTGCCATTACTAAGTGTGTATACCGCACAAATATTAATATAGTGTACGCGTTCTCTCACTATATCATTCTGTGCTACATCACAATTTCACCACACGCACTTGTATGCTAACATTTTCCTGTGCGGTGCCCAAAATTTACCATGGATGCTCTGTGACCTTGGTAAACTGGCCATTTCGAGATTAATCTCCCATGAATGTTCGATTCAACTAAACCTTTTTGGCCCATTCAGACCCAGTGTTGGAACCAAGAAGCTCTGATACCAAAATGTAACGTCCCTCGACCCCACAGGCATGCACTACCCATGCAGTGCGCGTGCTTGTTACACATCGAAATTACTCACTTCGATAGTGTCGCAAGTGTCGCATTTTGCTCACAAGTGTCGCAAATGTCAAAGAAAGCATACTGCTATGATGCCTATGTCGTGCCTATAATGACATGAGAAGGACACTTGAAACACCTCAAACATTTGATTTGGAAGAAGAGAAATGAGTCAACAGGTTTATGAACCTCTTGCCATCTGAAAGCACCCAAAAAACTGAGTTTTTGGAGGGGAGCGCTCCCCTATACCTCTCTCAGGAGTGCCGGTGCTCCCCTATACATTACTAGGGAGCGTTATAACGCTCTAAGTGCCCTTTTGATGGAGTGCTACCTATTCTGGGTAGCAGTTGATTTGTTGAGAAGAATGGGGGAAGGATCTTTTCACTCTTAGAAGGCAGTTGGATTCGAATCCTCAATCAAGCCATGATCTTAGGGCAGATACCTAACTGAAGGAGGAAAATCCTCAACTCACCCCAAAGATATCTCAAGTTGTTGAGCCTCTCCAAGGCTATATAAGCAAGCTTTCTCATGGTGAAAGGGGAGCTGAATAGAGAATCATACCAAACTTATGATCTCGTAAGTGATATTTGGAGAAGGGATGAGAAGCATTAAACCTATGATCTCATAGGAAACACACAGTGAAGTGGAGGCTAACCAGCGAAGCTATCGTCATTCCGATCGTGGAGATTTTGAGCAAGGGTTAGGCAAGGAGAACTTGACGAAACTGCTACATTCCATCTATGGTTGTAAGTAACGTTTTGTCCTCATTAATGTAATTTGCTTGGCCTGTTTCTTTCTAATTTGTGTTTGACATTACATGAATTTGTCTCTAAGTAGATAGGTCTGCTTTGAACTAATCTCAATAGAATAGGAAGTGGTTGTACTTTGTTTGTCTATAGGGCTTATCGAGGATCTGAAGATCAGAGTTCAACTCGAAGCGTGCAAGGACAAACACCGGTAAAAGGTATGTGTTTCCTCCTTCCTCTTCATGTATTAGTTTGTGTAGACCTAAAAGGAATTCAGTGACCATGATAAGCACTTTCTGTCCTACAGTTAAGAGTCTATCTCTTTGAGGAGATCTACCTGTCCGCAGGGAGATTTTCCTTCAACAGCGCTAACCCGCTCACTCGGACTGGGAGACATCACAGGGAACTCACCAGGTAACACCTTCGTTACCTCACTGTGTAACTTACAATACATACCTAGTATTCTACTAAGTTATACTATATAATATTTACATATACTCGTATGCATAAATTCAAATCGAACAGCATATAATTTCTCATTCACACACAGCCCTCTTGCGGATGATTTACATATAACATGACAAACAATAAATACGGTAACATACCATTTCATAATCAAATAACGACAACCTCTATAATGTATTATGTACAAAAATATCCATAAACACACAGACAGTTATAAATCATGAATTGTAGATAACCCATAATCAAACACGTTAAATAACAAAGTAACATGTCATTTTAATACACAATTGGTACTTATCTTTGGTATGAACTTCATCGACTGCGTGCAGACCTTCCACAAACCTCCCAGCCTTAGACTACATTGTTCATCACTCTCAACAGTGAGTCACCCCCGATCTGGGACTGAACTCCACCCGAGTAAAGGGATTCCTAACTAAGCTATGGCTCATGGACAACAGGAAATATTTCGTCACGATGCTCTCTCAACCAACAGCTTATAGTCCTTCATTCCCCACGTACCTGTCCCACCCAAGGAAGTGTACACCTTCTCTGCTCAACAGTTCCTCGGCTACACCACTTCCCTTCCATGTCTTCAGCAACAGGTCAGACCGGAAGTCTCTGGGCACTGTAACTATAGTTTAGCACCTTCAGGAAGTCGATCCACAACAATCCTCTCACTTAGAGAATTTCTCATGGGCCTGACAACCCACTTCTTCAATCTCTCATGGGCCTAACAACCCGCTTCTTCAATCCCACACCCACGCTAACCAACTACAAGGACAGGAATAGTCATGGCTACGGGTTCTGGTATAGTGAAATGGATGTTCGAAGCTACCGAAATTGGAAAATGGAAAAATGGTCATGGAATCATGGCTAAATTATTTACAGAATGAAGGTGAGCAATATTCTCCAAAAATGATGGTCTTCTCCCTGAAAAAGTCTTGTAACAATGATTTTCTTCCCCCAACTAAGTTGAGTCCCGACAATAAGTATGCATGTCCCCAACTGGACACCTGTCACGCTAGAAGTTACTTTTGGCCACTTGTTCCTGACTTAAGGACTTAGGATAAAATAATTATCCTTACTTTATGTCTTAAGGAAATATTAATATAATATTTCCTTTTTAGCTTTCTCTTTCCCTAACCGGTGGAATTCAGTCCCCCTTCTCTTTTATCGTGGTCGGTCTGTGTGCAACAATATATTTTATATTAAGCATGAAAATGAAAAAAATAGATGCACTGGCCTTTCTCATCTAGGCGTTCTAGCTTAATTCCAAAACATAAGCATCCAACTTATAATACTGGCTCACTAGCCTATAAATGCATATTATATACATAAAGGTTCGCTGACCTGAATACTACATGCACTTTAGTTACTGCGCGATGTATTCATTGACCTCAAGGTTGCGCGCTCTTTAGTTACTGTGCGTTGTATTCACTGACCTCAAGGTTATGCGCTCTTTAGTCACTGCACGTGTACCCCACAATGTGAACATTACAATACTTTACTGCGCAGTACCTTCACACACTATGCCCTGATAGATGCATTACCAAAATTATGCCAAAAACAACTCACCAGCTTAAGTATGTTTTTTAATATTTACAATTGGGTTCGGTAGAGGGATGTTACATAAGGGTCCTGTATGCCCCTTTAGGGAGCTAGATATACCATTTTGCAGAAACCCCCTATTAGGCTCCAATCTATTGATGTAAATTAGAGTGCAAATGATTGCCAATCCGGTGTTTGTAAAACTTAGAGATACATCCAAAATGTATGGATTTAGAGATAACTTTTATTCTTTAATGGAAATAAACCAAAACCTATTCTAAGAGATGAATATGGAAGAGATGCTAAGCTTTTGTTCAGAAGTCCTATTCATAGATCTCATGACAGTAATCAACAAATGTTTTCCTAAAGAGTAATAACAGTAAGCATTCAAAAAGATATTCAAACTAGTTCAAAGACTTATCAATGCTAGAAAGACAAAACTCTTATTCAAGAGATGCATTCATTGTCTTCTTTCATTCATTAGCAATTATCATCAATTCTTGTTAAATTAAAAGTACTGAAAGCGTAAATACTAAAAAAGCATTTATGATCATCCTAATGCTTGAAAGCAAACCACACATTGAATTCTTATTCAAGAAATCATTCACAACATGAGTAAGGCTTTGAAACATTAAGCATATTATTTAACTATGGAATTCATCTAACTACAACAAAGATATGAATAACACTCATCTACAACAAGATCTAATCTTAAACATATATCAAAGATTATTTGAAAAGAACATAAAGGAAGAGTGTACTAGTTTGGCAAAGGGGGCCCTCCAATGCTTTACTTGTACACTTGAATCGTCTCAGCTAAGAAGGAGCTTCCAGCAGCATTCACATCATCATATCATAAACATTATCAAGAACAAAATGCAGAATTGATCTCAAGATTGAAAATTCAAAGTTTTCTTCATTCACATCAAGGGGTATGTACTAGTCTATGTCTTAGAGTATTTATACAAGAGTTTTGAAACTAAAAATGCTAATAAATCTCCTAAAGATCATGATCATATCCATAAAATATGCTAGGAAGGTCAAATACCCCCATTAGATCCATAAAATATGAACAAATCCCAAGAAAATCTAAAACTATCCATGATTTTATGCTAAAACAAGGTATTTTCTATTGAAGTGGCCCTGTTTGACCAGCGTTGACCAAACACTTGGAATGCTCAGATATCGAAGCTGATAGGTAATCATCCATCCTTGTACATCAAGGATCATGACCCAAGTCTCGGATTTCACCCAGCTGTCCTGCAAGTACACAAACCTAAGAGAAATTATGAGATTTATTCAAATCCTGTAATTTCTGATAAATTTTTAATTTTAATGACAAAAATTTGAAAATTCAATTCTTAATCTAAAGAATGATAAATGTACCTTGCATAAGCTATTTGATGGAAAATATGGAACGATATGAAGGCAAAATGGATGGTTTTAGAGGCAAAAGTATGGTTTATAGAGTGAAAGGAAGCATAAAAATGTACTCAACATCTCCCCCAAGAGAAAGACTTTGCATGTCCTCATGCACAAAAACAAAATATTCCTGAACCTTTGTCAGTGGCCTTCTGCCACTTTTGCTGCCTGCAACAATGTATCCACATTAGCCTGAGCTGTATGAAGGGCTTTCATTTCTTGATACTTTTCTTTGTATGCCTTCTTCTGCTGAAACCATTTGTAGACCTGCTTGGAGATTAGTTTATTTTTCTTTTTGAGCTTCTTATTCTTTTTCTTCAAGGTTTCATTCTCTTCCTGTGTTTTATGACTTTGATTCCTTAACATTTCATTCTCTGTTTTTATGTATCTTTCCATGACTTCAATTTCCCTGATCTTTTTCTTCATTTTCTTTATTTTCTTGCTTTTCTTATCAAGTTCTGATGTGGACCCACCAACCATTTCTTCTATTTGTTCCACTGTCTATGGAGGTTGAGTTTCATCTTTCATGTCTTCAATTAATTGTTTCACCTCTTCCCTCATTTGCTCATATGTAGAAGTTTCTAGTCCTTCAAAATCATCATTTTCCAATGATTGTGCCTCTTTTTGTTTCTCCAAAGTCTGAATATGTGCATACTATGCTTGTTGTGCTTCATCATCACTTTCTTGTATTTGTCCTTTTTGAACTTGTGGGTGTTTTCTTGATTTCCTTTCATATGTGGTGAAAATTTTGTCTTTTTCCTCAAATTCTTTCTCCCTTTTCTCCATGCTTCTTGTTCTTCTCCTCCCCATAGGTTGTTTTGAGCTTGTTGCCTTGGGGTTTTGTATTTCTTCCTCATCATCGGTCACAACCAAGATTTGTTCCTCTTTTTCTTCCTCTTCCACTATTTCAAAACCATTTCCAATGATAAACTGCTGCCAAGTCAAGTTATGCTTTTGTAGGATTGCGTCAGTAGTTTGAGTCTAGGGGGCATCCAAATGAGACAACAACATATAGAAAAGAGTCTAAGCCATAACGCTTTTAGGAAGAGAGAAAAATACATTGTGAGGGAAACTTAGACAAGGGTTTTATCATTTTTTAAAATGCATTTGTACATCGATCATAGCTAAAGGTGATGTTTTATTTGTACCTTTGTACTTTCCCTCTTCTTTGTAATCATCATAGGAAATGGTTTATATTTTTTTTTAAACGTTCATTTAACTTATAACTCCCTTAATTTGTTTCCTTTGAGTAACCAGCCACTTGTTATGCTTAAAGAATTCTCCTTATGACCCCTTCCTCAATGTATATGAAAACAACCCTTTATTTATGCAAACAACAATTCAGTCTGTGTGTATGCAACTTATGTCTTTATAAAACAGAGCATTTACAACCCAAAAACAATGTGTTTGAATTTGAAAACCTGATCCTTCCTTATAACTCCCTTGGAGATCGAAATTGGTTCCTTTGAGTACCATTTTTTATGCTTTTGAGGGTATATAAAAATGGAGTGATGAAAAGATGATGTAGGGTAAGGGAAAGGTAGGATTTTTATCATTGCTTAGCTTATGAAGAATTTTCCAATTTTTAAAACGTTAAAAAGAAAAATATATATTAACTTGTTTGCTCATTGTGTTTGCCAGATTGAAGCTGGCTGGAATGCTGTTGTAAGTCTTCAAATTTGATAAAGTTCTTCTTGTATTTATTTTGCTTAGTATCCTCCTCAGGTCCCTCTGCTGGATGAAATTGATATTCTTTCTCGGGTCCCTCTGCTGAATGCATTTGATCTTCTTTCTTAGGTCCCTCTGTTGAATTTATTTGATCTTTTGAAATGAATGCTGCTATATGTATAAGGCTTGAAAGGTCTTCAAAAAATCTTCAGAAATTTATACCTTATCCCCCTCAGCCTTATTTATTGACTTGTCCTCAAGTCTTTGACATAAAAAAATTCAAACACTGTTAGGTACAACTATAAACTGTAAATGAAACTAGAAGGTAATTTTTTTTTTTTTTTTGAGAATTTGATTGGCCAATTTTACTTGGTTTTCCAATGAAAATTC
>ML793416.1:151621-168628 GCA_009831015.1 Picea engelmannii
AAGAAGAATGTGAAGGAGACACATGATTCTGTTTGTCCAACACTTCCATCTCATTCTATTGAGATATCTGCTGTAGAAAGTCTTCCTTGTTTACAAGCTTATTGTAGAGCTTCAACTTCAGCCTACGTCCATTGACTATGAATGAGCTTGCCTCATCATCTATTGTTTGTAGTTTGACTGAGCCATTGTCATATACCTCTGCAATCTCATAATGACCAAGCCAATGAGTTGTAAATTTAGCTTTGAAGTTTTTGAATTTTGAATCAAATAAAAAAGCCCAGTCTCCTACTTTGAACTATTTCTTCTTGATGTACTTATCATGCCAATGTGTCCTTTGTTGTTGTATCATAATGTTGTGTTCAATTTCTTCCTGTCTCATCTCATCCAATTGATTTAATTGCATGATCCTCTCTTTTTGTGCTTCGGAAAGATCTATTCCTAAATCAGCTGCTAGTTTAAAAGTATGAAGTTGAAATTCTATGGGTAATAAAACTTGCTTACCATAGACCAGCTGATAAGGAGTGAACCCAATACTATTTTTCCAGGTGATTCTATATGCCCATAATGCTTCGTGAAGCTTATCTGACCAATCTTTTCTATGTATTTGAATTGTTTTGGTCATGATTTCTTCCAAAGTTTTGTTAGTAGATTCCACCTGTCCATTTGCTTGTGGATGATAGGGTGTAGATTTCTGATACTTGATCTGATATTTGTTTGCTAAGTCTTTCACCATTTTAGAAGTAAACTGTGCTCCTTGGTCTGTTACAATCTCTCGGGGTACTCCAAATCTGACAAATATTTCTTCAAAGAGGAAGTTGACCACTGACTGTTCTGTGGCTCTTACTAATGCTTTGTCTTCCACCTATTTTGTAACATAATCAGTACATACTAAGATGTACTGCTTTCCTTTTGATGGTAGATTTATTGGACCAATGAAATCAAGATCCCATTTTTCAAATGGCTCAATGTGAACTTGTGGTTTGAGGGGCATCTCATCAGTTGGAAGTGGATTTCCCATCCTTTGGCAGCTATCACAACTTCGAACATATTTCTTGGAATCTTTGAAGATGGATGGCAAATAATACCCTAAATTGAGTACTTTGTATGTTTTCCTCTTATCTGCAAAATGACCACCACAAGGTTCATCATGGCAAGCTTTTAATATTTCTAAAATCTCATCTTGTCTTACACATGTTCTAATTATGAGATCATATCCTGTATAAAAGAGATCTCCATCAATCCATGTGTATCTAGCTCTTTGTTTAATTATCTTTTTCTTTTCTTTGGATGTGAAAGGAGGTAACATCCCTGATGATAAATAATTAGCTATATCAGCATACCATGGAGTTATAACTGAAATGACAAATAGGTTCTCATCAGGAAAATTATCTGAGACAGGAACATTTTCACCAGAGGTTTTTAATCGAGATAGGAAATCAACCACTTGATTTTCCTTTCCAGGTCTATTCAAGACTGTGATGTTGAATTCCTGCATCAATAACAACCATCTTGTTATCCTACCATTAGTAATAGGTTTTTTCATGAGATATTTTATGGTAGAATGATCTGTATGGATAAAGACTTCATAGCCAGTGATGTAGTGACGAAATTTATTCACAGCATGTACTAATGCCAACATTTCTTTCTCTGTGACTGTGTAATTCAACTCTGCAGGGGTTAAATTTTTGCTAATGAAGTAAATAGCATAAGTCATAAGATTTTCCTTTTGACCCAATGATGCCCCTATTGCAGTATCTGATGCATTTGTAGAGATGTGAAATGGAAAAGCCCAACTAAGCCCTCTTAAGATAGGTGTTGTTGATAGCTTGTCTTTGAGCTTCTGAAAGGCAGTTTGACAATTAGTATTCCAATGAAAATGTATATCTTTTGCAAGTAATTTGAATAATGGCAAAGCTATTTTACTAAATTTTTCAATGAATCTTCAGTAATAGCCTACATATCCAAGGAAACTTCTCACATCCTTTTGGTTGATTGGTTCCGGTAGGTTCACAATGATTTGTATTTTTGTAGGATCCACTGTAATTCCTGATGATGAAATATGATGACCCAATACTACTCCTTCAGTTAACATCATAAAACATTTTTCATTGCTAAGAGACAGATTTGTTTCTATGCATCTTATTAGGACTTTTTCCAAATTTTCAAGGATTTATCAAAAGAATCACCATGCACAGAGAAATCATCCATGTATACCTCTACACATTCATGTACTAAATGAGAAAAAATGGCCAGGACTGCTCTTTCAAAAGTAGCTGGAGTGTTACATAAACCAAAAGGTAATACCTTATAAGCATAGGTACCCCAAGGGCATGTAAAAGTAGTTTTGTCCTGATCCTCTAATGCTATATTGATTTGGTTATAGCCACTAAATCTATCTAGGAAGGAAAAATAGTTTTTCCCAGATAGTGAATCGAAGACTTGATCTATGAATGGTAATAGAAAATGATCTCTAAGTGTTGCTTTGTTCAATTCTCTATAGTCTACACAGATTCTCCATTTTCCATTTTTCTTAGGTACAAAAACTAATGGAGAAACCCATTGACTGTCAGAGATTGGGTAGATGAATCCTACCTTTAATAATTTTTGTAATTCTTTTTTGACTACTTCTTTCAATATTGGATTCATTCTTCGTTGTGGTTTTCTGAGAGGTCTTACGTTATCATCTGTGTAGATATGATGAGTGCATGTTTCAGGATGAATCCCCTGCATATCATTATATTCCCAAGCAAATGCTTTATGATATTTCTTCAATAATGCAATCAATTGTTCTTCCTGAGATGGTTCAAAGTTTGTGCCAATATTCAAATATTTTTCAGGACTAATTTCAATTATCTTGCTTTGAGTATTTGCCATGGAGATAACTGGAAAAATGTTATTAAATGCCGACACTAAAGAATGAATCATGCAATTTTCTTGAAATGTCTGTCCTAAAATCTCATCTGCAACAATGTATTGTGTGTCTCTTCATTCTTCCAAGATATTTGGTTCAGAAATGAAGTAGTCTAACAGTTCTTCATTATTTTCCTCTCTAAAATCAAAGGCTTAATTAATACTTAAGATAGGTTGAATTACTTCTTCCTTTTGTTGCTTTGTTTCATCAAGCCAATGTAATTGATCTATTACAAAAGGTTTTTGAGCAAGAGGATAAAGCGTGATCTGTTTCCTTTTAGTTCCATGTGA
This sequence comes from Picea engelmannii, assembly GCA_009831015.1. Classification (NCBI taxonomy): domain Eukaryota; kingdom Viridiplantae; phylum Streptophyta; class Pinopsida; order Pinales; family Pinaceae; genus Picea; species Picea engelmannii. Next base: position 154,823 of record ML793416.1, read on the forward strand.
GATAATCATATTCCCTGTTCTACAACTGATGAAAGCATCAGCTGTGGCCAACCCAGGTCTTCCAAGAATCAATGGATGGCGTCCTAGATTAGATTTTGGTTGAAGAACTAGGAAATCTACTGGATACTCCCAAGAATCCAAAGAAACTGTGATATATTCAAGTATACCTTCAAGAACTACTTTAGATCTATCAGTTAATTCTAGGACCGTAGTGGTTGGTCGAAGATTTTGCAGATTCAAATATCTCATTGTCTCTAATGTTATCACATTGATAGCTACTCCTAAGTCAATTAATCTTTTAGATATTAAAAAATTGTTGATTGTTATTGTTACCATTGGAATTTCTTGGTCAACATATTTTTCAACTGAAATAGTATTTGACATTAGGCCTGCTAAATTTCCAATTACATGAATTGTTGGTGGATCTTTCTTTATTTTGTTAATTTTCTTTGAACATGCTTCCTTAATTGCTTTTGTATATATTGGGATATCTTTGATAGCTTGCAATAAAGGAATTTTCACATAGACATTCTTTAATTCATCTAAGACATCAAACTCAGGAAGAGAGATTGGTAATTTCTCTTTAACCAACCTTTCTGGAAAAGGAGGTGTTTGGGTATTTAATGTTTTACTCTTCTAGATTTGATTGTCTATTGGTAGCTTCTCTGTGCTAGGAATCTCATCTTTTTCAATTTGTTCTTCTATAATAACAGTAGAATCCTTTGGTAAAACTTTCCCATACCTTAAGTGGATATTTTGAAGAGGAAGGATTGGGTATGATGGTCCTTCATCAATGTTATACATAGGTTTTTCCACTTTATTATTAGAATTTGAGATTGGTTGAGATGGTAGTTGAGTTGGTCTAGGTGGAGGTTGGTTAGATGGTAGCTGGAGTTGTTGTGGTTGGGTTAGTTGTGGTGCAGGTTTTGATAGCTGAGAATATGAATTTTATGGTTGATTCTGCTAGAATTGTTGATAAGGAAAAGGTTGGTATGATTGTTGGTAGGGTTGTTGGTATGGCTGTTGATATGGTTGTTGGTATGGCTATTGGTATGGTTGATTTCCTTGAGCATACCCTTGCCAACCTTGAGGAGGTTGGTTTTGGTTTTGCTGAGGAGGCCAAGTTTGCGAAGGAATGGGTGCATTCCAAGAATTTTGAATAGGATTTTGAAAATTCTGAGGAAACTATTGAGAGAATTGAGGAGCAAAATTTTGAGACATACATGTGAAACGTGGCTGCCAAGGCTTCCTTGGTGCTAAATAATAAAGAGATTTCATTCGTTGTCCTTCTTCTATTTGAGTAGCTTGCAATTCTTTCAATTTTGGACAATCATCAGTGGCATGGTTATCTATACACAATCCACAAACCTGAATCTTGTCTAAAGGACAATCTCTCAATGCATGTTTTTTTCTACACTTAGGACAAAAGATGGATAATACTTGATCTTGTTCCTCTTGCTTCTTTTTGGCTTTCAATGTGTCAATTTGTGAACCAAATGTGTTCATAATATCAATTTTAAAGTTCTCAAACAGATTCCCTAATTCTGATTTAGTAACACCATTTGAAATTGATTTAGTTGTCTTTGTCACGGTATCTCTTTTTCCTTGTCCTCTTTTATCTTTTCCCCTTGAGTACTTCTTACATAATTCAACAATATTTGGGAAAGGTAGGTGAGAAATATCCCCTGCCCCCATTAAATTAAGAGCATCCAAATTTTCATCTGAAATCCCCTTCAAAAAGATAGTACGGATGACATCCAAAGGAAGATTAGATTGCTTATATTTGTGCATATTATAGAGAAATTTTTCTAGATATTCCTCTAAGCTTTCATCTTCACTTTGAGACATTTTAAAAATATCTTCTTTAGATTCTTTGGACTTACAATAGGGCTGATATTTAGCAAGAAATTTCTTTTTCATGTCATCCCAGTATACTATGGTTGCTTCTCCCAACCCCATGAACCATTTTAATGCATATCCTTTCAAAGTTGCAGGAAATAAATGAAGTTTTTGAGCATCATTGGTATATCCATATGTTCGACAAACAATGTCAAATTCAAACATGAAAGCATCAGGGTCTTCAGTAGACAAACCAAAAAAATTTGGAAGAACAGAGGGAGGAATATTCTTCATTTTTATGTCATCTCCTAAGAGAGTTGGTGTATCAACGATAGGATATGCAAATGTAGTATGTTCTTCTTCCTCCTTTTCATCATTTCCTCCTCCTCGTGTTTCTTCTCGATGTGATTCTTTATCCTCTCATTCTTTCCTTCCTTTTTTTTCATTTATTTTCCTTTCTAATTCCCTTTCCATTCTCTCCCTTTCTTGTCTATCAGTTTCTGACATTGCAAAGAAGTTTTCTGTTGTACAGTCAGATGTTTCTGTTGGAAAAGAGGTTGTCCTATTTGTTCAAAAATATGTTGTATTTCTTCTTTTTGTTTTCCTACAGAAGATATTTCTGATTGTGTCTGTTTCTTCTTTACCTCATGAGCCAATAAAACTTGTCTTTCTATGAGGGTTAACCTTTGTGTTGAACGTTGTTTTTCTTCTAATTCTTCCAAAGTGATTTTCCCAGTAGTTGGTGTGGTAGATTCGTATTTCTCAGTTGTAGATGTTCCTGCTCCTACATATGGTTTATTAGTTTTTGGGGGGGTTTTGTTTTAAAAATCTGCTTTTATCATCTCTAAGTTTAGACATAAAGAAACATAACTAAAATTAATTTTGTTCTGTGTTTTTTTTTATTTGTTATATATTTTTTAAGCTTATCTCTAAATGTGCCTCCCCGAAAACGGCGCCAAAATGTTAGGCTCCAATCTACTGATGTAAATTAGAGTGAAAATGATTGTCAATCCGGTGTTTGTAAAACTTAGAGGTACATCCAAAATGTATGGATTTAGAGATAACTTTTATTCTTTAATGGGAATAAACCAAAACCTATTCTAAGAGCTGAATATTGAAGAGATGCTAAGCTTCTGTTCATAAGTCCTATTCATAGATCTCATGACAGTAATCAACAAATGTTTTCCTAAAGAGTATTAACAGTAAGCATTCAAAAAGATATTCAAACTAGTTCAAAGACTTATCAATGCGAGAAAGACAAAACTCTTATTCAAGAGATGCATTCATTGTCTTCTTTCATTCATTAGCAATTATCACCAATTCTTGTTAAATTAAAAGTACTGAAAGCGTAAATACTCAAAAAGCATTTATGATCATCCTAATGCTTGAAAGCAAACCACACATTGAATTCTTATTCAAGAAATCATTCACAACATGAGTAAGGCTTTGAAACAGTAAGCATATTATTTAACTATGGAATTCATCTAACTACAACAAAGATATGAATAGCACTCATCTACAGGAAGATCTGATCTTAAACATATATCAAAGATTATTTGAAAAGAAAATAAAGGAAGAGTGTACTAGTTTGGCAAAGGGGGGCCTCCAATGCTTCACTTGTACACTTGAGTCGTCTCAGCTAAGAAGGAGCTTCCAGTAGGATTCACATCATCATATCATAAACATTATCAAGAACAAAACACAAAACTGATCTCAAGATTGCAAATTCAAAGTTTTCTTCATTCACATCAAGGGGTATGTACTAGTCTATGTCTTAGAGTATTTATACAAGAGTTTTGAAACTAAAAATGCTAATAAATCTCCTAAAGATCATGATCAGATCCATAAAATATGATAGGAAGGTCGAATACCCCCTTCAAATCCATAAAATATGAACAAATCCCAAGAAAATATAAAACTGTCCATGATTTTATGCTAAAACGGGGTATTTTCTGCTGAAGTGGCCCTGTTTGACCAACATTGACTAGACACTTGGAATACTCAAATATTGAAGCTGATAGGTAATCATACATCCTTGTACATCAAGGATCATGACACAAGTCTCGGATTTTTCCCAACTATCCTGCAAGTACACGAACCTAGGAGCAATTACGGGCTTTAGTCAAATCCTGTAATTTCTAATAAATTTTTAATTTTAATGCCAACAATTGAAAATTCAATTCTTATGTTAAAGAATGATAAATGTACCTTGCATAATCTATTTGATGGAAAATATGGAATAAGATGAAGGCAAAATGGATGGTTTTAGAGGAAAAAGTATGGTTTATAGAGTGAAAGGAAGCATAAAAATGTACTCAACACCCCCGTGAGGGTGCATTGAAACAATATTAACCAAATGGAATCATCGTTAAGGTAATTGAAGAGCACCATAAGTGAATGGTGGTAATGTGATCACCATGATCCTCTCCATTCTTGCCTTCGAATTTTGGAATATCTGAAGGAAGCTTGGTGGGAACAGGGGGCCATGTAGGATCATGACACAGAGGGTTGTTCATCATCTTAGACAAGTCTGGAATATTGAGAGTGGCCATAAATGGGAGATGAGGTTGCAACATCTGGCCCCAAGCTCCCTGGAAAAATTTTGGTTGGCGAATTGCATCCCATCTAGGGTTCTGGTCAGCACCATGGCCCTGTCCGGGGTTGTAAGACTCTCCTCCAGGATGATTCATAAGGGGTTGGTTGGGAATCACTACGGTAGGAATGTTCTGATGAGGGTTAGAAAATATGCCCCCAACCAGAGTGGCTCCAGGTTGGGGGTTGCCCAAGGTGTGAAACGGACCTCCTTCGAGTGTGAATCCGGAGGATAAAGGTGGATTCATCATGCCAAACGTGTTGGTCGGAATCGATACTGAGGACGTGAGAGTAAAGGATGAAACTTGAGCAAAATCTTGTCCGCCAAGTTGGTTACTCCATCCAGAAGCAACAGGATTAGACCCGGGGTTAAAATAAGGAATTCCTCCCGCTGTAGGAATCGTTTGAGGAACCTGAGTTCCACCAAACGAGAATGGATTATAAGGAGGAGATGTGCCCCCAAGTCCAATGTTATCATTAGGGCCCCTGGCTGGGATGGAGTTTGAAAACTGCGATGTAAAATTTGGCATACCATTGGAAAAAGGACTAGATGCCATCGGGATGGACTGAACTTTATAGCTCGACGAGTGACAAAGAGACCCAAACAGGTTCATGGAAATAGGTTGAGTATTCACTATAGGACGGGCAACAGTGATAATAGGTGCCTCTAGCACTACAACCATTGTGGTTGCAGGAGTCGAAGGGGTACCAATAACTATATTAGGTATGGGAGTTGAAGGGCTCCCATAATATTGATGACTCATTTCAGTACTCATCCTTGTAGAATCACAAGTCTGATAAGTGGAGGTCTGTGTACCACGTTTAATAACTTTACACCTTTTAGAAGGTAAAGACTCAAAATGCGGTGGTAACTGTAACAAGCGGAAAGACCTGCTGGGAAGTTGGTCCGACTCCACGAAGAATTAAGATTTGAAATATTATAAACAAATCCTAATTCCAACTAGTAATCAAACAACACACCAAAAATAATCAAACGACTAATATGCACACAAACAGGATAAAGTGGATGAAAGAGACCTCCCTCTCTAAAGTAGGTATTCCCCTCCCAAGAGGGGCCTCAGACTCTATTTCTAAATATTGGAGGAAACATAATCAGTTATAAGGGCCCTCATGGTATTAACAACTAGTCGGTCAGATCCCCCCGGAGAGGTAATCCTCCATAAAGGTTGTGTGTTTTCTTACCCTTATCTGAGCCAGGGTACCTACAGACGAACCCCTACAAATAACCTATGTGGTACCTAAGTCAAGAAACTAAGTAACCACAGTATAACCGATGCACAGACAAGCTATCATAAGTCAGGTCCACCATATGGGAAGGGTAGAAAATATCGAAACCTTGAAAGCACTGCCTCTCACGGAGGTAAGGGAACTAGAAAGATCCCCATATATGAATAGATCCCCATAAATATATCTAATGCTAAGAAGGTATCGAGGGGGTATCCCTTCAACCGACCTCACACAACCTCCTACTTAACTCCAGTGTAAGCGGAGCCTCCTAATATTATCGATTATACAATGGATTTATCCACTCCCTTAGTCAGACACATATGTCGATTTATAAACCTTAGAGAATTTTACTCACAAAATCCTATTCCAAGGAACTAAATCCTAAGCTAGTTTGTGCTATATAAGATTTAGTGCCTCAATCATCTTAATTTGTATTTTGTGGGAATATCGATCCATCAATCACATTACCATTTGATTTGCAGCTTGCAAGAATGTCCATACATCAATAAACGGGTTGACATCCATTGCATTTAGATTTTGGTAATATCAATGCCAATATTATCTATGACAACGAATTAATTTTTAAACTGAAATATGATCATTTATTTTGTTTTTTCTATATCCTGAAACCCTTAATGGAAGTTGCACCAGTATGTGGATCAAACTGGCGGAATTCCTCAAACATTTTGAGAAACTCAAGAACTATGAGGTGTGAGATGCTAATAAGACCTACTAATGTTTATGCACAATAGCTCCTAGCATGTTGTTTCAGAAAATGATTTGAGGATATTTCAGCTAGAAGGAAACCACAAATGAACTTTGAGCATGGTTAACACAAAACACATGAAAATTGAGAAGCACGTGAATAGGTTTCCATCATCAATATCAATAACCATAAAATAATTTATCGGTCAATCCATATTCTCTTAGTGTTCCTTTCTCATAATGCCTCTGTATAAGATATTGGAATTGCAAAACATACAGGCATTAGAGCTTCATATCAAACACATCATGATTAATTTTGACTATGGTATCCAATATATCCAGTGTAAAATGTGTGGTTATTTAGTGCACACACACACACACACATATATATATTATGAGTGGGCTAATGGCTAAGAACATGTGTTTCTTCCTAAGAGGTTATAGGTACAAATCCAGAGGGGGTAAGGAGGGGGTAGAGTATGTATACCTCTATAGACTTTACCAGTCAAATCCTTGGACTTTCTTGGGAAAACGCTCCATGGAAACTTCTGGCACTTCCCCATTTTGACTATGGTATACAATGTACAATGTGTTAATATGTTGTGACTTATTACACCTATCTCTCTTGTATTGTTTAACCCTTGGAGATGATGATAATTGTGTATTATCTTTTTAGATTGCAATTTACATTGTCAGGTTGAGAATGTGAGTGTCAATAAGAATGTATTGTTTTTTCTTACTTTTAAATAACATATTATGATTAATTTAATATTTTCATTACAATGTGTTGAATATAAATCTTCCAATATGTTTTATAATAAAATATATAATATATAAAGAAAGTAAATTTATCATATTGAACAAAGTAAAAAAATTTAAAAATATGACAAAATATTTAAGAAGAATATAGGTTAAACAAAAATATATAATAGATAAAGAAATTTTTTTTATCATATTGAAAAAAAATAAAAAAATTAAAAAAGATGTCAAAATGTTTAACAAGAATATAGATTAAACAACACCCGAGAAAAAGTTCCATGGAAACTTCTATCACTTCCCCATTTTGACTATGGTATAAAGTGTAAAATGTGTTGTGATTTGTTTAACTCTTGGAGATTATGATAATTGTGTTATATTCATTTTATATTTCAATTTGCATTGTCATGTTGAAAAAATCCCATATGGGGAAGGGTTTTAGCTACCCCCATAGCACATCCCATGTGGCTTTGGGATAAAGACTGGTTAGTGGTAATTCACGTAGGACTGGTTAGTCTGGATTGAGGGGAACATACCACTACCCATTGAGGACTAGAAGCTCTGAACGGAGGGGAATCACTTCCACTGAGATAGAGTAGAGACATACAGCTAGATTGATACAATGAATGAGATATATAATAGGTACTAATGAATGAATGAGAGTGAGATACACCTACTGTAACACCCCAAGGCCGATCCCCTACTGAATTGTAATTATGGTTATAGGTTGGTGAGCTGAGTGGTTATAAGCTGAGAGACTTATGTGTTCATTAGGCTGGTGAGCCAGATGCTAAGGACAATGAGCCTGATTTTGTATATGTAAATACACACATATCATTAATAAAATTACATTGTTGCGTGTAGAACCTCCACGAAGAAAGAGTTATGGGGGACTATGCTCCACTAGGTGGGGAAGGGGCCAAGTGTTTAGGAATTGGGGCTAAGCTAGAGGGATTACCTCCAAGAAATAATATTAAATTATTATTTCCTAGAAGCTAAGGTTTGATATAGCCATGTTGTCCTAAGTTCATGGGGGAAAGGGGGATGAGGGTTAAGTGGAGCTCATGCAACTTCAGGGAGACATGTGTCAACCTGGGTGCATGCAGTTTTAAGTGGTAAAGTTGGCTCGTTGGGGGTCCGCTCACTCACTAGTCTCATGATTCTCACGACTGTCACGATACTTCACCATTGCATTGGCACTCTCACGAGATGAGCCACCCTAGAAGAGAGCCATACTCCCCACTAATGCACGTGCCAGTGTAACCTTTAGACACTGGAGTTGTCCTGCGTATTTCTTGTGAAGCCCGACGAACTTGTATTTTTCCTGAGTCGTGTTGTGTCGTAGCGGTTAGCGGTTGCTACCAACGCAGTTTTTTCTAAGCTTGGTTTGTTGTCATATTCTGTGTCCATACACGTTTTGTTTTGGTTGACTTCACCTGTGTGTTACATGAATTCTGTTGTTGACATCACCTGTGTCTGTTTGACATAAGAGATGAATTGAAGAAGCAGGTTGTCAGGCCTGTGAGAAAATCTCCCAGGTGAGAGAGTTGGTTGGGAAGTGAGTTCTCCTGGAGGGAGTCTCATAGCAGCTACAATACTCTTAGACTTCCGGTCCATCTTGTTGCTGAAGCCCAAGGTAAGGGAAGTGTAGTAGTTGATGGAATTGTATTAGTGAAGGTGTACCCTCCTAGGGTGGAGTAGGCGTGTCGGGAATGAGGGTCTATGGGTTTTTGGCATAAGTAGATCCTGGGATAAAATATCCTTCCTTTTGTTCTGTGCAACTTCCTTATTGTCCTTGCCAAGCCTAAAATTCCCTTGCTCGATGGAGTTTAGTCCCAACTTGGGGTGACCCACTATTGAGCGTGATGAGCAGCATGGTCTAAGGTTGGGAGGTTCGTGGAAGGTGTTATCACTCCAAGAAACTCCTTAGGGTTGTAGTCTAAGGATGCTTGGTAACTTAGAAATACTGTGTATATATTCTTGGGACAATGGGGTCTTGTATAATCAATGTAATAGACAACTCATACATCTAAAGAAACAGTGCTTTCAGGAAACAATAATCAGATCAAGTAAATTGAAAGGAGAGGATGAAGAACACTATTCTTGATTTCCAAATACAACTGAATGTAGGGCTTAATGCAAGATAGAGAGAAATCCTTTATTTCAAGTCTATGAGCTCAATAAAGAGATAACAGTCTTCATGAACTAAAATAAAATGAAACAAAGTACTGAAAGGGAAAGATGGATATTTTGATATCGAAAACGAAAGGAAACTAAACTTTATTTCTACAAATAAGAGTCTATACAGTGGCACAAAATATCTCCCAGTTTGAACCCTTGTTTCTTAGAAAAGATAGGAATTTATAGCCTTTTACAATCAGTTTTAAAGATCCTAAAAACTTGGATCTTATATCTAAAAATAGCAATTCAAATCCAACTAAACAACTTGATAATAAAAACTTAATGACTAAACTAGCATTCGAATTGTCTTCAATCTCAAAATTCAAAATCTGTATTCTTCAGCTCCTGGAATCTGTGATGTTATGAAACATGGCAAAGGCACCTATCTTGACAGTTGGATTTCTTCAATGTTCATAGTCGATACTTGAGGAAAACATTTTGGCATGTGATTCTCAACAATTCCCACAAATCTTTGATGCAGAATCCATTTTGATCAAGTTTTTATCCCTTTGATACTCTGGGACCTCTTTAAAACCTGTGATAAATGACCCGCTCCGTCCTTGGCTTTCAAAAATGCTTTTTCTTCTTTCACTAGCTAACTCGCCTTATGATTCGCTGGTTAGCTGGTGAAAGCGCTGCCTTTCACCAACTAACTGGTCATAGAATTTCGTTGTGCACTGGTGAAAGCTCTGACTTAGCCCAAAATGAACTTTCACCTCCAAAACTGCGATTCCATCAAAACTCAATGTGTCTCTGCTTTATCCCCTTACATGTTCACAACAACCTGAGCAAGCACTTGCAAATCTGGGTGTGATTTTTTCTTTTTCTTCAATTTTCTGATTTTCCTTTTAAGGCGCTTTGCTAGCCACCATACACTGTTATAGTATTTGGTGATTTTTTGTTTCCTTTTCTCTTCCTTGACACTTTCGCGAGCCAGTTTTTCAAATGCAGCATTGGTTTCTGCAAAATTATCAGACAGCTTCTTGTATCTTTCCTTTATTACCCTCTCTAAGACCTCCCGTTGAGCGATCACTTCTTTGAGATGTTTGATCTTCTATGTTTTCTTCGACTTGGTGCTCTTTGAAGTTTCCCCTTCCTCGGTGTGAGTAAAGGTCTCACATTTTTGTGCAAACTCAATGAAGTGGTCAGGGCTCTCATCTTCTTCCTCTGGTTCTGAGTCTATATATGGCAGGTTTAATACGTTTATTTTCCTTTCTATAGGCTTCTCTGTAGTAGTTGCAAAATCCAACTTTTTTCTCGACCTGTGAGATATTACACCAGAAATTATGTCTTCTGGAGGTCTTGGAAGGGTTCTCCTCTTCCTCGAGCTGCTTTGAGGAGTCAATTGCCACTTTCCAATTTTCTTCTATTTATCCATGGGCTAAGTCTGAGTTTCAAAGCCCTCCAAAAAGAGAAAATGTTGCCAAGTTCTTCCATTCTATCTTAACTCCTCCAGGATTATAAATTTAATGAGGCCAAAGTGGCAGAGAGTGTTCTTCAAGCTCAGAGGTTTAGCTCTAATCTTCTTACAGAATTTAGTTAAGCTCTTGTGCAAGAAGAAAGGTAGATTTAGGAGAGTTTTACCTCTGAAATGGTCTAATAGCTTGAAATGATACAACATTAGTTTGTCATACCTGCCTTCTGAAGTTATGTAGAGTTGGATGCCCTTAAACAACTCCTTCCACTCCTCTTCTAAATGTGAAACTGGCATGCTCTTCTTCCATGCATTATGTCTGAATTCTTCCTTCAAATATGCTCTGAAATTTAAGTTTTTGGTGGTAGTCGTTTTGAACCAATTATGACCCGACCTTGATAAGATGGTCGCTGCAGCGATGGCAGCCTCATCGACAATGATCTCCAGGGACCCAACATAGGCCTTATTCCCATCAAACATTTTAGCAAAAGCCTCTGTTGTTGATTGATGACAACCATTCTGTAACCTTTCAACGAATTCCATACAACCTGTTGTTACACATCAAAATTACTCACTTCGATAGTGTCACAAGTGTCATCATTACAACTGTCGCAAGTGTCGCATGTTGCTCACAAGTGTCGTAAGTGTCGGAGAAAGCATGCTGCCATGATGCCTATGTCGTGCCTATAACGACGTAAGAAAGACACTTGAAACACCTCAAACATTTGATTTGGAAGAGGAGAAATGAGTCAGCAAGCTTGCAAACCTTTTGCCATCTGAAAGCACCCAAAAAACTGAGTTTTGGAGGAGAGCTCTCCCCTATACCTCTTCTTGGAGCGTCGGTGCTCCCCCTTACACTGTCAGGGAGCGTTATAACGCTCCCCTGGCCCATTTGAGGGAGAATTATAGATTTTGAGAGTGCTGGCGCCCCCCTAAAGCCTACTAAGGAGCGCTACAACGCTCTGATGGCCCTTTTGAGGGAGCGCTACCTATTCTGGGCAGTTGTTAAGCTATTGAGATGAATGGGGGAAGCATCTTTTCATTCCTGGAAGGCAGTAGGATTCAAATCCCTAGTCCAACCATGATCTTAGGGCAGATCCTTAACTGAAGGAGGAAAATCCTCAACTTCCCCAAGGATATCTCAAGTGGTTAAAGCCTCTCCAAGGCTATATAAGCAAGCTTTCTAATGGTGAAAGGGGATTGGAAATGGATAATCATACCAAACTTATGATCTCATAAGTGGTGCTGGAACAAAGCTGATTGGGGGAAGAACTGCTGGTATGAAACTTATGATCTGGAAGAAGACACACAATCAACCAAAGGAGTTTGATCAGTGAAGCTGTTGTTATCAGGGTTGTGGATCTTTCAGGCAAGGGTTAGACGAAGAGGACTCGACGAAGCTGTCGCATTCGCATCTACGATTGTAAGTACTATTGTCGTCATTCTCATCAATATGACATGCTTGGCTTGTTTCTTTCTAGTTTGTGCATAATGTCACATGAACTTATCATTATATGATAGATTTTCTTTCAAGCTAATGTCAATAGAGTAGGAAGTGGTTGTATCTTGTTTTGTCCATAGGATCCAGCGAGGAGCAAAGGATCGAAGCACAACTAGGAGCGTGCAGTGACAAACATCGATAAAAAGGTACTTATGTTATCCTTCCTTCCCGTGTGTTAGCTTAGATAGATTTGAAAGGAAGTCAGTGTCCACGTTAAGCATTTTCTGTCTAGAGTTAGGGTCAAGCTCTTAGAGGTGATCTACCTATCCGTAGGGAGATTTTCCTACAACAGAAACTGGCGACTCCACTGGGGAGATAGCCTCAAATCGAAACCTCTTGTTTTGATTTCTCCTCATTGAACTTGTTCTATCCCTTGATTGTTTCAGACCTGGTTCACTCCTCTTTTGATTGGTTTCATGAGCTGATTGGCTCCTTACCCCATCGCACTCACCATAATTGTCGAAATTGAATTGCGAATTTTTTGATTTTTTGACATTTCGGGGAGTTTTCGAACCTAGCGTCCCTTTCCTTATGTTAACAGAGTGCCAGTGCTCTCCCATAGCCTTGCATAGAGTGCTACAATGCTCCTTGCCTTTGGCAACAGAGTGCTAGCCCTCTTTGGCCCAAAAAACCTTCCAGAATTGCTTTTTCTGGGTTTTGCCTCTGTGTCTCCTCTGCTGAGTAACCTTCTGAGTCAATGTTTCTTCCCTTTTAGCCTTGACATCTGGCTTTTGATTGAAGAATAAACATCTTACTAGTTGAAACTTGTAGCCTTCTTCACCATTGTTATTGAGTTTTTCTGTTGATTAGAGTCCAAGACTCATGCATTGTCTTTCTCTCTGTTTAACTGAGTAAAAAACCCTGGTGAATGTCATTAAAGGCCTACATACCTATTCATCTCGATTTTAGTCAAGATCATTGTTCTTCAAATTTTTTCTTTTGGGTGTGAAGTTTTTTTTCTCTTTGATTGTCTCTTTTCTTTCACTTTTTGTTTGGATTGCGACGAAAGGGTGTATTGTTTGTATGAATTTTGCTTATGCTAGTTTGGTTTTCATTCATACAAAAAGGTAATTAGCAAGACGAGCATTGTGTTGAATTGATCATTATTCATATGCAAACAATAAAAGACATCTTCATGATTGATCGTGCATATTAGAAGGCATTTAAAAGTTTTAGCATTACATCAGGATTTGATTGAGAAAAAGAATTGTTCGAGGACACTCTGTATTTGTGCTTGTTAGTGAAAAGAAATTTCTCTCTCCTTTAGGTAGATGTTCATCGAAAGGAAATGACTGCTTATCATATTTGATGCATTCTTTGGGTATGAGTCATAATTCAATTTGTTTCACTCCCATGCACCCCTTTGCATAAAGAGCAGCCATAAAATCAACGCTAATTAAAAGTTATTTAGAAATTTTTCTTTTCTGGGATCCTCCACCAACAGTAGACTAGGCTTAGTACTTTGGATTAGGCTGTGAGCATAACTCTCCAAAGTTTCCAAAACAAACACTAGCATCCTGAGTTAGGGAGAGTCAAATCCAGTTATCGTATAAGTCTGCCTGGGATCCCC
>ML793416.1:168678-182667 GCA_009831015.1 Picea engelmannii
CTAGGCTTAGTACTTTGGATTAGGCTGTGAGCATAACTCTCCAAAGTTTCCAAAACAAACACTAGCATCCTGAGTTAGGGAGAGTCAAATCCAGTTATCGTATAAGTCTGCCTGGGATCCCCCTCTCACACAGGGGTTACGCATGAGGTCGCATTTGGGTGAGCTACAGGGACTAACCCTCCGTGGTTTAACTGATTGTGGTGGTCAGATCATATTATGGGGATCACTTTGAGGTAAATCCACAATTACTGCGTAGAAGCCTTTTAGTTGATTTCGGGCTTGATACCCTACCCATACATTCGGATCAGACTGTCAACTGTTCCCTCCTAGTGGCTGACTGCGAATTGGTAACCTTAGTGGCCATAATATTTAGGGTCTTATACAAGGTGACGGTGACGGGAAGTCTCACTGTACTTGGAGCAGACATTGGTCAAACTCACTCGGGCTCCTTGGAGGGTAAATCCACAATTACTAAGTGGAAGTTTGCACCAAGGTATAAGTCTGTTAAGTAGGTCACCATTGTAACTGTTCCACCCTATCCCCGCCCCTTCTGGACTTGATCATGCGACATTGGATTTCATCACCAACTAGTACAGTCATCAAAAGAAGGTCCTGTTTGCTTGGTTGTGATTCTTAGATTCTATTAGTGTATGTTGTTTCTTTTACTTAGTGGACCTTAGGTTGAGTCAGTGTTAATGGCATCGAATCTTGGGAGTACCAATGGAGGAACCCCTTCTTCTGGGGAACCTTATACCTTTCCTTCATTTGGAAACTTTGGTCCTCCATATGTTGCCACACCGAGTCTTCCAGGATTCACTATTGGATTACCAGTTTGGTTGTTCCCCACTCCGGTGATCCCAAATCCTCCCAATGTTTCAGTTGCACCTAATACTTTGGATGTCAATACACCACCCACACATCAACCTCACATCGAATTTTCACCTTCTTCACCCATCAAGTCTCCTTCCATTTCTCCTTCTTCACCTAGTGAAAGCTCTAAAGCAAGTAGCTAGGTTGATCAAAAGAAGAAGAAACGGAAAGAGAAGAAGAAGAAGAACCCGAAAAGGACCAAGGCCCCAACAACATCAGATGTTGGCCCTAAGAAACCAGTTACTGTTAATAGTACTGGGAGTGTTGATGAGATCAACAAGATTAAAAGGAAGAATCCAAAACCCAAATTCCCTTGTAGCCTTTGTAAGGGTGACCATTTTCTGAGGGATTTCCCCGGTCTTATCAAGGTTTTAGAAATGTGGTCCTCCATGTCATCGACCTCTATCGGTCATGTTGATGATACCCCATCAACTAGTGATGTTCAGGTTGGTAAGAAGAGGAAAACTATCAAGTTTCCTTGCATGTTATGTAAAGGTAATCATCACTCTCACCTTTGTCCTCGCATGGACGAGGCTTCTTCTCTTTTGGAAAAACTTTAACTTCCAAAAGGTTATCGTAAGCTTTCCTTCGACCCATCATTGGTTGATGGACTGGTCAATCCGGTTCCATCCCCGGTCAGTCCTGTTGATCAGGTGGTCAATCTAGTTTCCTCCTCGATTGAACCACAAACCCAAGTAGCTGATCTAGTTTTGTCATCGATCAACCCCACTCTTCATCAAAAGAGTGACACCAAAGTGGTCGATCTATTTTCATCCTCGTTCGACCCCACTCTCCTTTTAGAGAGTGACACCAAAGCGGTCGATCTATTTCCACCCATCGACCCCATTCTTCCCTTGGAGAATGACACTCAAGTGGTCGATCCAGTTTCACCATCGGTCGATCTCATTCCTCCATTGAAGAATGTCAAAGTGACTGATCCAGTCCCTTCCTTGGTCAGTCCCACTCTTCCTTTGAAGAGTGCTGAAGTGGTCGATCTAGTTTCACCATCGGTCGATCCCATTCCTCCATTAAGGAATGTCAAAGTGACTGATCCAGTCCCTTCCTCGGTCAGTCCCACTCTTCCTCCAAAGAGTGCCAAAGTGGTTGCTCTGGTTACATCCTCAGTCAATCCCACTCTTCCTCTGAAGAGTGCCCAAGTGGTCTATCCAAGTCCACCATTGGTCGATCCGATCCAATCAATGGTCGATCCTGCTCTCCTTCTAGAGAGTAAACCCGATACTGCCCATGTTTTTCTTGTTAATACAAACTCTACCATGCTGGGGGGCATTCCTCGTTCTCTTGCGAAACCCCCTCCAAGTAATGAGACCATCCTTTTTTATTGGGGTGTGCTAACTATACCTCGTCTTCCCTCTCGCATTCCTTTCCATATTACAGTACAGGTTTGTGGTCGAGACGTTCCTCAAACGCTGATAGATGAAGGTGCATTTGTTAGTATTTTGTCCTCTGTTGCTTGGCATGCTTTGGGTTGTCCTCAGCTTGCGCCGGTTACACAGAATCTGTTAGCTTTTAATAGAAGAACTAGTCAACCTTTAGGGATCCTTCCTCAGTTTCCTGTAACTTTGGGAGGGAAAACTGTCTTTATCGATGTCATGGTAGTCCGAGACCCCTTGGATTTCTCTTTATTCCTTGGGCGGGATTATGTCTATGCTATGAAATCTCTTGTATCCACCCTTTTCTGTGTGATATCTTTCCCTCACGATGGAAGAATTATGACTATTGATCAACTTTCATTCATCGGCCCCAACTGGGTTACCTCCCTAAGTGGTTCTTATATGCAAACAGTATCACCCCCATCGCATGTCAATTATGTGGCGTTGTCTCCCATGACCTCAACTTCTGATGATTTGGATCTGGTAGTTGACATGGTGATCTCTTCGGTAGGTTTATTGGAGCCTGATCTCCTTACCCCTGCTACAACCCTCGACATGTGTTCCTTCCAGAGTGATCTTCTTCCATCCGACGAAGATATCTTGGAAGCCATGACCGAGTTTTGTCCCTTGACGTGGTATCCTTCCAGTGCGTTATCCTCTTGGAAGCCATGATCAAGAAGCATCCACGAGCATAGTTTCTCTTCTCTGTGGCAAGCTCGTTAAAAAATGAAACAGAGGCCACTAGCTTTCATGCTGGGGGCATGTCACGAGCATAGTTTCCCTTCTCTATGGCAAGCTCATTAAAAAATGAAACAGAGGTCAGGAGCATAGTTTCTCTTCTCTGTGGCAAGCTCCTTAAAAAATGAAACAGAGGCTTTGAGCATAGTTTTCTTCTCTGTAGCAAGCTCGTTAAAAAATGAAACAACAATCTGGGGATCGAACCTGGAACCTTGAGCATAGTTATTTTCCTGTGTCAATCTCGTTAAAAAATGAAACAATCACCTCTCCCTTCAAGTTGAGTCTTTCGCTAGATCTCGTAGATGTCGAGTCGAGTCTTTCGTTAGGTCTCATTTTTTAACCTTCATTTCATCCACCTGTATCCTTTTTCTCCATCCAGCACAAAAATTGGTGACAACCTCAAAGTCGGTGAATGAATTGAAGCTTGGGGGGCATGTCTCCAGTCTTTGATGATCATTTTGGAGATAAGCCACCAGCTTTCAAGATGGGGGCATACCGAGCTTAGTCTTTGTTCTTTCTCGTGCTCGTAAATACATGAGAATGCAACTAGGTAAACTTTTATCTTTTTTTCGGACCCGTACGGATACACAAACACACGAAAAAGGAACCCCCTGGAGTCATCTTTAAACTCTTTTCAGACTCTCTAAATATGAAAATATTGTCGAGTGACCTTGCTTCCTTTCACACTCATTAAAAGGTCAGAAAGGGCATCTTTCGAGCGATAGTTTATCTCTTTTTTGGTCTCGTTAGACTACTGTACGAAAAAGGAACTGAGAGAGTTCTCTTTTAAGTGTTTTTTCAAACTCTATAATCCCAAAAAACCTTCGAGTTTTCTGTCTTTGGACTCGTTAAAGCACACATCGACAGGCCCACATGGGACCGAACCCTTACTTCTTCTGGTTCGTTAAACAAAGGAAGAGGAACTTACCAAAGGTGAGTTATATCGATCATGTGTTATCCTCCTCGAGCGCATTAAATCAAAAAGAGGTACTCGTCTATCTGGATGGGGGAAAAATTGAAAGAAGCAAGCCAAGCAGTTTCTTGAGAACATTACCAAGTAATTCTTAGAGTCGCCCTTGAACATGGCACTTTGTCATTTGCATGCATTATAATCTGTTGAACCTCTGCACTGAGCCAATCCTTGAGTTCCTTTCACTCCTTTGGGTCTCCCGATGCAAGTCATAGTATCCACTACATAGTTTTGGTCCATGTCATGTTTCTGCTGTTGTGCCTCAGTGTTTAAGGGAAGTATCCACCTCTAGAGTCAGCCATCCCAAATATCTTGTCTCAATACCCGTGTCAGTCCATGTTCATTTGATCTACCTATTACATCTCTATGTCCATTTCGTGTCGTTGATGGGGGATACATCAAGGCCCTCCCTCGACGAGTCTACTCCTTTCGACTTCAACACATTATCCGGGAATCAGACTTAGAAACTAGTTAGTACCTTGGGACCTGCATGCCTCAATGGCAGGCCTCCTCACATTCGACAGTAGGTTTACATCATTGACCTCTGATCGAATGATTCCACGGATGTTCGACTTCAGCTCATCTATTCACATTCGCTGGAATGTACTAGGGTACCTTGGGAATCATTGACATTAATGGTGATCTCCCTCGCACTTGTTAACGGTTTACATCATTGACTGGTAATCAAGTGGTTTCTGCCATGTTCGACATCAGGACATCTATTCACATGGTTAGATTCATACTACATCGGGATTGGTAAGAAGACCCTGGGTTGAGTGATCACTTTGATATATACTTTTCCCAGGTTGCAAAAGAGTTTCTCTTGAACAATGACACATATACTGTTACATAGATCCACTTTGTATTGGTCATGGCTATGTCTTGTCATCTCGTATATCCACTGTGTATTCTTCGTGGCTACGATCAGTTCAGGTCATCAAAGTATATATCCATAGTGTATTTTCAGTGGCTATACCTTTTTATCAATACAATTATGGATCCGCAGTGTATTTTATGGCGGTCATATCTTGCAAGTCTTGATCACCCAAGCATAGGTATGCCTGCCTTAGGTTTGAAACATGTCATAATATTTGTTGGATGTTTGTGTGCAGCTTCTGTCGGGTTCTCTGCGTCTATACCCTTGCTTGAAATTCTACAAAGTATTTCAGTTATCAGTTCCTATCTTCTAACTTCATACTTTGGGGGGCAATCTGTTACACATCAAAATTACTCACTTTGATAATGTCACAAGTGTCGTCATTACAAGTGTCGCAAGTGTCGCATGTTGCTCACAAGTGTCGCAAGTGTCGGAGAAAGTATGCTACCATGATGCCTATGTCATGCCTATAACGACGTAAGAAAGACACTTGAAACACCTCAAACATTTGATTTGGAAGAGGAGAGATGATTCAACAGGATTGCAAACCTTTTGCCATCTGAAAGCACCCAAAAAAATGAGTCTTGGAGGAGAGCGCTCCCCTATACCTCTTCTTGGAGCGTCGACGCTCCCCCTTACACTATCAGGGAGCGTTATAACGCTCCCCTGGCCCTTTTGAGGGAGCGTTATAGATTTTGAGAGCGTTGGCGCCCCCCTAAAGCCTACTATGGAGCGCTACAATGCTCTAATGTCACTTTTGAGGGAGCGCTACCTATTCTGGGCGGTTGTTACGCTGTTGAGATGAATGGGGGAAGCAACTTTTCATTCTTTGAAAGCAGTTGGATTCAAATCCCTAGTCCATCCATGATCTTAGGGCAGATCCTTAACTGAAGGAGGAAAATCCTCAACTTCCCCAAGGATATCTCAAGTGGTTAAAGCCTCTCCAAGGCTATATAAGAAAGCTTTCTAATGGTGAAAGGGGATTAGAAACGGAGAATCACACCAAACTTATGATCTCATAAGTGGTGTTGGAACAGAGCTGATTGGGGGAAGAACTGCTGGTATGAAACTTATGATCTTGAAGAAGACACACAGTCAGCCAAAGGAGAGTGATCAGTGAAGCTGCTGTTATCTAGGTTGTGGATCTTTCAGGCAAGGGTTAGACGAAGAGTACTCGACGAAGCTATCGCATTCGCATCTACGATTGTAAGTACTGTTGTCGTCATTCTCATCAATATGACACGCTTGGCCTGTTTCTTTCTAGTTTGTGCATAATGTCACATGAACTTATCATTAATTGATAGATATGTTTTCAAGCTAATGTCAATAGAGTAGGAAGTGGTCGTATCTTGTTTTGTCCACAGGATCCAGCAAGGAGCAAAGGATCGAAGTGCAACTAGGAGCGTGCAGGGACAAACGTCGATAAAAAGGTACTTCTGTTATCCTTCCTTCCCATATGTTAGCTTAGATAGATTTGAAAGGAAGTCAGTGTCCACATTAAGCATTTTCTGTCTAGATTTAGGGTCAAGCTCTTAGAGGCAATCTACCTATCCGCAGGGAGATTTTCCTACAACACCTGCGTTTGAGAAGTGTTTCTGCACTTCTGGATGCGTCTGTAGGAAGGATAGACTGTCCAACTCTTTTCTCAGTAAAGAACCACTACGTCTCCTCGCCATTTGCAACTCAAAACCCGAAACAATTCTGCACACCAAGCTCTGCAAACTGTTGTTCAGGCCGAGGTCTCGTGCTGGTGAAAACACTCGGCTTTGTCTTTCAACATTAGAAACTTAGCATACATTTGTGAGTGATGCGTGTTGGGGAAGCGATGATCCGATTTGACGTTGTCAGCCAGGTAGTACAGCTCCTGTACCCGCGATAATGGATTCAAATTCTCCATTTTCGACGCCATGATTGTGAAGCATGCGTTACTGAACAAGATCCGATTTGTAATCCGGTTTAGACGTGCACACCCGAGTCTCCATCATTAGCCACTTTCACCAGCGCATCATTCTTGATTGCATGATGTGGGCTGATCATATCATCATATCACGTGGATAAAACGCACGTGATTCCCGCTTTCGCCAGCGCATAACCCGTGAAAAATGCTCCTTAGCTATTGAAACTTGTCGTTTTCACCAGCGCACCACCCGTGAGAAATGCTCCTTAGCTGATGAAACTTGTCGTTTTCACCAGTGCACAACCCGTGAAAAATGCTCCTTAGCTGATGAAACTCATTAATTTCACCAGCTAACCATCACCTTTAAAACACACGTTAGCTTTTGAAAGCGTTTTATGAAAATTTTAAAGAGAAGACCTTTATGGGTCGTCTTATTTCTAAGACAAAAATCCAAACCTAAGTCTTACTAATAGAAAAACGCAAAACCAAATTTGAGAACACTATCAATAGTCATGCTATCAACCACAAAATGCAACCATAGTGACGGATTCATTTTGGGAGCTAACATTTGGCTCCAACTGGGATGGGCATCTCCCTGTGAGGTGACCAAGAACCTAGCTAGGCTTAGTAGCCTTTATTACAAAATTGATAAGACATCTAAAAATAGTTTTGCTAGTACCATTGGGCATGGAGTTATTCAAGTGATAGAAACAAAGAAAATAGAACTGAAAAAGAATATGTACAAATAGAACAGGGCTTTTAAAAAAAGCCTTATGAAAAATAAGTCTTCAGAAAGCGCCCGTTGTAAGGGCCACCTGCTACTTCCTTGCCTGAAAGATTTTGGAGAACAAAGGTATTATTCTGCTGCACCGCTGTTATGACAAAAGGACCTGTCCAGAGAGCCTCAAATTTGTCGTGTTTCCATTTCTCTTGCCTTGTTGCATCCCACTTTAAGACTAAATCCCATGTTTTGAAGACATTTGATTTGACTTTCTTGTCGAAGTTCTCCTTGATTTTTTCTTGATGTAATTCTATTTTTTGCAAAAGTTACTCTCTATCTTGCTGTAGCTCTACCAAATTATGAATTCTCCGGGTCAAATCACTTGGTTCAGAATCAGTTTCTTGTAAAAACTTTGCAACCGACAGTGCAAGTTGAATAGGAAATATGGCTTCAGTACCATATACCAACTTGAAAGGAGATGTACCAATTGATTTCTTACATGTAACCCTGTCAGCCCACAAAGCAAACTTCAGCTTGGAATCCCAGCCTCTAGCATTTTGTTCAAGTATCTTATTTATAATTCTGACTAAACTCTTGTTGGATGACTCAGCTAAGCCATTCCCTTGCGGATAGTAAGCAGTGGAATGTACTAGCTGAATTCCCAGCTCTTCACACAATTTCACCAAGTGTTTATCTTTGAATGCAGCAGCGTTATCAGTGGCTAATCTCTTAGGGAAGCCAAATCTGGAAAATATGTTTTCTTGCAGAAAATTTATGATGACAGTATGATTGGCATTCTGGGTAGGAATAGCCTCAATCCACTTTGTAAAGTAATCGGTGGCAACAAGGATCCACCGGTGCTGACCACTGGAAGGCGGATGAATTTCACCTATGAAGTCTAGGCCCCACTGCTAGAAGGCCCTGTGACCACTATAGGTTTGAGAGGAAGAGACTTCAATTGTTGTTTACCTTCAAATCTTTGACACTTGTCACATGTTCTCACAAAATCACATACGTCTGAAAATAAGGATGGCCAGTAGTAACCAAATCTTAAGATTTTATGTGCAGTGGTTTTCCAATAGTGATGTCCCCCGCATGCACTATTATGGAATTCAATCATGACCTTTACATGATTCGAAGGAGCTTCCTGATTGCTTTGCTGTTCAACGGGAGGCTGAATTTCTGGAGTTTGATGCTTGACAGGGGCAGCAGTCTTCTTGGAGGAGCTGCTGCTTTCAACTTTGAAGGATTTTCTTGTTGATTCTCTGGTGTTTGATCTTTTTTCTTAACAGGGGTTGTGCTCTTTTCGGGAGAGGCTGATGCATCTTGTTGAGTAGTATCAGATTTTGATCGGAGGTTATATCTATTCTTATCTTCTGTTGTGAAAATGCCATCATCAATAAGATTATCTTCTGTCTGTTCAGTCATCAATGCTTCCTCATAGTCGTGTTTTGTTAGATAAGATTTTCCTGTCTCTTCTCCAACACAATGAATGTTGTCTTCTCCACCTTCTTGATATTCACCCTCATCTTTGTCCATCACAACATTTTGAAGAGGGGCCTTTATTCTCTGATCTTTAGTAGGGTTCTTTTCTCTTTGCAAGATCTGAGTTGGCTGATTATTTCTTCTGAAGTTGTTGGGATTTTGATTTGGGTTCCTGCCTACAGAATCATAAGTGCCTCTTCCCTTCATAGGCTGCTTATTTTCAATCTTGAGCTTAGATATCTCAGAGGTTAGAGAATCTAACATCTTAGCCATTTTATCAAATTTGGGATCAACACTTGATGAATAAGAAGCCTCATTCCTTGACCTTCTCCTATCAAAATCTCCTTTCCACTTCTGAGAGGCTAGAATATTTGATTCCACCTCAAGGGCAGCATCTTGCATGAGAGATAATGATGGTGACCTCCTTTCTCTCAATAGTAAACATAAATCTAAGTCAAAAGCATATCAGAATATGTGATCTTGGCAGAAGCATCTGAAAGTTTTATCTCTGCTGGTATTTTGCCATACATCCGGTTAAATCTTTTAGTGAAATCGGAGACTGACTCAGTACTTTGTTTCCTTAGGTTTCCAAATTTTGTGATATAGTAGACAAAATCCCTTCTGTCAGCCCAATGTTTCAAAAATATCTCATCTAGTTGCTCGATTCCAGCTATGGAACCAGCAGGGAGTTCTTTGAACCATTTCCTAGCATGGCCATCTAGGCTTTGGACAAAGACTCGTTTCCAAACATCTTCTTCTTCAATATTAAGGTTTTTAGCATAACTGTAAAAAGCCTCAATATGTTCTTCAGCAAACACATCACCTTTGCCTGTGAATTTGGGCATATACTTCTGATAGTCTCCCGTTGGCATGGCTGATACTGGGTTTGGAAATATGAGTGGTGCATACCTAGCAGCTAGGATCTGTTGCATCTTTGTCAAAGGAGGTGGTGCAGCCATAATTATCAAGGGTGTGGAAGGTGATGGTGATTTATTTTTCGAGTCTTCGACACTGGAGGAATGCGAAGGAGGTGAATTTTCTAATGGGAAAGAGGTCTGATATGAAGCTCTGTAAAAATTTGCAAGCTGTCCAGCTAAATTTTCCTCACCTTTAGCAGATATCTCTTGGAGGAGATGTTCAATAGCAAGGAGGCTAGTATAAATGTTCAAATGATCTTCTTGTTGCTGAGAGTGAAAAGACTCAAGGGAAGAAGAACTGTGTCTTCTTCCTAAAGTCTTGGGTGTTTTTTTCAATCAAATTTAAATCTATCAATTTATCATCATTAGGATTTTTCTGTTGATCAAAAAGAATTTGTTCTTCTACAGAATTTACAACTGTTTTTTCATCAATGCTCTCTGAAAAGAACTCAAATTTTTCTGTAGTAGATTTTCTAGAACTGAAAAGAGGATTACCTTCTGTATCTGATCTTGAAGTTTGACCTTGAATTGTTTTCCCTTTCCTGAGTATAAGTTATGGATTGGATACTTGTGTGATAGGTGATTCTTGAGGATTCTCCCTAGTACTGATCCTCTTAGGAGCCAGGATGAACTTGTGGAGTCACCAGATATATAATTACAACCAATTAAAAATGTCTAATCTTTGTCTATCATCAAAGATCAGCTCTGTGTCGTATCCCAGGAAAGTAGAACTTGAATTTCGTCTCCCTAGCAACGGCACCAATTTGTTATCACTCCAAGAAACTCCTTAGGGTTGTAGTCTAAGGATGCTTGGTAACTTAGAAATACTGTGTATATATGCTTGGGACAATGGGGTCTTGTATAATCAATGTAATAGACAACTCATACATCTAAAGAAATAGTGCTTTCAGGAAACAATAATTAGATCAAGTAAATTGAAAGGAGAGGATGAAGAACACTTTTCTTGATTGCCAAATACAACTGAATGTAGGGCTTAATGCAAGATAGAGAGAAATCCTTTATTTCAAGTCTATGAGCTCAATAAAGAGATAACAATCTTCATGAACTAAAATAAATTGAAACAAAGTACAGAAAGGGAAAGATGGATATTCTGATATTGAAAACGAAAGGAAACTGAACTTTATTTCTGCAAATAAGAGTCTATACAGTGGCACAAAATATCTCCCAGTTTGAACCCTTGTTTCTTAGAAAAGATAGGCATTTATAGCCTTTTACAATCAGTTTTAAAGATCCTAAAAACTTGGATCTTATATCTAAAAATAGCAATTCAAATCCAACTAAACAACTTGATAATAAAAACTTAATGACTAAACTAGCATTCGAATTGTCTTCAATCTCAAAATTCGAAATCTGTATTCTTCAGCTCCTGGAATCTGTGATGTTATGAAACATGGAAAAGGCACCTGTCTTGACAGTTGGATTTCTTCAATGTTCATATTCGATACTTGAGGAAAATGTTTTGGCATGTGATTCTCAACAATTCCCACGAATCTCTGATGCAGAATCCTTTTTGATCAAGTTGTTATCCCTTTGATACTCTGGGACCTCTTTAAAACCTGTGAAAAATGACTTGCTCTGTCCTTGGCTTTCAAAAATGATTTTTCTGCTTTCACTAGCTAACTCGCCTTATGATTCGTTGGTTAGCTGGTGAAAGCGCTGCCTTTCACCAGCTAACTGGTCATAGAATTTCGTTGTGCACTGGTGAAATCTATGACTTAGCCCAAAATGAACTTTCACCTCCAAAACTGTGATTCCATCAAAACTCAATGTGTCTCTGCTTTATCCCCTTGCATGTTCACAGCAACCTGAGCAAGCACTTGCAAATCTGGGTGTGATTTTTGCTTTTGCTTCAATTTTCTGATTTTCCTTTTAAGGTGCTTTGCTAGCCACCATAGACTGTTATATTATTTGGTGATTTTTTGTTTCCTTTTCTTTTCCTTGACACTTTCACGAGCCAGTTTTTCAAATGCAGCATTGGTTTCTGCAAAATTATCAGACAACTTCTTGTATCTTTCCTTTATTACCCTCTCTAAGACCTCCTGCTGAGCGATCACTTCTTTGAAATGTTTGATCTTCTGTGTTTTCTTTGACTTGGTGCTCTTTGAAGTTTCCCCTTCCTCAGTGTGAGTAAAGGTCTCACATTTCTGTGCAAACTTAATGAAGTGGTCAGGCCTTTTGATGTCAGGGCTCTCATCTTCTTCCTCTGGTTCTGAGTCTATATATGGTAGGTTTAATACGTTTATTTTCCTTTCTGTAGGCTTCTCTGTAGTAGTTGCAAAATCCAACTTTTTGCTCGACCTATGAGATCTTACACCAGAAATTCTGTCTTTCGGAGGTCCTGGAAGGGTTCTCCTCTTCCTCGAGCTACTTTGAGGAGTCAATTGCCGCTTTCCAGTTTTCTTCTATTCATCCATGGGTTGAGTCTGAGTTTCAAAGCCCTCCCAAAAGAGAAAATGTTGCCAGGTCCTTCCCTTCTGTCTTAACTCCTCCAGGATTATCAATTTAATGAGGCCAAAGTGGCAGAGAGTTTTCTTCATGCTCAGAGGTTCAGCTCTAATCTTTTTACAGACTTTAGTTAAGCTCTTGTGCAAGAAGAAAGGTAGATTTAGGAGAGTTTTACCTGTGAAATGGTCTAAGATCTTGAAATGATACAACATCAGTTTGTCATACCTGCATTTTGAAGTTATGTAGATTTGGATGCCCTTAAACAAATCCTGCCACTCCTCTTCTAAATGTGAAATTGGCATGCTCTTCTTCCATGCATTATGTCTGAATTCTTCCTTCAAATATGCTCTGAAATTTAAGTTTTTGGTGGCAGTCGTTTTGAACCAATTCTGACCCGACCTTGGTAAGCTGGTCACTGTAGCAATGGCAGCCTCATCCACAATGATCTTCAGGGACCCAACACAGGACTTATTCCCGTCAAACATTTTAGCAAAAGCCTCTGTTGTTGATTGATGACAGCCATTCTGTAACCTTTCAACGAATTCCATACAACCTACATTTGAGAAGTGTTTCTGCACTTCTGGATGCGTCTGTAGGAAGGATAGACTGTCCAACTCTTTTCTCAGTAAAGAACCACTGTGTCTCCTCGCCATCTATAAATCAAAACCCGAAACGATTCTGCACACCAAGCTCTGCAAACTGTTGTTCGGTTCGAGGTCTCGCACTGGTGAAAGCACTCGGCTCTGTCTTTCAACATTAGAAACTTAGCATACATTTGTGAGTGATGCATGTTGGGGAAGCGATGAGCTGATTTGACGTGTTCAGCCAGGTAGTACAACTCCTGTACCTACGATAATGGATTCAAATTCACCATTTCCGATGCCATGATTGTGAAGCATGCGTTACTGAACAAGATCCGATTTGTAATCCAGTTTAGACGTGCACACCCGAGTCTCCATCATTACCCGCTTTCACCAGCACATCATTCTTGATTGCATGATGTGGGTTGATCATATCATCATTTGATTTTTAAAATGTGGATAAAACACACATGATTCCCGCTTTCGCCAGCGCATAACCCGTGAAAAATGCTCCTTAGCTGTTGAAACTTGTCGTTTTCACCAGCGCACCACCCGTGAGAAATGCTCCTTAGCTGATGAAACTTGTCGTTTTCACCAGTGCAAAACCCGTGAAAAATGCTCCTTAGCTGATGAAACTCATTACTTTTACCAGCTAACCATCACCTTTAAAACACACGTTAGTTGTTGAAAGCATTTTATGAAAATTTTAAAGAGAAGACCTTTATGGGTCGTCTTATTTCTAAGACAAAAATCCAAACCTAATTCTTACTAATAGAAAAACTCAAAACCAAATTTGAGAACACTATCAATAGTCATGCTATCAACCACAAAATGCAACCATAGTGACAGATTCATTTTGGGAGCTAACAAAAGGTATGCACGCAGTTGGTGGTCACCTATTAAAAGATAAGTACCATTTCTCTATTCGTTGGATGTCGTGTATTTGTATTTGCATTATAATTAATGAGTAATGCATGTATATATATGTTGCATGTATGTGTTAATGTTTCTTCTGCATAAATAGGTGTATGAGTTGAGTATTGACATCTATTTAATTACATTATATATATATATAT
>ML793416.1:193577-207208 GCA_009831015.1 Picea engelmannii
AACTTCTTTGGATGATGCAAACCCTTCAAGACTTTCAAATCACATGTTCACCCCCTATCTCTATTATGTGTGATAATACAAGTGCCATCAGTATCTCAAAGAATCCTGTTATGCATTCCAAGACCAAGCACATTCCCATCAAACATCACTTCTTACGAGAACAGGTGCTTGAGTAAAAGGTGAAATTGGAGTATGTTCCCTCCAAAGAACAAGTCGCTGATATATTTACCAAACCTTTACCTAGGGAAGCGTTCGAATATCTTCGACAAAAACTGGGAGTAGTCTCATCCATGCAGAGGATCAGGTCTACTTAAGTACAGAAGCCTCAATTGGTTGCAAGGTGATGATGAGCATGGTCATATGAAAAGGATTATTATGAAGATGTAGCATGATCTTAGGGGGAGCATGGTATTGTCTACTCTTTGCCATTGATGTCAAAGGGGGAGGAAAAGACAGAGGAAGAGTATTTCCATCAATGACAAAGGGGGAGATTGTTGGAAATATTGTCATTGATGGCAAAGGATGAGACAAAGGAAGAACAAGAGTTTTCATGTAAGAAAATCAGTGTATGGTTGAGTTTTGGATGGGCGCGTATGATCGCTGAAGAGGGTGGCCGATAGCTGTCAGATCTGCAGAAGCTGCAAAGAGGTTAAGCACAGGAGTAGGCATGCAGAAGAAGTGATCTGAGCTGTTAGATTGGAAGCAGATACCCGTCAATCATCAGATTTGCAGAAGGTACATGAAGGTTAAGCCTCACGAGGAATGCAGAGAGGGAGAACAGATCTGAGTCGTAGGATCTGAGAAGAAAACCTGACAGGCATCGCATCTGTAAGAGTCGCGCAGGGGTTAATTCCTACTGTGCAGAGGAGAAATCCCGGACAAGTCATCGGGATATTGGAGAGAGAATCCTAGCCGTTGATCTGGGCAGGACACGCGTCAGCATTCTAGTGAGGCATAGGGATATTGGCCATCGGGAAATCGGGGATCCCGGTGACAAGTGAGTCGAGACATCGAAAGTCTCAAAATCCTGGAGGAATAGGGACCGTCCATCTGCAAGGACAGGTGGCAAAGGATCGGGCGCCGTCGGAGTTTTTCTCATCGAAGAATCGGGAATCGGAGTTTCACGAGTCCCGTGTTCAATTACAACAGAAACCCCGAAATCGTGATGAAAGAAATCCCGACTGAACCTGAACCAACAGATCAGCATGTGATCCAGATTGTCGATCCAACTCATGTCAGATAGGGACACGTGGCACAACCAGGTAATGACAGGTGTCAGGCAGATTCAAAACTTCAAGCACATGAAAGTCATGAATCAGAGTGACACATGGAAATATCTAACACGTGTCAAACCACGAGTGACGTCAGCAGAGTATCGGGAATCGAGACTTTGAAATGTTCAATTCACTTGACAACGAAAACTCCAAAATCATGATATGCAATTTCGCGATTTGATCGCAGCCGTTAGAGAAAGAATGAGATCTGGACCGTTGATTTCCTTCAAAAGAGCATCAAGATTTGGACGATCGGGAATTCCACGGGTGTATGCATTGAGGCATCACAAACCCCGTAGCCCCGACAGGTTAAGGTTGTGGTCACGGAATGACGGTCACGTGATGGCAGGTCACATGGACCATTGAGTAGCCGAAAGGGGCTAAAGCTCGGGGAAGGAGCACATCGGGAATCGGGATTTGTAAGAGAAAAGAACAATGAACACCAAGAATGCCGAAAACCTGAAAGGTGCGCATAGGTTTAATTCAAAATTTTTACAGAGCTATAAATATGGACCCAGAGAAATAGGGATTTTATGAGTGTTGAATGTTTTTGACCCATGGTCTTAAGAAGGGGTCGATGTCCTTTTCCACGGTAGATATGCAAGCAAGGAGAGCGGTAAGGATGTTGATTGGTTGCAGGGGTCTTTTTGCAGGAGGTGGAGGCCAGTTTCTGACAGTAGGGACATCTACCAGTTGTTGAGGTCACTTGTGCAGGCTGCAGGGAAAGTTTGAGGAGGGAGGAACCTCATTGTGGTAGTTGGGTGGCAGATCGACATTGACAGAGAGTTATCTACAGTGGGTTTAGCAACTAGGAGAGTGGAGGCATCATCTTCAGGTTTATTGTCTTGTTTAATGTGTGTTTTAGAGGTGTTTTCAACTGCCTTGCAGTCTGTAGATCTGTGTTTCCTTTAGAGAAAATTGCATTTGTTCTCATAGCCACTAGAAATTTGTGTAATGATGTGATTTCGGGATACAAGTCTTAATAAGATGCCAGAACTGTCTCTTCTAAAAGAAGATGATGGCCAGCGCATAGTACACATGTGAATCCGGGGGTTGAAACTGCCTGATCCAGTGTGAAAATAGATGAAACACGGTCAGCAGTGAGTCTGAGGGTTAAAACCTTCAGTAGAAGCATCCTACCAGTAGAAACTGGTGCTATCTTCAGGGGTTGAAGCTCCCTTCCAGGAAAGGCTGGTAAACGAGAGAAGGTAGGAGCCTTCTGCAGGTAGAAGCCTGCGTACTAGTATGAGTCTGCACTAGTACATTGTTGTAAAACATTTTCTTAATAATAATTATTGAAGACAGAGACAACAGCAGCGATGGTTTTCTCCCGATTTGGGTTTCCACCTTAAATCCTGGTGTTCATGTATCTTACTCATGTGCGTTGGTTTATTTGTTATTTACTGCACTGAATTACTGCTTAATAGACATCTGATGAATGAAGAATTCATAATAAGATCTCTGAATGCACTCTTGTTTTCTTAAGACTATACAATAGCTGGTCTCTACAAAGTAGCCTAAGGTTTTCAATGAAAGAAAAGAGAAAATCAATTGATTGCTCAAAATAATGATTCACCCCCCCTCTCAGTATTTCTCAACAGATCGATGTTCGAGCGGCATTGCGGAGATCAAAGATGCGCGACAAATAATTCTACAAGGCGGTCCCGCAATCCAAACCACAGTTTCCCAGAAGGGGTACGTGTCAACGTGGGGAAAATTGTGGAACTAATCTGGATTTAGGAGCGGAATGAACTAATTATAGACTGAATACCATAAACACAGAGATAGGAAGAATAAAACAAATATTCAGTGAACAATATCTTCTATTAAATAATGAAATAGGCTGAAACTGTAAAACTGCAGAACTGAAACTTGCTCGAATGGTGGTCGCTATCTCTGAGAAGAGATGTGGCTGCTACGCGCATCTGTCTGAGAAGAATGGATTACAATGAGGCTCCATAGGCCCTTTTCATGTTACTCATGAATGAAAAAACCCTAGACATCCAAAAACCTAACCCTAGAAGGTGAAATGCCAAAATTCATGTGGGCCCTATGGGTAAGTTGGTGTAATTTGGTACCTCAACTTCCTAGGGTCATAACTTTTGCATACGACTTCGTTTTAGGTGCGTGATAGCCCGTTGGAAAGGTATTTCATAGAACTACACATTTATTCGTCAGAATCTAACTCTGTCTACAGTTTGACTATGGTGAGTCAAAAAAAAATCTTTAGGGCCTCAAAACAACCCTGAAAGTACAAAAAGATGTGCCGATATGAAAACATACAAAATCGACTAGTTGGATTAAGAGAACGACCACATGTATCCACCTGGAGAATGTGCGAGGCTTCAGAAATCCTCAGAAGTGTAGAACTCATAGTTATAAAGCAGTATAGAAAGACGTGATGAACAAAAGATGGACACAAGGAGCCAGTCGGAATAGGTGGGTGGTCACCAATATCCATCTGGATCAATCCTCCCCCCTTAGGAAGCAATGGTATCCATTTTGTTGAATTCCCCCATCAAGTGATGAAACTTTTGTTGGATTTGGCCCCAGGTGAGCCACTTTCCTTGGTGTAGGAGTTGCTCAGCCTTGACAACCCGATTAAGTTGGATTTGTTGTTGGCGGCTGCCCTTGACCTGTGTGTCCACTATTTGATCGGTGGATTATTGTTCCATGCATTCATGGTTGATCTATGTTGGTGTCAGTTGTTCGATGATCTCAAAGGTGTCCAATAATGGGGAGAAATATCGCTGAAGGAGGTCCACATTGAATATTGGATGCAGACAAAGGAAGAGTCGAGTGTTGAGCTCAAAAGCATTGCTACCCACATCCTTGGTGATAGTGTAAGGCCCATAATGAAGTGGTAGAAGCTTCTAATGGGGCCCGATGAGATGATCTTTCTGCAAATGTAACCAGACCTTATCGCCAACCTGAAACTAGTGTGGTACCCTATGTTTATCATGGTGTTGCTTGTACTTAGCATTGGATTTCTGCAAAATATCCTAGACCTGTTGGAGGATGTGTTGAATTCGCACAATGAATCTGGTGGATTTGTTGACCATAGACTGATCATGGGAAGAGTCTGTCTATGCAGTGGCAAGATGAAACACGACTTCAATGGGTCCCAAGGGTTGGAATCCCAGACCCACCTGAAATGGTCTATGGTCGGTGGAACTATGGAGAGCTCTGTTGTAACTGTGTGGACATATGGGAGATTCTCATCCCATGTACAAGGATGCTTACAGTTGTACATGTTCAGGATGTGCAAAATCATGTGATTGACAACCTTAGTTTGGCCATTGGTTTGGGGGTGGAAAGAAGTTGATTTTGCGAGCTTGGTGTCCAGCGGAGACTAGAGACTCGACAAAAAGGTGTTGAGGAACCTATTGACTCGGTCGAAGATGATGGTCTGTGGTATTCAAAGGTGCACCCAAACTTGTTCGAAGAAGAGCTTGGCAGTATCAACCATTGTGATAGTCTTCTTACAGGCTGTGAGGATGGCCATCTTCGAAAAATGATCAACGACCACAAACACGTAGTCATTTTCGTGCTTGGTGGTCGACAAACCAAACATGTAATCCATGGAGATGGACTCCCATAGCTTCTCAGGAATAGGAAGAGGGGTGTATAAGCCTTGATTCTTGATGGTTGTCTTGGAAATGGCACATGCCATGCAAGATCTGATATACTTGTTGACGTCCACCCGAAGTTTTGGCCAATAAAAGTGTTTCTGAAGGATGACCACAGTTTTCTCTATCCCAAAATGTCCTGCCACCCGACTGTAGTGGGCTTCCCAAATCAACTTTGCATGCTCTCTTGTAGGAACACAAAGATGTCCCAGGTGGCATAAGAGTCTGTCCTGAATGTGAAAATCAGTGACAGTGGTGCCTGTACCCAAGAGCTGATATTTGGTGGAGAAGTCCGGATCTTGCTGGTAAAGTTGGGGCCACTCCGATGTTTCATGTCCACAGAAATGGAGTACAGTGGTAAGTGCAGCCACAGGAGGCCGAATGAAGCAGTCAATGACACGATTGGAGATACTTGTCTTATACTTGATGTTGAGATGGAACTATTGCAAGTAGGTGGACCACTTCTGATGGAGGTCATTTTGCAATTTCCCCTTTGTCTGTATGAACTGCAGAGGCTTGTGATCAATGTGTATGATTGTATATGTCCCTAGAATGTAATGTTACCATTGAAGACAGGCTTGTACAATGGAATACATTTCCTTCTCATAGGTGGGGTATTTATGGACTTCATCGGACAGTGTCTCACTATGATATGCCATCGGATTCTTGTGTTGAGTGAGAACTGTGCCCAAAGCATAGTCATATGCATCAGTCTCAATCTCGAATGGTTATTGTAGATCTAGAAAGGAGAGTACGAGAGCTGAGCACAAACAATGTTTCATATCTTAAAATGCTCGTTGTTTCTCCTTCCCCCACACAAACTTGGCCCTACCACCTCCCTTGGTCACCTGGCTAAGGGACTAGGCAACATGGGAGAATCCCAACACAAACCATCAGTAAAAATTGATGAGTCCTAAGAAGCTATGAAGCTCGGTCAGTGTGGTCGGGGCTGGCCAGTCACGGATGAATTGGATCTTAGTTGGATCAACATGTACCCCATGCTCATCAATAATGTAGCCCAGGTATTGGAACTTGTTCATGCCAAAACAATATTTTTCGAAGTTGGCATAAATCTTGTGCTATCGTAGAATGCTCAAAACCTATTGAATATGCCGCATGTGCTCCTCCTACATTCTGTTGAAGATGAGGATGTCATCCAAATATACTACCACAAAGGAGTTGGTGAAGGGTCTCAATGCATCATCCGTCAACCTCATGAAAGTGGCTGGTGCATTTGTTAAGCCAAAGGGCATGACTAGCCATTCATAGAGACTTTCCTTAGACTTGAAGGTTGTTTTCTAGACATTTGTTGGTTCGATGGGAACCTAATGGTAGCCAGACTTCAAGTCAATATTGCTCAATAAATTTTCCCCATTGAGTTGGTCAAGAAGGTCATCAATCCTGGAAATGAGATAGAGGTTCCTGACTATGATTTTGTTTAGGGATCTGTAATCAATGCAGAGTTTCCAAGTCCCGTCCTTTTTCTGCACTAGTACAATTGGGCTTCTGCAAGGGGAAGAGTTGGGTCTAATGTGCCCCTTTTGAAGAAGCTCTTAGATCTGATGCCTGATTTCATCATTATCCATCAATGAGGGTCAGATCAATTGGATGCTTGACTTGAGTGTGTCGGTACCTTGACCCAGATCTACGAGTGAAAGAGGTGTTCCCCTTCCTCTAGTTCTTTTGGTTCGCTTGGTCGAAATTTGGTGGTAGTGACCATCGCACTAGGTTCAACATTGATAATCCACTTCCCTCCTTTAGGATTTGACTCAGAATCAGAATCGACCTCTGACTCAGAAGCCTTCAACTCAGCCACGATGGACTTCTTGGAGCGACATTCATCGGTGTTGTGCCAATGAATTTTATGGTACTCACACCATTTTCTCGTGTCGTTCTTCATCTTCTCATTCTGAGGGCGGTCATCGTGACTTGGTGCCCTGCTATGTGGGTTGGGTTTGCCTGTTCCCTTCTTCAGTTGTGAGGGGCTTGTAGATCCAAACTCTCGTTGTTTCTACAACAATTTCTGCTCGATCTTGACAGTGTATCTATAAGTTGTGCCCAAATGAGGTGATGCCCAGAAACTCCATTTCTGTTTGAATGTATCTATGCAAATAGTCGTGGTATTTGAGCACCAGATGATGCTTGGAATATTTGATACCCAATTTGGTGCGGAGGGTATGGAAAATATTGGTGAATTCTGGTACTGTCTGGTCCCTTTCTTGACGTAGGGTGGTCTATCTGGTGTGTTGGTCCTTGTAGCTTCCAACAGGGTAGTATTTTTCTTTAATGGCATCCTGGAAGGAATCCCATGTATGGGCTACCACAAAAATTGTAGATTTCTACATGTCCCTTTGCTCAGAGTAGGTACCCCATCTGTCTTTAACATGGGGAATGACCTTGAGGAGTGCAAACATGATCTTTTCCCGATTAGAAAAATTATGGATCGAAAAATATCCTTTGAGCAGATTTAACCATTTATCTACAACATCTGCATCTATCAGTCCTTCAAATATTGGAATATCAAAATTTACCTGTACCTTGAAGGGGGTTGCATGGCCACCTGATGACAATGCTTCTCCTGTGGGAAATCGTCGAAGGATCTGCGCGAAGTTTTCCATCATTTCATTCCTTTGTCGCATGAGGGCTTCCTCGAGCAACATTTTAATAATATCTCCTGCTCCATCATCTTTCTTTTCATCTCCCATGGGTTGTTGTCAGGCTCGGCATGACCGATCTGGTAATGGCTTGATTGGTTCGAGTCCCAACTTCTTGTACCCAGACCTTGTCGAGGACATGCAGGAAGAAAAATAAATGAAGAGCAGACTACTCTGATACCACTGATATGAATTTAGGAGTGGAACGAACTAATTATAGATTGGATACCATAAACACAGAGATAGGAATAATAACACAATTATTCAGTGAACAATATCTTCTATTAAATAATGAAATAGGTTGAAACTGTAAAATTGTAGAACTGAAACTTGCTCAAATGGTGGTAGCTATCTTTGAGAAGAGATGTGGTTGTTATTTGCATCCATCTGAGAAGAATGGATTACAATGAGGCTCCATAGTCCATTCTCATTTTACTCATGAATTCCAAAACCATAGACCTCCAAAAACCTAACCCTATAAGGTGAAATGTCAAAAGTCATGTGGACCCTATGGATATGTTGGTGTAATTTGGTACCTCAACTTCCCAGGGTCATAAGTTTTGCATACAACCTTTGTTTTAGGCGCGTGATAGCCTGTTGGAAAGGTCTTTCAAAGAACTACACATTTCGCCATCAAACTCTAACTTAGTCTACTGTCTGAATGTGGAGGGTAAAAAAAACAATGTTTAGGGCCTCAAAACAACCCTGAAAGTACAAGAAGATGTGCTAATATGAAAACTTAAAAAATAGGCCAGTTGGATTAGGTGAGAGGCCACCCATATCCACCTGGAGAATGTGTGAGGCTTCATACAGCCCCAGAAGTGTAGAACTCACAATTATAAAGCAGTACAGAAAGATGTGTTGAACAAGAAATGGACACGATGAGCCAGTTGGAATAGGTGGGTGGCGCCCAATATCCATCTGGATCAGGAACGATCAACGAGTTAATCCAAAATCACCAAACCATGTCCCCGCAACTTGAAAAGTATCAAGTTTGATGTGAGTTTTTGGTATCTTTTAGTTCAATCATGGAAACCGTGGGCCCTAGTGGATGTGTGGCGCCAGATCGTGAAGTCTGGAGACTGGACACTTTGGAAGAAATGGATCGTGATGGAATGGGAGGAAGAAACCCCCGAAGTTCCGTTACACTGAAGTAAAGTGACAAGTTGATGTCACTGGGGTGACGTGGAAGTATGCGAAGACTCACGGTTCAGGAGATTTGGTTTGAGCAAAGGTGGAATCATCCAAAGTCCCAGAGCCCTGAAGCTCCGAAGTCCCAGAAACCTGAAGCCTAGAGTTTCGTAGCGAGTATCAGTTGTTGGATGCTAGGAGACATGGACTGTTGATCCACCCTACTTTGTGATTTCTCCAATCTGACACTCTGAGAGATTTGTTGTGATGTGCTTTGAAATTCGTCGAATCCCGGAGCCTTAAGTTTCAGGGTTCCAGATAAGCACCCAAATCATAAGCACTGGGACACAACCGTGGTCACATGAGAACTAAGGGCTGAAAAAAAGGGGCTAACACCCAAAATTTGTTGCAGAACAGAATTGGGCTTAGAGATTGAAGCCCGAGGGGTTCTTGACTGACCAAGACCTGCAAAAAATGGAATCTGATATTTTTTTTATTGAATCAGATTGGTTTATTCTGGAAAATTATTAAAGACTGATATCCTGAAAAAAATCCGGTTGACTGCACATTTTTACAGAGTTAACAATTGATGGGCCAAAACAAGTTGTTGCACAACACAGAGCATGGAGGAGGCACATGATGCTTACAGTTCAGAGGATGAAGTGAAAGGAATGGATGTCCATTTGGGAGTTGAAGGATCGAACTCCAATGGGCATGGATAAGAGATAGATAAAGAAGAGAACATGAAGAGAATCATTAAAAAATTTCAGAAAGATGTACAAACCCACTAAGCAGATAACAAAAATCTTATGAAAGTCAGGGAGCAACATAGAGAATTCAGCGTGAAGTTGATGCAAAGCCTGGAAAGAATAGAAAAGAAATTGGATTTAAGGAGAGTGGCTCAAGCAAATCAGGAAGTCCCATAAGAACAAGAAATATTAGCTGACATCACCAACACTCCACGATGCATTCAAATAAAAGAGAACACAACAACTCAAGTTCTTCCCCTAGGAAGCATAAGAGGTCTCGGTAAGATGAGCTACGAGGGGAAACAAAAAAAATCAGACCTCCTATGTTTGATGGGGAGCACAAGAAGGATGAAAATGCAGAGACATGGTTGTTGGGCATGAGAAAGTATTTTCAATTGCATAATTATTATTCTCATGCGGAAGGAAGAATTGCCATCTATCAACTCAAAGGGAAGGCATATGTATGGTGGGATCAACTTGTGCAAGTACATCACGTCAGAGAGAAGAATGTTACATGGAGGGAATTCAAGAGACATTTTGAAAGGAAATACCTAACTAAGAGGTATTATGACAAGAAAATTAAAGAGTTATTTAAATTGGGCGAGGAAGATGCATCTCAAATGCATTATGGCCACATCTACCACACCAGTTGCATTTCCACATGGCTGCGATCATGAAATACCTGTCCAGTGTGCCGCACCGAATTCAGAAGGAATTGAATATTTTTATTTATATATAAATTGGTTTACTTTTATATATCTTATTTTTTTCTATTTCGTGCTGCAGCTAATTATGATCAATTGCGATCATTGAATATTTTTATTTATATATAAATAGATTATGTATATCTATTGGTAATGGGCATGATTAATGATCTTTTAATCTAAAATTCTAATCTAATGGCTAACAATTGAAGATGTTGGCATATTCTTAGTCGTCCTCCCAAATCAATGAATGTGATTTACTCTTCATAACTTCCTTGTATTTTTGAATGCATCCGTTAATCTGTTTACTTTTTAACATTTACCTAATCATATTAAGAAATTATTGTAGCACCATATAATTGCCACATTTGGATTATTAGCGAGCACTACTTCAACTTCACTTCCTCCTTAGTTATCCGTGCGTCTCAGCTATCGATGCATCTTATATTTGATGACTGACCGACCCACCTATTACATGAGCATGGAGGGTTTCATTTTCGAACGTGAATATCTTTAAGCATTCTTAGTGGATACCTTTCCGTCGTTCTCAGCCGTTAATACTAGCGGTTGTGCTAGTTATATTATATTCCATACCATTATTCCTATTAATGTTTTTTGAACTCGACGGTAATGTAAATTTTGTAAATATTTTTATAATATATAATATATCATGTATTATTTAAAAATGATTTTAGATTATATTTTGGGGTTTGAATTTAGGGTGGTCATATTTTATTATATGTCATTGACATATGACATTTTATTTTGTTTATAGGATTTTATTTTAGCGTTTAAATTACTTATATTTATATTAGCTATTATTGTTTGTTTAAAGTTAATTATATATTTTTTAATTTAAAATCCATCTTATGTAAAAAAAAATATATATATATATTTTTTTATTTCAAAATTAATATTTTTAATTTAAAATGTGGTTTTTACAACTTATAATAAGTTTTGTTTATGTTATTTTGAGGATTGGATTGATTTTTATTTAAAAAGTGTATTTAGAAGGTTCATTTATGTTATTTTGATGATTGAATTAATTTAGATTTAAGAGCTGCAATATTATTTTTAATTTTTTTGCTTATTAATCGACGGATAAAATAACAAGATCAAATTGTACATGCAATGAAAGTTTTTAACAGGTATATGTCAGAAGAAAAAAGCATTGGACAACAATAAAGATGATTTTTAGGTATTTATGTGACATTAATAGTTTTTAACTTTTTGCTTATTAATCGACGGATAAAATAATAAGATCAAATTGTACATGCAATGAAAGTTTTTAACAGGTATATGTCAGAAGAAAAAGCATTGGACAACAATAAAGATGATTTTTAGGTATTTATGTGACATTAATAGTTATGGATTGTGCTACCGATGATCCAAGGCATTCCATCTCCGACTTTCGAAACTTGTGGCCCTCCCGTCCATTTACTTTCGTTTGTTTCCTCCTATCCGTCTCCATCCGTTTGCGGCCTTCCCTATCTCTCCAACCTCCGTCGACGATATTTCAATATTTATTTAATGCAGGGTGGCGTGGGCTGGTGTCTATCCCTCAATTCAAACTATCCCACCATTTTCTCATGCCATCCCCGGTTTCTCCTTCACTGCAGCACTCAGACTGAGTACAAACAAGTACAATTAGTTTTCAATAATAAATAATAGTATAAAATATAAAAGACATATACATATGATAAACTAATTTATATATAAAATAAAAATATTCAAACATATATATGATAAATTAATTTATACATAAATAAAAGTATTATGAATATGATATTTATATAAAAATATTATCTTAATGATGATGATGATGATGATTAACGTCCATTAACGTAGAATTGATCTATTGGATTTTAAGAGGGTAAGTTATAAATTGTTATTCTTTAGAATTTTGTTTCTATGCTCGAAAAACATTAAGAGAAACTTTCCAAGATCACCATACTTAGGAAGGTTGGTAGTGTGACAAATATAGAATTGACCAACTCCTAGTTTCACAATGGATTTCATGATAAATTGTTCTTATCTTAGCAATGTTTATTTTTTTCTTTACATTTAACAAAACATATAGATAACTTTGATCTTCTAGATTAGGGTTGATTACATCCTTATAATACCTTATTTTATTTTTCCTCTATCTCTTTATGGTTAAAACATTTAAAAGTGGGTTAACTATGAAGGAGATGTGAAATTTCTTCCATGGTCAACATGGAATTTACAGGTGACATACACAACAAATATATATAAAAAAACAACTTAAATCCATCTTAACTCCCAATTTATCATGAACTTAGAGGTATTAAATCTTTAAAAATACAAACATTTCTTCAAATTTTATACTCAAAATTTTAAATTTAATACCTCTCCAAACATAAAAATAAATTAATTACACCGAAATGGTACACCTATTGACAATAGGCAAATTTAATAGGGGTTTAGTGCTTAATTAAGTCGAAAGGCGTATATCTATTGGCAATGGGCACAATTAATCATCTTTTAATCTAAAATTCTAATCTGATAGCTAACAATTAAAGATGCTGGAATATTCTTAGTCGTCCTCCCAAATCAATGAATGTGATTTACTCTTCATAATCTCCTTGTATTTTTGAATGCATCCGTTAACCTTTTACTTTTTAACATTTACCTAATCATATTAAGAAATTACTATAACACTATATGATTGCCACGTTTAAATGATTAACGTTTAACATTACCACGTTTAGATTATTAACCACGAATTTCCTCACCTGTCCCTGCTTTTTCCTTAAGCGTTTTAGTTGTCTGCGCGTTTCATATGTCTTTCGGCGTTCATAGTCATAATTATTGTGACTGTGCTAGTAAATTTTCTATGGACATGATTAAATATGAGTGGAATATTCTTAGTAGTCACACAAAATAAATGGCTGTTATTTGAATCATTAACTTCCTAGCTATTATAAAGACATCCATTTATGTGTTTACTTTTTCACATTAACTAATCATATTTAAAAATTACTTTAATAGTTAACTGATTGCCACTTAAGTAATTAACAGAAATTAAGATATTAACACCAGATAAATGAAACCCAACCGTTTATTTGTTAATCAATAATAAAATTTAATATATTCTTTTCTTATCATCCTTTTAACGTTCACTGCTATGCTAGTATATAATAAAGTTCACTGCTATGCTAGTATATAATAAAGTATCTGTAATCGAATCCAATTTTAAATATATTAACCACAAATGAGATAGAGTCGAATTATCTGTCGGCGGCGGGAGACCGGACAGGTATTCCCAAATTGCAGCCATGTGGAAATGCAAACGGTATGGTAGATATGCCCGCAGTGCGTTTGATAAGCATCTTCCTCGCCCAATTCAAAATTGATATGGCAAATTGGGCAACCTGAAGTGATACTATTATTATCATTGATATGTTCCTCTGAAATGGTTATGCGACGCAACTGCTCCACAGGTGCGGCTCTGTCTCGTAACTGCCTT
>ML793416.1:221931-251257 GCA_009831015.1 Picea engelmannii
ACCAATAAACATTATTATTCTAACCTCTAAACTTTATAATTGTAACACCTAAACTTTGTAATTCTAACACCTAAACTCTAACATGACATACATCTCCTAACCCTTACTTTGAATAACACCTATAAATCCTAATTGTTATAACCTCTGTGAATTTTCACCCTATAATAACCATTATCCACAATGAGTACCCCTAACCATATGACTCATATAACTTTAAACCTTTAAGGAATTGTAAATGAAATAATTAACCTAGAACACATGAACTTATAAAAACTAACCCTTAGAACCTCTATCAAATCTATCTTGTAACTCCTAAGAATGTATCAACCCTAAATTACTATGACCCTTAGTTACCCCCTACGACTCCTAACCACAATCCTTTGTAACTCATAACCCATTTAACCATTAACACCAAAAACAATTATATAACACCTATCCCTTAACCTTTATAATCTTAGACAACTAACAACAATAAACATTATAATTCTAACCTCTAACCTTTATAATTGTAACACCTAAATTTTTTAACTCTAACACCTAAAATCTAACATGGCATACATCTCCTAACCCTTACTTTGAATAACACCTATAAATCCTAATTGTTATAACCCCTGTGAATTTTCACCCTATAATAACCATTATCCACAATGAGTACCTCTAACCATATGACTCATATAGCTTTAAACCTTTAAGGAATTGTAAATGAGATAATTAACCTAGAACACATATGAACTTATAAAAACTAACCCTTAGAACCTCTATAAAATCTATCTTGTAACTCCTAAGAATGTATCAACCCTAAATTCCTATGACCCTTAGTTACCCCCTATGACTCCTAACCACAATCCTTTGTAACTCATAACCCATTTAACCATTAACACCAAAAATAATGATATAACACCTATCCCTTAACATTTATAATATTATACAATTAACACCAATAAACATTATTATTCTAACCTCTACTAATAATGTTTCTACCATATCATGATCTTTCTAAAGTAATGTCGAGGTATCATTTCTACATTTTTCAAAGTATCTAGTTGGAACCAATGTAGACGATTTTTTATCAATTCCATTCACAGAAAAAATATGAATATCCAACAATTTTTATAGACTTATGGTGTAATCTATCACAGTGCATGGATCTATGACAATTTGATGCAGACCCCCCTTCTCCCCTCGGGGTTGCGTGACCTACTGGTCTAGGATCGTTCAAACCAAGGATTCAGATCAACTCTTTGGGCCTTTATTAGACCCCAATCAATCTGTACAGGTCCTCTTTCCTTCAAAGTGCAGGTTCTTCCAAACTCCCAGTCTCTTTCTTGGCCTCTTCAAAGAATTCAAATGATAGACACTAGCTCCCCTCACTAGGTCCTTTCCTTTACATATGACCTCGGGTTGTGCCCTCACATAAGCATGTGATTGCGGGATGGCCAAGAGTTTTTTGATACCACACCTCTTTTCTCCCTGAAATTCACTACCAGTTGCCACGTATCCCTTTGGAAATACCATGGTTTCGATTGTGGCCCACTCTAGGATTTTTAAAGTCTGATCACTTTCTGTCCCCACAATTAAGCACGAACATCGATCTAGTGATCTCGGGCAGTGCCTATTGATCGATGATTGAGATCTATCTTCTTTCTACCTTGGTCAACTATCAGTCAACAACCATTCTCCTCCTTTCACATGA
Organism: Picea engelmannii; assembly: GCA_009831015.1. Taxonomy (NCBI): domain Eukaryota; kingdom Viridiplantae; phylum Streptophyta; class Pinopsida; order Pinales; family Pinaceae; genus Picea; species Picea engelmannii. Next base: position 223,625 of record ML793416.1, read on the forward strand.
ACTCCCATATCCCCACGATCTATCAACGAGTTCCCTCCTTCCAAATCGACAACTACAATTGATTTCACCCTTCGGGCTTTGGGAGTTTCAACTCTCAACTCTTGCTTCCTATGAAATGACTATCTTCCAAAGTGGAATATCTGTTGAAACCTATCCTCAAAAAATGAACAACTTAGATGAACTCTGGGTCTTTGACCTTCGGGAGTTCTTATTCAACACACTGCTTTTTCTCCTGGGGTGACTTTTCTCTGAAATGGTTGATCTTATACCATGCATCCTCCTCAAATCAATGGCTCTCGTCCAATTTGGTACTTCAACCTTTGGAAGTCTCAACTTCATGCTCACTTTCTCTCAGAGCGCTTTCACCCGAAATACACGATCTGTCGACGCATGTCTTTCTGAATATGACGGTCACGATCCACTTCGACTCTTTAGGCTTCGAGAATTTTCAGACTCCTTCACACTCGTTCCTCCTGGAGTGATTTCACTCGAAGTTGACGGATTTTTGCCACGCATCCCTCTGGATATGATGGTCCATATCTTCTTTTCTCCCGTCGAATTCCTTCCAGAGTGCTAGGCCTCCAAACTTCTTGATCTCTCATCACGTGTCCTTCACAACGAATGGTTGCGATCTACTTCATCCTTCAGGAATTCAAGATTTTGTCACACTCTAAACTTGAAATCCTTCGAAGTGAATTTCCCTGAAGTCTCAGATTTTTCGACACGTACCCCTCTGGCGACCAATGGCTAGGATCTACTTCAGCCTTTGGTGATTTCTCTCTCTCCTTGTCTACAAAATTTCAAAGTTGTATATCTTACACCACCTGTCCCTCTGGATGATGGACGGTCCCGACTGGCTTCGGGACTTCAGGACTTCGGCAAGTTTGATCCCTTGTGTACTCTCAAAGGACTTAAGGATTGTTCACTTTACCTGGATCCGACGGATGTCAATCCCTCGCGCTCAAATCCAATGGCTGGGATCTCTTCTCCTCCTCGACGTGCTCCTTCAAATGTCTCAACATAGATTGAATGGTTCAAATCTCTTCCTACAGGTGATCTGACAGCTGATGTTTCTCTTCCTCCTAAGCTTCTTCGTTCTCCCGAAATTGTGAAATTTGCAATTGTTCAAAGGTTTCGACCTCTAAACCTTCTGCTGTGAGCTCGAATGCTTGGGTCTATACTTGAGCTTCTCCTCCTAATCTCCTGGGCTTGGAATAAGTCCAACTCTTTCACACTCCTTGTGCTATCTCTTCTGAGCTTCAAACTCACTCATAACTCTAAAGGGTATCGTCTCTTATGCTTCCTTTAAAGGACTTTCTTGGTGCCCTCTTGGAAACTCAACACTCTCCTGAGCTTTTGAACTTGAACAAGTTTTCCTCTGAACACTCCTTGTGCTTGACTGATCCTTCAGACGGATTCTTTCAACATTTTGTCTAAGTGTTGTCCTGGTGCACTCCTTTCACAGGTATTCCTCTTGACTATTCAGTAACTATGTGAATATCTTTCTCCAATACTCTTGTCCTTGAACTCGAGAGAGAGTTCTCTTTATGCACACTTGCACCTGCTTGATTCCCACCTGGAAGAGCTCTACAGAGTTCTCAGTGAATTTGTCTCTCTGTGCTTGCTCTAAACAATTTCTCCTCTAAGGTATTCAACAACCTAGAGGCTTCCCCTGATTTGGTGTCACTTCGGTGCGCCCTCCTAACACATTTTTTTCTAACTCCACAGAGTTTTGATACGCACTCCTTGTGTTAACTACATAACTTCCAATGTTCTATTGTGCACTCCTTGCACAGCCTAAAGAGCCCAGAATGATATTTCAAACTCAACAAAGATAGAGGAATATATCTTCCTACTGCAGATGGAACCTATCATGCATCTACAACATACATAAACACAAAGATAAAATTCATCATATACACATAAACACACAGAAAGTTCATATGAAGGAAAAAATTATTTCTTACTATTAAGATGAATGTATAATTACAATATGTGCAGGCTGGACTATAATAGAGTCTTAGCTCTCTCAAGCTCCCTCAAAGAACTATTCTATCTCCTATTTCCTCCTTTGAGGATTTCTAACTAACTTGTAGCTACCTCCTATTCAGTAACAATACTCCTCTAGCAGCCTCATTTGGGAATACAATACCTCTACTTGTACAAGAGGGTTCCCAGGGTTCCCCCTCGACTATCTATCTTCTCGAAGAAAAAAATTACAGATAATTAAATTTCGTTAAATTAAATTCTAGGAGTGAAACTCCCAGATCATTCACACCCAAGCATTTTGATCTTCTCCAGTTTTCAATCAATAAAGAAAAAGATTTGTATAAAAACACCAACATTTAAGATTCTGAAATGATTCAAAGGTGCACTAGGGTGTTGAGTTGTCTCTCCACGTGTGCTTGTTGAGGATGCTCCTTCATCATAGTCCTCTATTGGGAAAATCATGAGCTACTGCTCATGGCTCCCTCTACTACATTGTTGAGATCCTGCAAGTTCCCATACCTTTTCTTGGAGTTGTCCATATGCTCCTTTTTCTTGCTGCCTCTTTTTCCATGTTGCTCTCGTAGGTTTTTTTTTTATGTCCCATACTTCTCCGATGATTTCTTCTTGTGATACTTCCAACATCAATCTCTATATCTCCTCTATTTATTTGTCCAGTTGGTCCACTGGATGGATTTCCTCCTACAGTATGCTTTGTTGCATCTCCATCAATTTCCAACTTAACTTGTTGGATACGATGCCTTTGCATCTTTACCCTTCTCTCCAAGGCCTCCAACTCTTCACACATATAAAAAAGATCCATGTTATTTGTTTCTTCCTCCTCTGTTGTAGGTTCACATTCTACAATTATCTCTTTCTCAACTTCCTAGCTGAAAAATTTGATCCATTCCTCTGAATTCTCTTCTCCTTCTGCTACTGTTGTAGGTTCCAATTCTTCATGTTCATCTTTTTGGCTGAATTTTTTTAGTAATTCCACTGTATGCTCTTCTTTCTCCATCTCTTGGGCACATTTAAATGTGTTCTCCTTCTCCTTTTTACCAATCTGATCAATCTGAACCTTCATGTTATATTCATCTCCCGTGGAACTAGTTGGCCACTCTGTTGTAGACTCCAGTTCTACAGTCTCACCACTGAGTTGCTTCTCAGCTTCCTCCTTTGACAAATTTACTTATGTCATCTCCTCCTGTGCTGGTTCAACTCCAACTTCCTCTAGATGCTCCCCAGGCTGGTATGATCCTCCACCTATTTCCAACTTGACCTATTGGATATGCCTACTCTGCATATTTACCCTTCTCTCTAGGGCCTCCAGATCCTCATACAACTCAAAAAAATCTATGATGCCTGCCTCCTCTTCTGCTGCAGCCTCCATTGTTGCAGTCATCTCCTGTTCAGCTCCCGAGCTGAAATTTTTGAGCAATTTTGTTGAATTCTCTTCTCTTGCAATTTGCATGACTATCTCCTGGAAGCCATATTCTGGTTCTGGATTTCCCAACCAATTCTCCAACATATTCATCTCTTGCTTCCATTGAGTGAGAAATTCATCTTAATTCTCCTCTTTTTCTGTTGGGGAAGACATCAATGTCTACTCCTTCTGCCCCTCTTTGACAATCTCCACCGATTGTCTTTCCTCTACTACACTTGCATCACAGACACAATTAGCTTTAAAAGCATTTGTTCCCATGGTCTCTTTCTTGGATTCTTGTTGCACCACCTCCTCATGTGCAATACTTGTACTAGCATCTGCTAGACTACTTGGAAGGAATATTTGAATTCCCCCATTGATCATAATGCATTTCTGATCCTCCTCCACCATCTCTCATTGTTGATATGAACTCTCAACTGAGTTCATGAGACTTTCAGATAGTATCGTCTCTTCTCACTTTCCCATCTAGCAATATGGGATTTCTCTTCTGCCCTCCTGACAGTCTATGAGATCCTCAATTGATCTCATCTCATTTCCCCCCTGGAAATATGCAATTTCACTACTTCCCTCCTGACATTCTATGATATCCTCAATTGATCTCATCTCATTGCCCACCTGGCAATTTGAAAATTCATCTCTACCCTCCTGGCAGCTTATGAGACCTTTAACTGATCTCACCTCCTCCTCATCACTGAGGTTCCTCCCAATCTTTGGTTCACGGATGTGAATCACTTTCTCCTCTATGTCACTAAGGTTTTCAACTTCCCTCAACCACCTCCTCAACTCTTGTTGCTACTTTCTGGCCAAGAACTTTTGAACAGACCATTTTACCTTCCTGTTTAGAGACCATTGGTACCTCCAGTGTACCTTTGTCTCATGTTGCATCTTCAATGTCAGCTATTCCATTATTTCTCTTATCTCAATGAGATACTTGTCAATTTTTTCTTTACTTTTTTTCTTGCGGTCTTCTCCTTGACCCCACTCATGGCCTTCAGTAGCCATATTTTATGTCTTCATCCCTCTTGGATATCTACCATTTGTTGCACACCTTGCAACAATCTTTACAGAGCATCAATACTCTATCTCTCTTCACTTGCCTTCTAAAGATGAACTTCAACTTCTGATACCATTTGATGTCATCGGAGTATCTCTATTCACCTTCTCACGTTTGCCTACAATCTATAGACAAAATTCATCTCTTGGTACTACTTGATGTAGTCAAACTATCTCCTTCATCTCCTTTTCCTGAAATCTATAGACGAAAGAAAGCTCTGATACCACTTGATGCAGACCCCCCTTCTCCCCTCGGGGATGCGCAACCTCCCAGGCTAGGATTGTTCAAATCAAGGAGTCATATCGACTCTTTGGGCCTTTATTAGACCCCAATCAATCTACACAGGTCCCCTTTCCTTCAAACTGAAGGTTCTTCCAAACCCATGGGCTCTTTCCTGGCCTCTTTGAAGAATTCAAATAACAGATACTAGGTCCCCTCGCTAGGTCCTTCCTTTACATATGACCTCGGGTTGTGCCCTCACGTAAGCACATGATTGTGGGGTGGCCAAGATTGGTTTGAGACCACACGACTTTTCTCCCTACAATTCACTACTAGTTGCTACATATCCCTTTGGAAATATTGTGGTTTCGATTGTGGCCCGCTCTAGGATTTTTAAAGTCTGATCACTTTCTGTCCCCGCAATTAAGCATGATTATCGATCTAGTGATATCGATCAGTGACTATTGATCAACAACTGAGATCTGTCCTCCTTCGACCTTGGTTAACTATCATTCAACGACCCTTCTCCTCCTTTTGTATGCAATCCCAAATCCCCATGATCTATTGATGCATGCCCTCCTTCCAAATTGATGACTACGATTGATTTCATTCTTAGGGATTTGGGATTTTCAACTCTCAAATCTTGCTTCATTTGAAATGACTATCTTCTGAAGTGGAATATCTGCTGACACCTGTCCTCAGCAAATGAATGGATCAGATGAACTCTGACACTCCGGCCTTCGGGATTTCTTGTTCAACACACTCCTTTTTCTCCCGAGGTGACTTCTTTGAAATGGAATATATCCTGCCATGCGTCCTCCTCAAATAAAAAAATTTCATCCACTTCAGTAATTTGGCCTTCGGAAGTCTCAACTTCACGCTCACTTTCTCTCGGAGCACTTTCACCTGAAATACACAATATGTCGACACTTATATTTCTAGATCTAATGGTCATGATCCACTTCGGCTCTTCGGGCTTCAGTAGTTTCAGACTCTTGTGCACTCGTTCCTCTCGAAGTGCTTTCACCCAAAGTTGATGGATTTTATCCATGCATCCCTCTGGATTTGACGGTCGAGATCTTCTCTGCTCCCGTCGACTTCCTTTCAGAGTGCTAGGCCTCTGAACTTCCTGATCTCTCACCATGTGTCCTTCACAATGAGCGGTTTCAATCTACTTCGGCCTTCGGGAATTCGAGAGTTTTTCACACTCTACACTTGAAATCCTCCAAAGTGACTTTCCCCGAAGTCTCAGATCTGTCGACATGTACCTCCTTGGTGACCAATGACCAGGATCTACTTCGTCCTTCGATGATTTTTCTCTCTCCTTCTCTACAAACTTCTAAAGTTATATATCTTGCACCACATGTCCCTCTGGATGATGGAAGGTACTGACTGGCTTCGGGACTTCAAAAATTCCTCTCTCTTGTGCACTCTCAAAGTACTTAAGTCTCATGCTCTTTACCTAGATCTGATCGATGTCGATCCCTCGCGCTCAGATCCAATGGCTGGGATCTGTTCTCCTCCTCGGTGCCCTCCTTCTGATGTATGGACATAGATCGAATGGTCCAGATATCTTCCTGCAACTGATCTGATGGCTGAGGTCACTCTTCCTCCTAAGATTCCTCATTCTCTTGAAATTGGGAAAATTTACAAGTGTTCAAAGTTTTTGGCCTTTGAATCTTCTAGTGTGAGCCCGAATGCTTGGGTATTGACTTGAGCTTCTCCTCCTGAGCTTTGGGACTTGGAATAAGTCTAACTCTTACACACTCCTCGCACTATCTCTTATGAGCTTCAAATTGTCTTAGATATCTAAAGGTTCTTGGCCCTTCTGCATCCTTCAAAGGAATTTTCTAGTGCCCTCTTGGAAACTCAACACTCTCCTGATATTTCAAACTTGAACAAGTTCGCCACTACGCACTCCTTCATCTCGACTGAGCCTTCATACAACTTCTTTCAACATTTTGTCTTAGTGTTGGCTTGGTGCACTCCTTGCACAGGTCTTCCTCCTGAGTATTCAGTAACTATGTGAATATCTTTCTATGATTGTCTTCTCCTTGAACTCGACAGAGAGTTCTCTTTGTGCACACTTGCACTTGCTCGATGCCCACCTAGCAGCACTCTATAGAGTTCTCAGTTACTCTATATATCTATGCTTCCTTTGCCCAGTTTCTCATATAAGGTATTCAACAACCTAGAGGCTTCCCCCGAGTTGATGTCACTCTGGTGCACCCTCATGGCAAGTTTTTTTATAACTCCACAGAGTTCTAATGCGTAGTCCTTGCGTTGGATACAAAACTTCCAATGTTTAATTGTGAACTCCTTGCATAGCCTAATGAACCCATAATGATATTTCAAACTCAAAAAATATAGATAAATCTATCTTCCTACTGCAGATAAAACCTATCATGCATATACAACATACATAATCACACACAGATAACATTCATCAGATACACGTAAACACACAAAAAGTTCATATGCAGGAAAAATTGCTTTCTTTCTATTAAGATGAATGTATTATTACAATATGTGGAGGTTGGACTATAACAAAGATTCAACTCTCTCAAGCTCCCTCAAAGAAATATTCTATCTCATATTTCCTCCTCTGAGGATTTCTAACTAACTTGTAGCAACCTCCTATTCAGTAACAATACTCCTCTAACAGCCTCATTCGGGCATACGCTACCTCTACTTATACAATAGGGTTCCTAGGGTTCCCTCCCGACTATCTATCTTCTTGAAGAAAAAACTTACAACTAGTTAAGTTCCGTTACATTAAAGTCTAGGAGTGAAACTCCTAGATCATCCACTCTGAAGCATTTTGATCTTGGTTGATGCAACCCCCCCTACTCCCCCGTATGGATGAACGACCTCCCGGTCTTGGATCTCTGATTATCGAGTTGAAAGACTCTCTAGAACCTTAAAGGTACCCCTCTGTATCTAAACATAGGCCCCCTCATCTTCCTGGTGCAGGTTTGACAGCAACCCGCGACCTTCCCTTTCATTATGTTGTGAAAACTCAGAGTGTTGACGTTAGCTCCTTTTTTGGATAGGCCCTCTCTTGATATGACCTAAGGATATGACCACGTGATTTTGGGTGCGGTCACAAGTTATTTGGTTCCAAACTACTTTTGGGCCCGTAATGATCCTCTAGCCTACACGTGTCCTCCAGAAGAAACCACAGTTCAAATTGTGGCTCGCCTTCGATTCGTTAACCTCCTTGCAAATTATGTCCTCTCATGACACAGGATCATTGATCTCACGATATTGACGATAACGTCCAAATCAATGCTTCAAATCTACGCCCTTCTCATCTATGGACCAGATCATCTCTCTCTGAATCGTCGGTCAAGGATCTCTTCGCAATTCGAGACTCTGGGAGTTTGAAATCTCAAACTCAACTCTCTTACTTACTCTGACCTTCCAGAATTGGTGATCTCCAGACACCTGTCCTGCCAATCGATGGTCCTGCCTTCATCTTGGGTGATTGACCTTTCAACCCAAATCAATGGTCCAACGCCCTCTTCTCGATCAACAATCGATATTTCCTCCGGGTCTCCAGACTTTTGGGATCTCAAATCTCAACGGTCCAACCCCATTTTCCTAAATGACTTTAACCCGGAGTCTAAGATCCACTAACGTGTGTCCCCCCTGATCCAACGATCGAGGATTACTTCGGGAATTTACCCAGAGTTAACAAATTTGCACCACGTCTCCCTTAGATCTCACAGTCTAGATCTTATTCCAAGAATTTGGGTCTCCACATTCTGACGATCTCAGTTCTCAAAATTAAATCTCTCTTCAGCATTTCCCTAGAGTTCTAAATCTGTTGACAAGTGTCTCCTCCTAGATCAATGACTCATGTCTCTTCAGTTGTTCACACTCCAAGAGTTTCAAGTCTAGATATTCTGACACGTACCCTCCTGGATTCAACGGTCTAGATATTCTCTGGCTCTCCGGCTCTCTGCACTCTGGGAGTTTCAAGTTTCAAACTCAAATCCTCACGATATCAGATGGTTCATGCTTGCTCAATAGAACTACTGAGATTCCACCGTGGTGTTCCGACACTCCGGACTTCGGGAATCTCAAGTTTCAAATCGCTCCTCCTCCTGAGCTCACAACAACCAACGACTATGATTCCTCGAGGTGATTCAATGCTTGATATTCACCTCCTGTCATCTGATGGCTCAGATCTATCACACTGATCGGATGGTCGAGATTCTATTATGGGTCTCCGAACTTTAGGAATCTCAAGTTCAACTCTGATAGCTTCTCTCTCCTGAGCTTCTGATATCTCTTCGCATGGAAGATTTATCCACTTTTAAAGGCTCCAACCCTTTGTTCTTCCAATGAATCTATCTATGGGATCTCATCAACACTTGTGAAAAGTGTTATCTCTTTTGATCTTCTATCCTTGAAAGTATTTCTATCTACCACGCACACCTTGCATCCTAGGGATTTTGAATAACCCAGTTTGAAGGATTTTCTTGAAAAGAAAATGCTTCTCACCCACTTAGCATTCTTTTGAGTTGGTTCTTCGAATATTGCTAGCTTTTAGACGTTGTGCACACCTTACACCTGGTCCGAGTTTCTCTAATTATCTCTGAGCTTCTCTGAGTCAATCTGAGACTCAGTTGACGCACTCCTTGCTTTCGAGGTGCACACCTTACATACAATTATCAGAAGAGAAACAATTGAAACTCAAACATATTCATCACGAACTCATACAATTAATCCCTCAAACAATCATACATGAACGAACCGAAATAAATCATACACACAAAATAAAATTCAGCCAATCACACATGAAATGAACATAGTCTGAGGATTTGGGACAATTTCTATCTGTTCTATTCATTCATGAAAAACAAAAATACATAGTATTTTTTCTACTCTACTCTGTTCTACTGCTCCCTCTATTATGTCTCTCTCTTACAATACAACAATGAAAAACTATATAAGGACCAGCTCCATGAGCTCTCTCATCCTGTCTGCAATCTATCATCTCATATTCAAAGTCGTTACCTACTCTACCCTATTACAATAACTACTATTTATTGCCAGATAGAGTTGACACTCCATATATGCAATCCCTTACAGTCCTTCAAGAATTTACAAACAAGTTACATTTTTAAATTGATGTTTACAAAATATATCAACAACCGATTAAATTCTGAGTTAAATGCTTGATTTAAAATTACTTCATTGCTGAGATGTCATTCGTTTGCCTCCACGCTTGCATTGTTGACTTTGAAGGTGATTCTACTGCATCATACTCCTCTGGTTAAAATTTTCCATGGACTCCTGTCCATGGTCTCCTGCACTTTCTTACCATGCTTCAAAATATCAGGTTTTGTGACCGAACTTGCATCTTCCATTGGATTTTCTTTCCACTTCACTAAATATTCACGATATGTCTTCCTCCTAGTTTTGTTTCCATCCTTATGTTCAATGATTTTCTCCATTTGAGGTTTTTCTACTGTGGGCAATTGCTCTTCCCACTGAATTTATTTCTGATCATCTAATTCTCCTGTGTCATCTCTCCTATAAGGATACAAGTCTACAACATTGAATATCGGTGATATCCCAACATTGTCTGGCAACTCAATGTCATAAGCATTGGCTACAAATTTTCTGAGAATCCTGCATGGTCCATTCTTCTTCATCTTCAATTTGTTATACGTTCCCCTTGGAAACTTTTCTCTTCTCAAATGAGATAAAACTTCATCTCCAACTTTGAATTTAACTTCTCTCCTCTTTTGATCAACTTTGCTCTTGTATTTTCGGCTACTGTCTTGTAGCTGCTCTCTGACTCTGTCATGGAGTTTCTGCATCTCTATCACAAAATCCTCTACTCTAGCACTTCTGAACTCATCTTTATTCAAATCTCTCAGCTCTGTAATCCCTCTTGGCTGTATACCATACACAATTTCAAATGGAATTTTTCCTTTTCTCTTGTTCACTGAATTGTTGAATGCAAATTCTGCTTGTGCTAGAATCTGATCCCATTGTCAATCTTGCTCATTGACTAAAATTCTCAACAAGTTTCCCAGAATCCTATTTACTACTTCAGTCTGTCCATATTTCTGAGGGTGATATGTTGAACTAAAGGATAAGTTCATCCATAGCCTCTTCCATAGAGTCCTCCAAAAGTGTCCTACAAATTTGGTATCTCTGTCTGAAACTATGCTCCTCGATAATCCATGTAATCTTACTACTTCTCTAAAAAACAAATTGGTGATGTGTGTGGAATTGCTTGTCTTTTGGCATGGTATGAAATGTGCCATTTTTGAAAATCTATCTACCACAACAAATATGGAATCGCTCCCTTTTTGAGTTCTAGGCAATCCCAAAACAAAATCCATACTGATTGCATCCCACGACTTCTCTGGAATTGGTAATGGCTGATATAACCCAATTTTTTGTTGTCTTCCTTTTGCATATTGACAAATTATGCATTTTTTCACAAAAAATTTCACTTTTTCTCTCATGCTCGGCCAATGATACAAATTTATTAGCTGTGAAAATGTCTTATCACAACAAAAATGTCCAACTAAACCTCCCCTGTGTTTCTCTTTCAGCAAGTTATCTCTCATTGAACATTTCAGAATGCATAATTGGCTTCATTTGAATAGTAATCCATCCTGGATCAAATATTCAGTCCATGGGATTTTGTCTCCCAATAAAGGATTTTTTCATGCCTCATAAACTTCTTTAAAATCCGCATCTTCTCTATACATCTCCTTGAGGTGTTCAAACCCTAAGGTATCCACTTGGAATTCGTGTACAATCAAACTCCTCCTTCTCAAAGCATCAACGAATTTGTTAGTATTTCCAACAATGTGTTTAATCACAAAAGTAAAATTTTGCATAAATTCTACCCATTTAGCATGTTTCTGATTCAACTTTTCTTGCCTAGTAATAAATTGCAAAGCTTGATTATCATTGTACAAGACAAATTCTTTAGGAATTAGATAGTGTCTCCATTTTTTCAAATCTTGAATCACTGCATAAAATTCCTTGTCATACGTGGAATACTTTTTCTTGGCGTCATTCAGTTTCTCATTGAAATAAGCAGTTGGCCTATTGTCCTGACTCAAGACTACTCCAATATCTAATTTACTTGTATCACATCTCACCTGAAATGTTTTTCCAAAATCTGGCAAGACCCGAATTGGCTTCTTTGTGATTTTCTCCTTCAACACATTGAAACTTTTTTCAGCTTCCTCTGTCCAACTGAAGGACTTGTGTTTCTTCTTCATAGTGTCCAGCATGGGTGCACATATACCATTGAAATTTCTGATAAAATTTCTATAAAAATTTGCTAACCCATGAAAACTTCTTACCTCAAATATGTTGCTCGGAGACAACCATTCTCTGATCGCTCTCACTTTTTTTGGGTCCATCTTCAATTCATTTGAAGATATTACGAAACCCAAATATATGAGCTCCTTCTTCATAAAATAACTCTTCTTCAGATTTATCAACAATTTCTCTTCCTGCAACCTTTCCATCACTGATGTCAAATGTCTTAAGTGTTCTTCCTTTGTCTTGTTGAAGATTAGTATGTCATCTAGATATACTATGAAAAATTTGCCTATGAAGTCTTTCAACACTTCATTCATTAATCTCATAAATGTTCTTGGTGAATTTTTCAACCCAAATGGCATGACCAGCCATTCAAACAATCCTTCATTTGTCTTGAATGTTGTTTTCCATTTATCTCCCTCTCTCATTCTTATTTGATGATATCCACTTTTCAAGTCTATCTTGGAAAAATAGCTTGCCCCACTCAAACAGTCCATAAAATCATCCATCCTCGGTAAAGGGAATCTGTATCTAATGGTTATCTTGTTGATGGCTTGGGAATCTGTACACATTCTCCATCCTCCATATTTCTTTGGACTTAACACAGATGGTACTGTGCATGGGTTTAGGCTTTCCCTGACTAAACCTTTATCCAACAACTCTTGGACTTGATTCTTGACTTCCTCGTTTTCTCTAGGTGTCAGCCTATAAGCCGCTTTATTTGGTAAACTATATCCTAGAATATGATTAATATGATGGATTATACTCCTAATGGGTGGCAATGAGTGTGGTAACTCATCCACGACTATATCAACAAAGTTTTATAATAGTTCCTATATTTTTAGAGGCAAATCTTCTACAAAAGTATTCGTAAGGATAACTCTAGGCTTCCTCACTACAACAAATTGCATTTTTTTCTCCTTCTTGACTTCATTCAAGAACTCCTTCCCACTCATGAGAAGTATTCTTGAACTATTTTCTCTCTTTTTCTCTTTGTCTTCTATGGGTAACAACATATGTTTCCTACCATTCTTTTCTAGCGTACAGGTATTCTTCCTTCCATCATGAATAACTTTTCAGTCATACTTCCATGACCTCCCCAATAAAATATGACAAACATCCATAGGAATTACATCAAACAATATTTCATCTTTGTAACCTCCTATTTTAAGTTCAACTTGGCATTGTTGACTTACCATGACTTGATGTCCTTTCTGCAACCATGATACCTTGTATGGCTTTGGATGTGCACTTTCCTTCAATTCCATCTTTTCCACCATCTCTGTGGATACTAGATTGTCAGTGCTCCCACTGTCTATGATCACCTTGCAAACTCTGTCCTTCGACTTGCAAGAAGTTCTGAACAGACTTGTTTATTGAACTGGTTCCTCTAGTTCCTTTTCTGGTTTGAGAAGAATTTTCCTCATCATGAGGCTTCTTCCTCCTTCTATTTCTTCTGCTTCCACATGCTTCTGTTCTTTGACAATGTGTGCTTCTCCGCCTCCTTCTCTTTTTCTGTCGGGACATTCCCAAGATTTGTGTACTTCTTTTCCATAGGTATAACACTTAACCACGCCTCCTCTGGCTCTTCCTCTTCCTCTTCCTCTGGAAAAAGAAATTCTTCCTCCATATTTTCCTTCTCTCAAACTTCCACCCTTCTCATGGTGACTATGTTGTTTGTCAACTTCAGGCTTTGACTTTTGGAGCTTCTCTCTGCTGGTTCCCTTACCTCTGCTTGAATTTCCGGCTCTGCTTCATTGGCTTTGCTTCCTGACCAATTTTTATTCATCTTTCAAGGCTGCTTGATAGGCATCCTCGACTTTACTAACTGACATCATGTTGATCTCCTCTTGGATTTCATATCTCAGCCCATTGACATATATGCCTGTCTTTTCGTCCTCATTTTCTTTCTGTCCAGCCATGATGTTCAGTCAGTAAAATTATTCAATGTACTCCTTCACTGATAAACCCCTCTATTTTAGGTTCTGCAATCTTCTGTAAAGATTGATTTGGTAATCCTTCGGGATAAATTCATCCTTCAACTTGGCTACCATCCTATCCCAGTTTTTAATTTTCGCCTTACCATTCCTCCTGCATTCGACTTATAGTTCATCCCACCATAATGTTGCATGACCTTTCAGTCTTTTCACTGCAGGCTTCACCATCTTTTCTTCTTCGATATCTTCTTAATCAAAGTATTTGTCCATAGCATGTACCCAATATAACAATTCTTCAACTTCTAAATTGAATTCATACATAGGTACCTCTATTCTTTCTTTGGCTCCTATATTTGAAATTTTTTTTATTAAGCGGTCTTGTGCAACATCCTCTGCTACATTTTCTCCCCCATGTGCTTCTTCTTCGCTCTCAACTGCATTGATATCTCCAACGTCTAGTGCTCTCCTCTATGTTGTTTCCATGGCGTCTAATCTCATTCGAAGTCGCCTCATTTCTTCTTCCATTTTTGCATTCTCTCTGTGCCTTCTTGGTGGAATGATTCCATTGCGTCACCCACAAACATAAATAAATTTTTATCGATACCACAATTGATACCAATTTACCTCCTTTCTCCTTTGTCTATTGTTTGCAAACAAACTTAATATCAGCTCTGATACCACCTAAAGAAACCCCCCTACTCCCTTGTATGCCTGTGCGACCTCTCGGTCCTGGATCTCTGATTCCCGAGTCGAAAGAATATCTATAACGTTAAATTTCCCCCTCTGTATCTAAACACAGGCCCCCTCGGCTTCCTGGTGCAGGTTTGACAACAACTCGCGACCTTTCCTTTCATTCTGTCGTGAAAAATCAGAGTGTTAGCGTTAGCTCATTTTTCGAATAGGCCCTCTCTTGATATGACCTAGGGTTATGACCACATGATTGTGGGCACGATCACAAGCGATTTGGTGCCAAACTTCTTTTGGGCCCGCAATGCTCCTCCAGCCTACACGTGTCCTCCAAATGAAACCACAATTCAAATTATAGCCCGCCTTCGATTCCTTAACCTCCTTGCAACTTCTATCCCTGTAATGACATGGGATTGTCGATCTCATGATCTTGACGATAGCATCCAAATCAATGCTTCAAATCTGTGCCCTTCTTATCCACGGACCAGATCATCTCTCTCTGAATCAACAGTCAAGGTTCTCTTCACAATTTTGGACTCCAGGAGTTTGAAATCTCAAACTCAGCTCTCTTACGTACTCCAACCTTCTAGAATTAGTGATCTGTGGACACTTGTCCTGCCAATTGACGGTCCTACGTTCACCTTGGGTGATTGACCTTTCAACCCAAATCAACGGTCCAACGCCCTCTTCTCAATTGATGGTTGATATTTCCTCCGGGTCTCTGGACTTTTGGAATCTCAAATATCAACGGTCCAACCCCATTTTACTGAATGAATTTTACCCGAAGTCTAATATCAATTGACATGTTTCCCCCCTGATCCAACGATCGACTATTACTTTGGGAATTTACCTAAAGTTAACAGTTGTGTGCCATGTCTCCCTTAGATCTCATGGTCTAGATCTTATTCTGGGACTTCAGGTCTCCGCCTTCCAACGATCTCATTTCTAAAACTGAAATCTCTCTTTATCTTTTCCCTGAAGTTCAAGATCTGTTGACAAGTGTCTCCTCCTAGATCAATGACTCACAGCTCTTCGGTTTTTTGCACTCTGGGAGTTTCAAGTCTCAACTTCTGCCTTTCTCCAAATCTTTCAGCCCACTGACACGTACCCTCCTAGATTCAATAGTCCAGATATTCTTCGGCTCTCTGGCTCTCTGTGGTATGGGAGTTTCAAGTTTAAAACTCGACTCCTCGTGATATCTGATGGCTCATGCTTTCTCAATCAAATGACTGAGATTCCACCTCGGTGTTCCAGTACTCCGGACTTCGGGAATCTCAAGTTTCAAACCGCTCCTCCTCCTAAGCTCACAACAACCAACGACTATGATTCCTCTTGGTGATTCAATGCTTGATATTTGCCTCCTGTGATCTGAGGTCTTAGATCTATCACACTGATTGGATGGTTGAGATTCTATTCCAGGTCTCTGGACTTCAGGAATCTCAAGTTCAACTCCAATAGCTTCTCTCTCTTGAGCTTCTGATATCTCTCCGCCTGGAAGATTTATCCGCTTTCAAAGGTTCCAAACCTTTTTTCTTTCGATGAATCCCTCTCTGGGATCTCGTCATAACTTTTGAAAAGTTTTATCTCTTCTAATCTTCTATCCTTGAAAGGATTTCGATCTCCCACGCACACCTTGCATCCTTGGGATTTTGAATAACTCAGTTCGAAGGATTTTCTTGAAAAGAAAATGCTTCTCGCCCACCTAGTGTTCTTTTGTGCTAGTTCTTCGAAGCTTGATGGCTTCTAGACACTGTGCACACCTTGCACCTGGTTTGAGTTTCTCTGATTCTCTCTGAACTTCTCTGATTCAATCTGAGACTTAGTCGACGCACTCCTTGCATTTGAGATGCAGACCTTACATACAAGTATCAAAAGAGAAACGATTGAAACTTAGCCAGCTTCATCACAAACTCATACAGTTAATCCCTCAAACAATCATACATGAACAAACCAAAATAAATCATACACACAGAATAACATTCATCCAATCACACATGAAATGAACATAGTCCAAGGATTTGGGACAATTTCTATCTATTCTATTCATTCATGAAAAAAACAAATACGTAGTATTTCTGCTACTCTACTCTGTTCTACTACTCCCTCTATTCTTCTCTCTCTTAGAATACAACAATGAAAAACTATCTAAGGACCGGCTCCACAAGATCTCTCGTCCTGTCTGTGATCTATCATCTCAAATTCAAAGCCATTACCTACTCTGTCCTATTACAATAACTACTAGTTATTTCCAGATAGAGTCAACACTCCATATCTGCAATCCCTTACAGTCCTTCAAGACTTTACAAACAAGTTACATTTTTAAATTGTTGTTTACAAAATATCTCAACAACCGATTAAATTTTGAGTTAAATGCTTGATTTGAAATTCTTTCATTGTTGAGATGTCATTCATTTTCCTCCACGCGTGCACTGTTGACTTTGAAGGCGATGCTCATGCATCATTCTTCAATTTTCAATCAGTAAAGAAAAATATTTGCAGGAAAATGCCAACGTTTAAGATTATGAAATTATTCAAAGGTGCGCTAGGGTGCTGAGTTGTCTCTCCACATGTTCTTGCTGACAATGCTCCTGCATCACAATTCCTTTTGTACTTATTAGATGGGTGACTTGATGTCTACTGAACTATTCAACACAAGAATTCAAATGAGATTCACCCTTGCATGTTTTCTACACAAAAGCATATATACTTTGGCCCTTTTGGTTCTCCTTAACTAACAAAACCCAATTTGTTTTACTATGATGTGAACAACACGTGAAACTTTCTTAGAAATTTATGGCTTGACCTTATTCAAGTGTCCCTTTACAATTTGAAACTATAATACTATAATACTCTACTAAATTAGGTTCTCATTATACACTCTTACATGTAGATTGTACATCTCATATTTGGAATATATAATTTGCAAAGATAATATAATTCCATATAAATGTCAAAGTATTGGCGGGATATGTTCTTAATTTGGCATAAGAAATACCTTGACACCTTTATCAATCAACCACAACTCAAAAAAACTTGGGTAGCTCAGAAATAAATCCTAATACTTATGATGTTGTAACACCCTGTTTCCCCCAATTTGTAAAAATAACTGGACTAGCCAAGAACTGTGGCAAACTCAGAAATGTGAATATCTGATGTGAATGGACCTTGTGGAAAAGGTCAATGAATGTGAATAATATTATGAATTTAAATTGCAGGACTGTTGAGAGGGGATATGCTGAAAAAGAGACCATGATGGTTGCAGAGAGGTGGCGGAAGGCACCTGTAAAGGTGGCGTTAACTTCCACCAAAAATCAATACCGTATTTGGACTTCACTGGCCCGGAGAACCAAAAGCGGCTTGCTAGCCCCAAATTTAATGTCTCGTAGGCTGGTAGGTAGATGGGTCCTCAAGAATTAATGAGGGATGGGGAGGTGAACCACCCATCTGTAGAGCCGTCAGGCCTGACCAGCTCAAGGGAAATCATGCCACATGCAACCTCGCAAAAGGATAAGGTGTGGGGGAGAAGTGATTGGGGGCAAATGCGAGGGGAGAAATCTAGTGATATGTAGAGTGAGTGATAACAAAGAGGAAGGAGAGGAACTTTCGCTCCTGGTCACTGGAAAACAGAGACGGTCACTAGAAAACAGAGACGCAGTCTCACAGCATCGTGGTCTCAGCTCGGGGGTGGCTAGTGGTAAATCCACTGGGATTCATTGAGCCTACAGTTGGGTGGAAATGAGCACCCCTCTCAGCAGTTACATAACTCCTGGTGTTACTTTCTGATAAATTTTTTGCCTTTGGCATCTTGAAATATATGTATTCTAACAATTATGCTCATAAGCTGTGAAATTGTGAATAATTTCAGTATAAGAATGTCTGTATGATATTTTGATCAGTACTGGTAGTTGTATGTTTACAATGGAAAGACTACATATGGCTTCTTATTTCATAAGTTTTTATTTATATGCGTACTGATCTAATTCATACTTCACATATGGTTCTCGGGAGAGCGATACCCTTATCTGCCTTAGATAGTACCCTGGGTAAACTTCCCCATAGAGATACCCTTCTCAAACGCCCATCAAGAACCTAGAGAAAGGACGTGAAGGCACAAGGCCTTAATAAATCCTTGATAAGTATCGAATCGACAGACGAAATCCCATCAGGAGATCGATGGTCACTCACAACCATCAGAACGGAAGGAGAAATTGGAGTGTTAAGCACCTTAACCCGGAATAGGTGTTGATTGACGGATAAGATCCCGTCGGGAAATCTGTGGTCACCCATGACCATTAGATTGGTAGGAGAAAGTAGGATGTTAAGGCCTTACCACTTTGTCTTTTTGTGTCTTCGTGGGTAGCGAAGAGATCAGGATCGTAGATCCCCAAGGTCCAGAAGAACATCTGGACCGTTGATTTTTCCACGTCCAGGAAGTCGTGGGAGAATGCACAAGTTAGGAACCTGTCTGAGCCGTCAGATCTCGATTGGAAAACCTGACAGCCATTGGATCTGTCAGGAGATACCCGAGGGTCAAACCCCCAATGAATAGGGGCGAAAACCCCGAAGTAGATCTGGACTGTCCGATTTAGGGAGGCCACGTGTCGCGAGATTACCTATTTCGGGAAATCAGGAATCGTGAATTCAGAAGTCCTGATGACAAGAGATCGGGACTTTCCATGGTGGAAACCCCAAAGCCGTCGTGGATCATCTGATTTAAGGAGGCTACGTGTCACGAGATTACCCGTTTCAGGAAATCGGGAATCACGAATTTGGAAGTCCTGGTGACGAGAGATTGGGACTTTCCATGGTGGAAACCCCGAAGCAGTCATGGACCGTCCAATTTAAGGAGGCCATGTGTCGTGAGATTACCCATTTTGAGAAAATGGGAATCACGAATTCGGAAGTCCTGGTGACAAGAGATCAGGACTTTCCATGGTGGAAACCC
Organism: Picea engelmannii; assembly: GCA_009831015.1. NCBI lineage: Eukaryota > Viridiplantae > Streptophyta > Pinopsida > Pinales > Pinaceae > Picea > Picea engelmannii. The sequence continues at coordinate 243,205 of ML793416.1, forward strand.
CGAAGCAGTCGTGGATCGTTCGATTTAAGGAGGCTACGTGTCAAGAGATTAACCACATCGGGAAACTGGGGATCAAGAATTCGGGAGCCCCGTGGTCGAGAGTTCGGACTCTCGTGATGATAAGTCCCGATGAATGAATGAGATTCTTTTAGAAGATCTCAGGGTCTATATGACTGTCAGATGTGAGGAAGAGATGTCGGCTTTAAGCTGGGGCACAAATGTGCATTAGAGTAAGTAGCGAGTATATCTGGACAGCTAGAGTCCACCCGCCTAGATCGACAGCTGAGGCTTCATTTCGGAGCCCCCTGCCCTTCTGCCTTTAAGGGTGGGGGGTACGGAATCAAACGTGCAACTCTTGAATGGTCGGGATTAATTCGCCTTGATCAACGGTGCTCAGGCGAATTCTGGACCCCCCTTGCCATTCTGCCTTTAATGGGGGGGGTCCGGAATGGTGTGGCGTGTGAAGTGGGACTCGTCTCCTGTCACATCACCCACCATGTCGTGCTTCCCTATTTCCACCTGTACTCCACTCAATCGCGTGACAGGGCCCATTCCTATTGGCCATTCGCTAACCCTGTTGGGATTTGTCCCTATTGGCCAGTCGCTAGCCTTATCGGGGTTCGACGGTTGCAGAGTCGAACGATTCGATATCTCTGTAGCACCAAGTCACAAATTATTGAGAGGAGCCATGGTTATTTGACCTGTGATCATGATCCATGATCACATGGGAGTAGAGAGAGAGAGAGAACTAGTTTACGCTAGACCTCGGTAGATATTTCGAGGGCTTTGATTCTGCAGGAAGCAACACAAAAATTTATTATGGTAGTGGGTGTGTGACAAATTGGTATCAGAGCATGGTTACAACACTTGGCCTTCTTGAGCCCAGGCACGAGCCGTGTAAGAAGATATTGTCATCTGCATTTTCTCCTTAAGAAGAAGGATTGCAGAATGAAACTGTAATCTGGGACATGAACTGCGTTGTCCTGTTTTAGTGTTACAATGGCTACCTACTAAAGTAGGTAGAGTCTCTTGCAATTGAGATGGCTAGATAGATAAGGATTAAGACCCAAATGAAAAACCCCTGTTATATGGGTATACATGTGAAAATATGAATTTATGTGTCAGTTATAAAAATGTATCTAACTCTTGACTAACAACCAGCATTTGTCTTTTCACCCAAGCAGATGATCAGCCGCGGGAATTTACAAACGCAGAAAATGGTGACTCACCAAGAGGTGGGAGAAGTCTCCCACAATAGAGACGAAGAGTATGATGAAAGAAGAGAAATAGGAACCCCTCTAGATCTAGCCAAGACTGTGAGGAGTCTCATGGTTGAATTGCAAAGCTGCAATGCCAACAATGAAAGGATGATGAAAGAACAAGAAAAGCAAATTGAAATTAATGCAGTTTTACTGCAGAGCTTATTTGACCTACAGCAAAAAATGCAGCATGAACCCAAGATGCAGAAACATGGTCATATCAGTGGCCATACTGAGAGGAGAACCTCAAGGAAATTCCACCCCAGAGGTAAAGGACCAGTGCCAGATGATTCCTCTGAGAAGGAAGCTGGCGATTCAGAAGGCTCTTCCAGCAGCAGGACCAGTTCCTATTCTCGAAGAAAATAGAAGAAGCAAAAGACTTCCAAGGGTCATAAATTTGAGGAATTCAGAAAGGCCAAACCTCCCTCCTTCGACAGTGAGATAAAGAAGGGAGAGGAAGCCGAGGCTTGGCTACTTGGACTGAAGAAATATTTCAGAGTCCATGATTTTTCAGAGAATTTGAAGGCCCGAGTGGCCACTTTCAATCTGAATGGAAAAACTTCCATCTGGTGGGAAGATATTAAGAATATGAAAGGGATCCGCGAGGAGGACTTGTCCTAGAAACAGTTTGAGAAGTACTTCCAGAAGAAGTATTTGTCGGAAAAATATTTCGACGAGAAGGCTAAAGAGTTTTATGAACTCAAACTGGGGCAACTCACTATAGAGGAATATGTCAACAAATTCCTTGACTTATTGAGATATGTACCCTACATCAAGGTAGAGAAGGTGAAGGCGCAATGCTTCATCAGTGGGCTACCCAAGGAATACCAGAACCGAATTGAATTTGACGAGCCAAAGACCTTAGAAGACACTATTTGAAAGGCAACATATTGTCATGAACAATATGGACATTAGGGAGAGTCTTGTGGAGACTGGAAACAGAAGAGTGGTTCATGATTTCAAAAAAAGGGGATCAAATCCTCAAGATTTAAGAACTACAAGAAGAAACCCAGAATGAACTTTCCACCCTGGAGTGTACTCCAATAGAACTTTCCCTCATCAGATGGAATTAAAACTTCTGGACCTATACCAGTAAAGACTAATAACCCAAAGAGAGAACCTATGAAATGTTGGGGTTGCGGAGAAGAGCATCTCCTGAGAGACTGTCCACACAGACAACAGAACAGTCAGAAAGTTTATAACATTCAGGAAGCTACCACAGTCAATGATGTGGCAAGGAGCGTGTCGCAGATTTATGCAGCATTGGATAATAACCAAGCTGACCACCAAGCTTCAGTGGTGGAAATAGAAGGTATGATTTTCAACCATCTATTGTCTATTTTGATTTACCCTGGTTCAAATTTGAGTTATATAGCCCCTAGAGTTGTTGATAAGTGTAAGCTACAGCCACAAAAACAAACCAAGCCATGGTTGGTACAGTTAGCCACTAGCACCAAAAGGAAGATAGCAGAGGTTATACCAGCCTACCAATTAATGTTGGGTGAATTCCCCACCTAAGAAACCCTTAACATATTACCCCTGGGATCATACGATCTGTTGATTGGTATGGACTGGCTAGCCACCCATAAAGCCATACTGGATTGTTACCATAAAACCTTAGAATGTGTGAGCAAAGAAGGAAAAGGGATAACCCTTCAAGGGATCCGAAAACCTATCTCAGTGAGGCAAATATCAGCCCTGCAAATGAGAAATTATTGCCGAAAAGGATGTCCTCTATATGCAATACAGGTGTTGAAAACAATCGAAGGTGATAAACCAAGCCCTGATGATCACCCTATCCCGAGAGAATACAGAGATGGGTTTCTGGAAGAGGTACCGATTCTACCTCCGAGAAGAGACATTGACTTCTCAATAGAACTTGCACCAGGAGTGGTGCCGGTGTCTAGGACACCCTACCGGATGAGCACACCTGAGTTAGTGGAACTCAAATTGCAATTGAAAGAAATGATAGATAAGGGTTATATTCGACCCAGCGTGTCCCCATGGGGAGCACCAGTCCTATTTGTGAAAAAGAAGGATGTCACCCTTAGATTGTGCATAGATTATAGACAACTCAATAAAGTAACCATAAAGAACAAGTACCCCTTGCCCAGGATCGATGATCTATTCAATCAGTTGGGAGGTGCGTCTATTTTATTAAAGATTGACTTGAGGTCAGGATACCATCAAGTCCGAATCAAGGGTGAACACATCCATAAAACCACTTTCCGGACACGGTATGGTCACTATGAGTTTGTGGTAGTGCCATTTGGGTTAACCAATGCCCCTGCCACTTTCATGTGCTTAATGAACAATGTACTTAGTAAATTTTTAGATAAATTTGTACTAGTTTTTATTGATGACATATTAATCTACTCTAAGAATAGAGAACATGAAGAGCATCTTAGACTTGTGCTCCAAGTGCTAAGAGAGCATCAGCTTTATGCTAAATTCAACAAATGTGACTTCTTTCAGAAGAAAATACATTACTTGGGACATGTTCTGTCCGAGGAAGGGGTAGCAGTAGATCCTGACAAGATCAGGTCTATCATGGAATGGCCTACCCCAAAGGATGTCTCAGACATTAGATCCTTTATGGGATTAGCGGGATACTATAGGAGATTTATAAAAGGATTCTCCAAGATTTGTTGTCTAATCATTGCCCTCCAGAAGAAGGGGACAAAATTCCTATGGACACAGAAATGTGAAGAATGATTCCAAACCCTAAAACATCTACTAACCCATGCACCCGTGTTGAAAATTGCTGACCCAGAAGCTGACTTCCTTGTGTTCACAGATGCCTGTAAGGAAGGGCTCGGAGGAGTCCTTATGTAGAAAGGAAGTGTGATCTGCTATGAATCCGGAAAATTGAACGAACATGAAATCAACTATGTGACTCGTGATCTAGAACTGGCTGCCATAGTGCATGCCTTGAAAATGTGGAGGCATTACCTCTTGGGAAGAAAATTTGTACTTATGACGGATCACTGTGGATTGCGATATTTGTTTGACCAACCAAATCTCAATGCTAGACAAGATAGATGGATGGCCCTCCTTAGCGAATTTGATTTTGAAATCAAACACATTAAAGGGAAGGAAAATAGGGTGGCCGATGCCCTTAGCAGAAGCATGAGAACAATTCACCTGGCAGCGGTAAGTACCTGCGAGACAGATGTCAAGAACAAAATCAGAAATACACAAGAGACAGATCCCTTCGTTCAGACTGTGACCCTATACCTACAACAAGAACCCGTTGGAGTAAAATATGAAGGCTACCAGATGACCAAAGGAGGTCTGCTCACTTACAGAGATATATTGTACATTCCAAATTGTGATGACTTGAAGAGGTTCATGATGGATGAACTACATAAAATACCATATACGTGTCACCCAGGATACTAGAAAATGATCACTGCCACCTGGAAACAATTTTATTGGCCCGGATTGAAGAAATACATAGCCAAATAGTTGGCCCAATGCATAGAGTGCCAATAGGTTAAAGTAGAACATCGACACCCAACAAGACTATTACACCCTTTACCCATCCCATAATGGAAATGGGAAACCATCTCCATGGATTTTATCACTAGATTGCCAACTTCAACCAAACAGAATGACGCCATTATGGTAGTGGTGGATAAACTGAGCAAGTCTGCTCATTTCATCCTCGTCAAATCAACCTGCAAGGCGATAGATATCGCCTGGGTATTCATGAAAGAGGTGTTCAGACTGCAGGGTATGCCGAAAGAGATAGTGTCTGACAGAGACACCAAATTTACTTCCAATTTTTGGAAATCACTGATGGTTGGTTTAGAGACCAAATTGTTGTTTAGCACCGCCTATCACCCTCAAACCGACAAACAGACAGAAAGAGTGAATCAAATATTAGAGGATATGTTAAGGATGCATGTAATGCATCAACCCAGGAAATGGGAAGACTACCTGCCATTGGTAGAATTCTCCTACAACAACGACTACCAAGCATCCTTAAAGATGAGTCCCTTTGAGGTCCTCTATGGTAGGCCGTGTAATACTCCAGTCAGTTGGAGTAATCCTGTAAATAGGATTTCTTTTGGACCCGACATGTTGAAATAAATGGAATAGCAAGTGGCTCAGATAAAACAAAATCTGAAGGTCGCTCAGAACCGACAGAAAAGTTATGCCGACCAAAAGAGAACTCCAAGAGAGTTCAAAATGGGAGACCATGTATATCTCAGAATTAAGCCTAGAAGGAGTTCCCTGAGAATGGGAGCTTGTGCCAAGTTGGCACCTCGGTATTGTGGACCCTTTGAGGTTCTAGATAGAGTGGGACCTGTAGCCTATCGGCTAGCACTTCCTCCCACAGTAAAAGCACATAATGTTTTCCATGTTTCATTATTGAAGAAATATGTACATGATGCTAATCATATAATTGGCTGGTTTGTGATCCAGGTGGAACCAGAGGGAGAATTTATACCAAAACCCCAATGCATATTGGACCAAAAGGAAACCCCGCTCTAGAACCGAACCATTGCACAGGTAAAGGTGCAGTGGAGACATTTTGGCCCAGATGAGGCTACATGGGAAATGGAGGATGCCGTGAGACAAGCATATCCGATTTTGTTTACTTCTGTACATGCAATTCATGTTAAAAGATAAGAAAATCGAGGCTGATGTTCCTTTAAGGGGGAGGGAATTGTAACACCCTGTTTCCCCCAGTTTGTAAAAATAATTGGACTGGCCAAGAACTGTGGCAAACTTAGAAATGTGAATATGTGATGTGAATGGACCTTGTGGAAAAGGTCTATGAATGTGAATAATATTACGAATTTATATTGCAGGACTACTGAGAGGGGATATGCTGAAAAAGTGACCACGATGGCTGCAGAGAGGTGGTGGAAGGCACCTAGAAAGGTGGCGTTAACTTCCACCGAAAATCAATACCGTATTTGGACTTCACTGGCCCAGAGAACCAAAAGCGGCTCGCTGGCCCTGAATTTAATGTCTCATAGGCTGGTAGGTAGATGGATCCTCAGGAATTAATGAGGGATGGGGAGGTGAACTGCCCATCCGTAGAGCCGTCAGGCTTGACCAGCACGAGGGAAATCATGCCACACGCAACCTCACAAGAGGATAAGGTGTGGGGGAGAAGCGATTGGGGGAAGACACGAGGGGAGAACTCTGGCGATATGCAAAGTGAGTGATAGAAGAGAGGAAGGAGAGGAACCTTCGCTCCTAGTAAGTGGAAAATAGAGACGCAGTCTCACAACATCATGGTCTCAGCTCGGGGGTGGCTAGTAGTAAATCTGTTGGGAGTCGCTGAGCCTACGGTTGGGTGGAAACGAGCACCCCTCTTAGCAGTTACATAACTCCTAGTGTTACTTTCTGATAAGTGTTTTTCCTTTGGCATCTTGAAATATATGTATTCTGACAATTATGCTCATAAGCTGTGAAATTGTGAATAATTTTAGTATAAGAATGTCTGTATGATATTTTGATCAGTACTGGTAGTTGTATGTTTACAATGGAAAGACTACGTATGGATTCTTATTTTATAAGTTGTTATTTACATGCATACTGATCTAATTCAGACTTCACGTCTGGTTCTTGAGAGAGCGATACCCTTATCTGCCTCAGATAGTACCCTGGGTAAACTTCCACATAGAGATACCCTTCTCAAACGCCCATCAAGAACCTGGAGAAAGGACATGAAGGCGCAAGGCCTTAAGAAATCCTTGATAAGTATCGAATCGATGGATGAAATCCCATTGGGAGATCGGTGGTCACTCACGACCATCAGAATGGAAGGAGAAATTGGAGTGTTAAGTGCCTTAACTCGGAATAGGTGTTGATCGACGGACAAGATCCCGTCGGAAAATCTGTGGTCACCCATGACCGTTAGATTGGTAGGAGAAAGTAGGATGTTAAGGCCTTACCACTTTGTCCTTATGTGTCTTCATGGGTAGCGAAGATATCGAGATCGTAGATCCCCAAGGTCCAGGAGAACATCTGGACCGTTGATTTTTCCACGTCCAGGAAGTCGTGGGAGAATGCACAAGTTAGGAACCTGTCTAAGTCGTCAGATCTCTGCTAGAAAACCTGACAGCCATTGGATCTGTCAAGAGATACCCGAGGGTTAAACCCCCAGTGAATAGGGGCGAAAACACCGAAGTAGATCTGGACTATCCGATTTAGGGAGGCCATGTGTTGCGAGATTACCCGTTTCAGGAAATCGAGAATTGCGAATTCAGAAGTCCTGATGACGAGAGATCGGGACTTTCCATGGTGGAAACCCTGAAGCAGTCGTGGACCGTCCGATTTAAGGAGGCTACATGTTGCAATATTACCTGTTTCGGGAAATCGGGAATCATGAATTCGGAAGTTCGGGTGACGAGAGATCGGGACTTTCCATGGTGGAAACCTCGAAGCAGTTGTGGACCGTCTGATTTAAGGAGGCCATGTGTCGCGAGATTACCCGTTTTGGGAAGACAGGAATCACAAATTCGGAAGTCCTGGTGACAAGAGATCGAGACTTTCCATGGTGGAAACCCCGAAGCAGTCGTGGACCACCCGATTTAAGGAGGCTACGTGTCAAGAGATTAACCACATTGAGAAACTGGGGATCAAGAATTCAGGAGCCCCATGGTCGAGAGTTCAGACTCTCGTGATGATAAGTCCCGATGAACGAACGAGATTCTTTCGGAGGATCTCAGGGTCTATATGACCGTCAGATGTGAGGAAGAGATGTTGGCTTTAAGCTGGGGCACGAATGCACATTAGAGTAAGTAGCGAGTAGATCTGGATGACTAGAGTCC